>CM067354.1:17955547-18027999 GCA_034190875.2 Urechis unicinctus
AGTTCGACTTGCTACTATGCTCACTAATCCAAGGTCATCTGTCGTATCGAATAATGAAAGATCATGTCTGTCATTAATAAATTTAGACTCCCAACAACTAAGTTTAATTAATGAAGCTAACCTTAATAATGTACGTGAATTTTTTTTTTAAATATTAACAAAGTATCAGCAGAAGACAGGGCGACAATATGCGCTTTGCAAGAACTGTATCAGCAGCGCGAATGCAGTTTGTTAACTTCTCTAACTATGCAAGAGGCAGATGTGCTTCTTGATTTTCTGTGCACAAACTAATTGGTACTCTTGTTTTTCTTATTTTTTATAGTGATTTATTAATATATCTTTTTGTAAATTTCGATTTGCGAATAAATGATTTATATATATATAAGTATATGAAGTTATTGATAAATTACCACTCACTAGTCAACAGTTGTCGTCACCACGTGCTCTTGTTACAAAGTGTTTGAGTATATTATACTGGTATATAAATCACATAAATGTGACCTTTAAACCGTCTTTACATTAATCAGGACGGTATAACATGAGCATTTCGTACCCCATCACTCCTATCGTACCCACCGATGATGTGCCAATCAATGCATAAACTACTTATGATCAAAATAAGGCAGTAATCTCGACCTGCAATGCACTAATGAAGCTAAACTGGATAACGTTGCTTAAATCATTTACAAATGTCAAGCGCTGTTCTCGGTGTGTTTTAAGAATATTATTCATCACACCAAAACACAAGATGGTATACATCTGCTCCGTCGAGGCAAACGACTGGTATATCTGCTTCGAAATCAGACCTAATATCAAAGTACGGGTCATTCATTCAGATCTAAATAATTCCCAAACCATTTATATATATATATATATATATATATATATATATATATAGATATATATATATATATATAGATATATATATATATATATATATATATATATATATATATATATATATCTATATATATATATATATATATATCTCTATATATATATATATATATATATATATATATATATATATATATATATATATATATGTTAAGACTTTAGAATTTACACTTTATTGTGATACTTATTCATAAGCATTATGCCCTGAGTCAAACTCTGGAATAAAATGTGGGATGACCATAATGTTGGTGCAGGTAATTATTAATACGCGCTGAATACGTTTCACACAATATATCTAATTCAAGTTTGTGAGTCGATAGGCAAATGTGGTTGACAGCTCCCATCTGCTGAATGTAGAAAATATGACTCAGTGAGATGTCACAATCAGCGCACTAGTACTTCAGTCTGACTGAGGAGTATGTGCATAATTTAATCCCCTATACTGTAGGTTGCGTTTGTTAGGTAACGGTTTTCAACACCACGTATCGGTGCTTCAATCGCACAATATTAAAACGACCACTAAGAGCTTATATTTGCAAACGCAGACAGGATATTGCGCTGCAAAACATAGTTCATAAATTTTATAAGACGTGGAAGATATGCCTTATAGAGCAACAGTTACATCCATGACTCTGCCCTCTCACCGATTAATTATGGCTGCTTAGCAACTGCGGCACACTGGCGCTGCCTACGGATAGACACTCTTGTACTGTTACGTAAGCATAATCATGCCTGATAAGATTTGGCTAGTGTAGCACAAGTGCAGCTGATTCATCTCAGTTTAATACCAGTGCAGCTGATTCATCTCAGTTTAATACCAGTGCAGCTGATTCATCTCAGTGTAGTACTAGTGTAGCTGATTCATCTCAGTTTAATACCAGTGTAGCTGATTCATCTCAGTGTAATACTACTGCAGCTGATTCATCTCATTCACCAATGTGTGACTGGTCAAGTGCAGCCACTGGAGAGGAAAAGAATTTCTATTATTTAGCTAATGTGCCATTTCAGGTGACAACAGCCAATCCTCGATATTTTGATCACTAAGTTTTGCTAACGATGTATTGGTGGAACAAAAACGTGAACAGTTCCAAACCTAAAGCGCACAAGCAGAAATGCGCATGAACTTAGACACAAACTTGCCTTGTTGAGCAATATATATGAGTGGCCTAAGCACCTGGAAGCGGCCTTATTATACGAATCGTAGCCTGGTGGAGAGATATCACCTCCTATTGTACATTCATCGTACCAGGTTACATGAGCCTTCAACCTGCCGCTGCACAAAATATAGCAGGTATGAGAGGACAATACAGGTAATACTAATCTATTCTCGACAATCCAGTCCAAACACTATACAAAATGTAGATATTATCATTATAGCGTAGGATATGTGAGGTAAATGATACGGTTTAGGTCTTTGGAAATGCATTAGGCTCCAGGTAAGACCTCGCTTTGAGTGGAGTTGGTCATGGCAATGCTATTGTGAGCAAACCCTGATGTCTACCACTGAGTCAACAAATGTGATCCATTGTTTTCCCGAAATGATATAGCATAGGACACCCTTAAAGCAGACATAAACTGGGAGAAACAACTGGTGCTTTTAGACAATACAAGGTGGTAAATATGCAAATCCTTGACAATGTGAGCTCTAACAACAATTTAGATATCGTTAAAGAAGCTTTATTGAAGATGATTTATAAGTATACGAGTGAAATGGTCACGATAACAAGGGAGGGGTGGTTGGGTGGTGGGGGTTGTCCATGTGGAGAGACCATTGTGCACAAATGCATCTTTGTTATATTCACGAGGCGCGATGATTGTATATATAACTAGAGGGCCTTACATGGCAACGCTGAATCATGTGCAAGTGTTATTGATGGTCGTGTGGTAACATGTGCTGCCTGATAAGATGAACGATTAATCTTGGTTTGCTTATTGCTGTAAATATCAGAGCAACGTGCAAGAGACAATCATACATGCCCAGAAAACTAGCGCTGACAATTTCTGGTATTGTCACAAGTTTGGCAGACCTGGGCATTGTATTTGTTTATGCAACTCCCCCTAATTGGACAGACATGCGACTGATATAATGTATTTCGAATTAAAATTGATGGCAATCATTTCTTACCAAAACTGGCTTTTGAAAACCTATTTATGTATATAGTGTCAACTCGTTGGTACGCTTCAAACATGTAACTCTCTTAAAGTAAGCAAATAAACACTAGCTGCTGAAATAACATATCTGTTGTTATATTGACAATGTCCTCATTTGCATATGCCTCATGTTATAGAGAAATAAGCATACTATGTTGTGCTCATACAGACCACGAATTTGGTTTCTGTATAAGATAGGTATTATATGCCAATGCACGCTGTATTCATTTGCATTGTTTTGCTACCCTACTGCTTTATGATATCCATTCCTTGGTACCGCTAAATTTTGCTGCAATTCGTGCATATATCAAGAGTCATGATATCGACTTATCCTGTTGACTCCGAGATGCATGGAACTGCGCTGACAACAATGTAACACATCGAGTAGGTGGGATTGATGTCAGTGCTTTACCAAATTGCATCCATTATACATCTGCTTCTATGATTTCACTACTCAGATATGTCACTATTACTGGACATTTGGATGGCACATAGATATAAATAGACAAAATCCGGCAATCATGTCCCTCGGCACAATTTCAACACACTATGAAGGCTATTGGGATTAACAATATTGCATCACAGTGATTGGTCATTAATAACACCCTACTAGTATACCATGCGGATTTATTCTCCTGCAGCGTAATTGTCAATGTCAGCGATGTGTGATAATTTAGTTTGGATTGTTGTGCCTAGTGCGCTATTCAAATTCCTGTTCGGTCAAATCGAAAAACATTACATAGAAATAATAACCAAAAAGCATTCAATTATGCACGCCGTAATTACCGTCACTTATATGTCAAACACCGAAACAACAACGAGATGAAGCCAATGTTATCATGCAACGGGAAATGAACTTCTGCGACACGAAGGCAGTCGTGCCCTTATGTAATTGATACAAATAGAAGGGCAGCGTCGTCCAAAGAACCGAGCAAACTGCAAATAACTATAAAAATGGACGGCGTGACTGGGTTCGGGTGTCCACTACCTTGCTAAAATACCGTGTTACGGAGAAGAAATATGATCCATCGTTCGGTATATGTCATTGCTCTTTTCACTGCGACCAGCATGTAAACCTGTACTCCATGTTATTGCGTAAGATGATTGCACGTTGCTTTCTGTCAGAAACACAATTTACTGATGATACTGCCTTCGCGACCGGGTATTAAATCCTAGATAAATTAAATACACTGTTGTAGCGATCTAATCTGCCATCATGCAGCGATATAGCGGGTGATAATGCAGAACGAGTACTGGGAAGGGTTCCGATTGATTATGAACTGCCTGTATTAGGACGCAATATCATTTATAGCAAGCATGTATTTAATGCACACAAGCTTGAGTAAACGGTAAACGATGAACACATGATATACTGACAGTTGAACAGGGACGTTTACGTCTTTGTGTTTGACGATTGAGATTCCCGTAGTGTGGTTTGAGAATCTTTCGCTGTGCAACGAGGAACGGTAATTGTTCCAGCAAATTAACGACAACACGAAGGTTGAGACAATACGCATCTAGTGGTACGTATACTCCATGCTGGCAGCATACAGTCCGGCCAGAAGCTGGGATGGCAGCTACTAACACAGCCCTCTCAAGTGCAGTATCCGACGTTACACCATTTCAAAATACCAGTTAGCAGAACAATGTTCACCATTAGAGCTTGAAAGCAATATAACCGGCATGAGTAGGGGTCTATGCATAGAGGATATTCATAGAGCATAAGCGAGGGCAAACACATCGATGCTAAATACTTCGAGGGCAGCTGAATCGTACCTGCGTGAATGGTTGATGATTCCGTGATAACCTTAGCGGCCTGATATAACGGTTGCTCAGTCACAACAGGCTCAATCCGCTCTATGACATGTAAAGGTAGTAGAATCAACTACATTAGCTTAGGCTACTGCTTTGAATTGGCGAAATTGCCTCACGTTGGTGCTGGGCTTCGCAGTAATTAAATAGAATATACTGAAACAAAATTAAGTCCAACAAGCTACACTACATGCCTTGTACCTAGACTAACATTTGAAATTAAATGGAGTGCTGATTCCTTAAACCGTGGTGAAATGTCGCTATTCTTACAGAAAACAGATAATCTTACTTAACTGACAATACACAGGTCAATGTTATCATCGAACCTAAATTCCACTTGGATTATAAAAGATGATTCGCAATAGGAGGTGATAGTGTTGTCGAAACATGTCATTCTTGACAGATGAGGGGATTTACTGCATTTAGTTCAATATTCATAATATTATTCATTTATCAACACTGTCAATATGTATCTGCAATGTGTCGAATTATAACTAAATCATTTGATAAAATGTTGTTGCAATGTGTACAATAACAGAATGTAAAGATCATGTCATTTGATATAATAATGGGGACCATGCAATTGAGTCGTGTAAGTACGGCCGAGTTTTAAGCAACTACATTGACACCAGGGTAACCTATTGAAATCATAGTTTTATCTTTTATCTTTAGCGAATCAGCATATAGCGAATCACGATATATATATATATATATATTATATCTATATATATAGATATATATATATATATATATATATATATATAAATAGTTTATATATTTCAGCATTTTATAGCGAATCACGCGATTTAAATTTTATGTTTTTGTTTGAGATATTCCAATACACAAAATAAAGATAGATATATCCAATACACAAATAAGAGAGATATCTGAGATAGAGAGAGATATAGATATATCTTTGTATCTCTATATATATATATATCTATACCTAGGGTATATATATATATTATTGGATCTCTACTATTATATATAATTTATGAATCTTTCTCTCTATATATATATATGTCTGGTGTATATATATAGATATATATCTAGAGATATATATAGATATAGGAGATCTATTGAGATAGTTTATCTCTTTTATAGCGCCTCCCGCGATATTTTTATAGTTTTATGTTTATTCTGGTTCCATAGTCCATCCCTAGAGATATATATACAGAGATAGAGATATCTCTATATATATATATATCTATATCTCTAATCATATCTATATCTTTCCCTTACATCTCTTACGATCTCTCATTATCCGAGGGGGAGAGAGACTCCTCTCTCTCTCTCTTTCCCAGGGGGTTTTGTGTTCTCTCTAGATGTTTTCTCTCTCTCTCTCCCTCTCTCTCTCTCTCTCTCTATATCTTGCTCCATTCTCTCTCTCTCTCATATCCTCTCTTTTTGCAGAGAGAGCTACGCGATTTAAATTTTCGGTTTACCGGTTCCCCTAAGTACTCTTACATTTTATGTAAAGTGCATGGCAAGAAACCCTTCTGCGTGTACAAGGTCAGTCCCGTAGTAGATCTCTCTCTCTCTATCTCTATCTCTTCTGTATCTCTATATATAACCATCGTACGATGTTCTCAACCCAGGGGTTTTGCTGTTGCTCCATAAGCATATCTTCAGCTATGCCTTTCGGTTTTTACCGAACTAAGTACTCCATTATGTAAAGTGCGTCCTTGTGAGGTCAGTCCCGTAGTAGAAGTTTCATTATTGTAGGGATTGAAGTACCTTGAAGCGTCCTTGGAGGTGATTTACTAGTAAATGTTATCGGGAAGCAGAAAATGTGAAATGACGTTTATGCTCTTCACTTAGACTGCGACATTTGTTCGCTGGTTCCGACCATTCGGCGAGTAATCACTAGAACGTACAACCAAATGGGGCTATGACGGGACGCCCATAAAGGCCAGTATTCCAAGTGGGTTCCGAAACTCTTAATACGCTGTGATGAATATTAAAATTGAACTGGTTTATGATCCAGTGCCATGATTGTCTGGCCTTTTGCGAGCTAGAAAGAATGATAGTAAGATTTGCATGGACAGTTAATTCACATTATAGCAGTGGAAGTCATTTGCTTCTTGTGTGCATACAAATGCTTACTATGAGATTCGAACCGTGCAAAGACTTCTTTTATCCAGCGTATCAAATTACATTCCCAGTATGGGTGCGTCAAATGAATACTGGTAAATATATCTAATTACACTTACAACAGCTAAGTTTTTATCTTCTATGCAATTATTTATTGTATGCAGTAACATCGCCCACTTTGTGCAATGTTTAAATGTGTTGAATATTTGTAGCTCAGATAGTTAGTTGATACAGAACATTAAATAGGCAGAACATTAAATAGACAGGCGGATAATTTCATATAAAATATCGGTTAAGTTTTACGCTGGGCTGACCATTTATACCATGAAACAGAATGAACTCAGTTCAGGCCATGAGAAGTGTACCATATAATTATATGGTTTGCATTCAAGCGCACAAATTTAAATTGTATAACTATCATCATCCAAATCAATTAAACGCTGTATTGCTATCATCGAGTCGATCAGCATGTTAAGTTCCTTTACATTGAATTCCGAACTTCGGTTTGCTTTATATTCGAGTTCCAATGCTCCTCTAATTCACAAAAGCATTTTTCGTATCTACTTCATTTTAGTGACACATGTGGCACTTTGTCTGCCCTCGGAACAACACGTCAGTGATGAAACGTGACGTAATGATACATTTGTCTAAGGTGCTGATATACAACTGAAGCAAGCAAGGACATTAATGGCCGATATATAAATCCTGAGTTACATACTTGCTGCTATCATGTGCAGTAGGATATTGATAATTGGTGGAAACAGTATTTAACTTTGCAGAAGCTGAACTTGGCGAATACCGACAGCATTTACGTCATAAAATTACCATAACTTGATGTTGTTCACGATTTATTCAACCGCTTGTATTCCTCAATTTAATTTGATAATAAAACCACTCCTCAATCGATGGCTTCATTTCTCCTTCGCTACAATTAATCACACCGTACACCTAATTTGCGTACATGTGAATTCAATTACGGACGTCAGGTAGAGAGCGTTTCTATAACTGTCACTATTGTTTTGGTCCAAGCCCAGTTACCCGAGACCTCTCGTGAGGAAATAAGCAAACCACGTTTTAATCGCCGGCACACAGAACACCCATCTTTATCAACTTAGATTAGGACTAAGTTGCATGCAATCTTTGCCTGTTTTCATTGAAAGCTCCTCAATATAATCTGGTCCAAGCTTTTTCAGTAGAAGTTGCCGGCATTTCGTTAATCATATGTATGCAAATGTGGCTAAGATGATCGTCCATGGTTGGGGTGAGGTTGAAGGTGGTGGGAGGTTGTGTTTCACGTTTTAATGCATGATGACAACGCTTTTCTGAATCGATAAAAAATACCCACCAGAGAATGGCGGTTGCAACCCGCCTGGAACGAGTTTAAGATCAATGCCATACTTACCGGTGCTTTGCCTTGAACTGGCGGCATTCATTTTTGCGATATCTATTGAATTCGTATTTGGCTCCCATCTGGCAAACGCGAGGTGAGTCATTCATCAAGCTTTTGCGGCGATACATCAACTAGCATGTCTCTTGATATTTCGATCAATATCATGCAATCAAATGTTTATAAAGAGGCCTTGGGGAAAATAAGGAGTGGGCAGTTCAACCTGAATGTTACTCTTTGTGATTGGAGCGGTGAGAGAACAGGCGCACCAGGCTAGTGTGCATACTGGGCAATATTGGCTGGGGTGTTGTTGGAAGATAATTGTTGTGTATTTATCGATGTTTGACATCTAAGTCGGATGATGTATGTTTGATACTTACGAAGTATAAATCGCATAACTAATTTGGGATCGCAGATTGTAGTGTGATTATATAGTAATAACGACATGTTTTTTTTAACGATTGTATATATTGTCCCTGAAACGAGCGTAACAGATAAATCAATCATTCATTTGTAATCGTGGATCAATTCGTGAATAACAATGCTTTGATTGAGAGTGATATTGATTACATCCTCCCGCTTATTCACTATCGTCATCGTTTTTATGTTTTGATACATTGCCTGTCATCGGGTGATATTAATCATTCGACCAATTTGCCTGATCAGTTGGCGGTGTATTGCGTTGTTAAGGGTGCGTTTCTCACTTGTGCTGCTATCCGTTTTGGATTCAATAATGCCACCATCGCCATCGTTTCAAGTTAAGAGAAGGTGATACAAGAAGGGAGACGTAAAACGTTATTAAGAGGGACACTCACTCTCAGGTAACAGCAAAACTGTAGTCGATCTGTAGCAAATTCGAGATCATTTGCATGTAAACTAAATGTGTAAGCTCTGTTTATTTAGCACTGATGGCCTTTGATTGCTAAGCAAGACCTCATTTATGGATTGACAGATAAATAAGGTGACTTTTATGGCCCATGACATTGCTCTTTAGAAAAGGAAATGCGTTTTGTGTTACATCGCATCATCTTGAATTGTTGATTACCAATATCAATCAAATCAGTCAGTTACCCATTGACGCTAGAGCGCGTTGTCACTACATTAACCTACTGTTCGAGTAAATAGAGGGTCACCTGGTGGTTGATTAGTAAACACATACTTTATCAAACGAGTTTAGAAGAGACGTACTAGGACACTCTATACCACACACACATAATTGAACATGCTTATGTAGGTATAATGCATCACAAACTGATCAACATGTATGCGATGACAAAATTATCCCATAAGTATCATCTACCAACAAGTTCTTTTTTGGCTATTCCATTGTTCTTTTGTGGCTATTCCATAACTTTTTCAACATATGGTGACATCTTTCCCTTTAGTTTCAAAGGTTCAACATCGCTTCAGACGTTATGACACCGTACCTTGAAGGTGCTGTCACACTAATTAGTTCATTGTGCAGAGGCAGTCACAGATGATGGAATACCGCAAGTATGTGATAGGTGTGCCGAAGATTAGGTCAAGTGCACTTTATAGTATGTTATGTTGCCTAACACGATGTAGAACGGTAGCAACGCAGCGCGATGTATGCGCTGTCGTGCAGTGTGCAGCGTGCTCTGTGGGGACCATGTAATGCTACTCATGATATATATTCAACCTATTGTGATTGCATTTATCTATGTCCCAATTTTAATTCTAAAATAACATGGTTTTTATCTCACGTTTGGTTATGATTGGTAGACGTTGCATTGAGGGCGTTCGTAGCATTGATAGAGATATATATATATATATATATATATATATATATACATATATATATATATATATATATATATATATATATATATATATATATATATATATATATATATATATATATATATATATATATATATATATATATATATATATATATATATATATATATATATATATATATATATATATGGCAAAGACAACCACGATAGAACGGCAGCTATATTGACTGGCACTTGAAATTAATATTGCAGTATCCATGTCAGTGGGTACGGTGAACAAGTGGATTATGGGGATTCCAACGGAGCGCCGTGAATGATCTAAAAGCAAAATATCGGGTTCGGATTGCAGTAATCGGACTGTGCTGTCTCTCCTGGCCAGTGGAAAACCGTAATATGAGGGCCCATAAACGTTGAGGGTAATCCTACCCACCAATCAATCGTTGTATGCCGTTTTATATAGGTCCCAGACAGCACATGTCCTTTGTATCATTAATGCAGCTAGCCATTGTTCCTTGCCATTGTACTCGGGTGAACGTCAATAAAATGCGTGAGTGACATTTGCTCACTATGTGACATCGCCGCTCTGCCTAGCACTAGTTGGGAATAGCTAAAACCACAATTAATTCTCATTCCTCGATCGTAGCTACAGGGAATAATTATGCTTTTCATAGAGGACTACTTAACTCATCTCAATCTTAATTTGATGTACATAAGCGTTTTAATATGTGTCCTCATACCCGCTGGCCTAATCACGCCGTCCTGCTTGTATTATTGTATAATCCGGGCCGACGGTTCCTGCAGAGACCGTTGATTTTATAACCCCACCCCCTCACAAGTCTTATTGTTCATAGTATATGTACTATATTCCTAAACCAATGTTGCATACCTTTAAGCTTATCTACGAACACTTTATACCATTGAATGGCGTTATCTGCGCACACGAAATAATGAATTCAGTCCACGATCGGGTAGGTAATATTGCTGTGCTTTGCAATCACAAGTAGAACAGCTGTATTACAGTACTCACAAGTATTCACTCTGATCAATGCACACACGCACGTACTGTTACAAATATACCATGTATTATCAACAGCGATGAGCCACAGACTATTGTATATCCAATCCTAACACAACCTGCCCCACAACATTTCCAGCAGGTCCCAGAACGTCGCCTGTCTAACAAGTTGCTGTTGAGCACGGAAAGGTCGAGCAAAGATCACCACTCAACAAAGGAAACTACCGGTCGTCGATCGAGCAGTCGTGATACCATTTGCATCTGTGTGGTACAGATAATTCTCGTAGCAATATACGGTAGAAGATGAGACCTTTACTACGTTCGTCGGGTTACATAGAGCTGGTAACTGCAGAGGATCACCATCGCGTACATCAATGTTAAACGGTGTTAACAAATCTATAATTCTTCTCTTCTAATGGTTGGATCCGATTCTGTCAAATAAACAGAGACATGCGTATAATATAGACATGACTAACGACCCCTAAAGAAATGCTATTGTTGCAGAGAATTAATGTTAAATGTCTCACATTACAATATGCTCTGGCTTCTTTACACGACGTCAAAGTCCCGACAGATATGCTACTGAGAGATATGTTTGGTATTGCCAGAACGCCGAACTATTAATATTGTCAATCTAATTCTGTGTTTAACCTCTAGTGATGGCCTTTCCTCTGGCCTTTGCTACTTATCTATAACCTGGTCTTCAAAACACATTTCCTTGCTGTACTGTTACAGTGGCCTTACTATGTATGTGGTCTTAACAAGCGGGTCTTCATGAATTTGAAGGATACCGATGAAGGTCGTACCTCGACTAAATACAAAGTGTTTTATCCAGATGATGTGCTATTGATTTGCGCTGTTTATCTGCGCAACTAGATTTCAACATCCTATGGTGAATGATTAAGACTTTTATGATCATTTTACTTGCACACAGAGCAGAACATACTCAAGATTTTATAACAAGATTCTCATCGTCGTTTTCGTATATTCTGTGTTTTTCACAGGTTACATTAGGCAGGTCGAATTGATTAAAACACATTCGCCGATCGAAGAAAATACCCTTCAACGTGAAACTCTCGAGGACTGAATCAAGCACACGGACAAGTCATTCAGTGTGTTAACCTCAAACGCTGTATGACTCATGCCTAAGCCTGGGAATGGTATTTGCATGACAAGCCATATCCGAAGTTGCAAACCATGCCTGTCATGAAACAGCTTAAACCTTTTAAGAAAAGTGTAGACAATTAGTTAGCGTCAGTCATATATTGTGACAGCCATTCATGTTATCCATCCTTAAGAGCGCGGAAATGGCCTCATTGAGACCGGGTTTGTTCAAAACATAATGCGAGGCTTCAATCTGACAAAATTTAATTAGAAACAATTGTGCAATATAAGACATAATAATGGCTGATAATACGGTATTGGGGTAAAACCTACAAGTCGACGAAAAGATAATTAGTTAGTGCTGCATTTGTCACGTAAGGTTTGCCATCTTTACTTGTAATCCTTCATCATTCGCAAATTTGGCATTTATCAAGTATCATAACCAATTAGCTTTACCATTACACCAGAGTATGTACATTTTGAATATTTTTATATATTAAGTTCGTGACGGTTCAGAATATAATACATCCCAAAATCAGTAGCTTTGCCGTGAAACCAGAGGTAAGGAATGGTATGGTGCTAGCCATTAGTTTCCATAACACATTGACTGCATTGACAAGATTCGCAAAAATATGGGTGAAGCCTGTTTAGTCGTCACAAAAGCTAAGCAATTATATCATATAAGACAAATCGCACTCATTCTACACCACTGAATTCGCTCGCTTTCAAACAATCGCTTTCACAAAGAAACATAAAAAATGGCGCCGACTTCGAGAGAATAATGTTATATACAACTTGTTACTTAAAGCAAATTTGTCACTGATATTAAACAATACGTCACTGACCTCCGTGATGCTGAGTAATGACTTTAAATATCTTCACAATGCATAGCAACTATAAGTTGATGCTGTCACGAGAACCCATAAACGTGTGCACATGATTTAGACAATTCAATGCCAACGTCGTGCTTGAACGTACTAAAGCGCATACTCAGTTATATGTGTGTTTCGCTGTTCGTTTTGGTGTAGATTGTACTGATAATGATGTTACACCACTGCTATTCCGATGTCATGCCTGTTAGGGTCGTGTCGACCGATTTCGGTAAAGCATCAAGGCCTAATTAGTTCTACCTCTTCGTCGTAGCTTCATATATAATGTTTTAAGGTTCCAAACTCCACTTTGGTGGTTGACGGGAGATGTATTGATGAACGCCATCTTCCTTCAGCTCATGTTGATGCGGCGATAGCGTACAGTACATAGCAGGCAAATATAATAGAATAGAAGGAGGATGGGGTAGCAATGTCGGATGTCAATCGATGAATCACAAGCAGCCAAATAAGTGTTGATGGGTAGCTGTCGACACACCTTGCGTTAGCATATTGCTACTAAAGCTTGCTATTCTGTCCTACATTTACCACATTAAATTATGTGCAACTGCAGCCGCGCCACATTAAGCTATGTTAGGGTTCAGAGATGATCGAATTATAACACACTAGTAGATTGCTCGGCGCCATCAAGACCGACAAGTAGTTATAAACAGCCTAGAATTGCTGCTGGTGAAGGCCGACTATGACAGTTATTAGTGCAGCGGTGGGATAGGTGGGCGGTAGGGTCTGATTACAGGGTCCCCAAACCTCCTTGAAACCCAACCTTGATACCTGCTGTGACCCAACCAAAATGAATTTTTCCGCATGTGAACCAATTTGCCGATGGCGAGGTACCGCTGTTAGTCAGGCAACGATGGACAGACCCGAGCACGCCGACGAGCAGACACAGAAATAAACCATTGTAAATGGTTTGAGTCAGTTCGCCTACTCGATTTAACACTATCTCTATATGTAAGGACAACAATTTTAAGTAATGTTTTAACTCAACTGAATAAATCACCAGTAGTGGAGACATTACAAGTAATTAAGCTGATGAAGCCGGAAATGAATATTCCGATAATGTCATGAATTTGTCCTATATTCCTGTACCTCGGTATTCACGTTCGATCCTGCGGTGGTGTATGAACTTAAACGGTGTAGTAGAACCAAGTTAGTATGAGGGAATAAGAAGACATGGTTGGCTGTTTCGCAAGCAATATCGCGCCCTAGCTTAGCCGTTGAGATAGTAGAGAATTGCAAAACATGTCCATGAATGCTTAGTAGTATTCGCAGACCATTGACGGCAATGCTGCTCTCTAACTATGCAAATTATACAGTGGATCATTATAAGTGAGGATGACAGTGAAGCTAGGAATAGATGATACAGATGTCGTTGTGTGCCGTTGGGAATGCGCTTCCTACAGGGTAGGACCTTGCCGTTTAGTGGATGATGGCATATCGGCTGATGTGTACAGTAGCCGCTCGGTGTTGGTGTTAGCGAAACCAGATCTCCACCACTGAGTCTTCGAATGTTGTTCCTTATAGTGTTGAACATTTAACACAAACCCCTATATGCAGAGGTCGACACTTTATCTGGAATATTAATGGTGCTTCTTGGGTCAACAAATGGTGCTTAAAGCCACATATATAGAAAGAAAGTATTGACGCGATATTCCGAGTTTATATATGTGGTAGGTGAAGCTCGATCCACATAAGGGTTTAATTCAAAGACGATGCTTTGATGAATGGAGTGTTTTCGTCCTTTACACCATATTTCAACACATAGCTGTACATCTAAGGTCGATCGGCGAAGTAGTACTCCATTTCTACCCAATAATCATTCTGCTTGCATCGAAAATCTTGTCTGGCTATTTCATATAACCCTTTGAACCGCTAAATAAGAATCACCACAGACTAATGTTTTGAAAACTGCCCCAACTCGTATTTCACTTATAAACTGCAATGTCTTTGCGATCAAAGCATTTTGCTATAGCGGAGCAATGCCAAATAGATGACAAGCGTAAGCTTAAATTGCATCGATTTTGGTGAAACCCCTCGGGCAGACATCTACGCTTACTAGACGAATGTAAGGAACTTTGTAGGAGTTTAATGTGAAATTGATAATGAGCATACAATAAACCACATTAGGAATATGCGTTAACATAATAGTTAGGGGAATAAAAGATGCCGGGAAAAGAGGCAGCACCCCTTGATCGACTCATATCGTGATTAAACACATACAACTGGAGTGATATAAAGTTATTCTGACACCTACACAAATGTGTTCACTATTGGAAGCTAGACAAAGGCACACAAAACCATCGTTTGCTGATCCGTTAGACATACGCATACCAGGTGAAGACAGCACGATCGCTTTGAGAGCCCCACATTAATTGTGACTATCGCGCAACGCTGCCACAAGCTATACATTAACGGCAATATATATATATATATATATATATATATATATATATATATATATATATATATATAGATACACATATATATATACATATATATATATTTATACATATATATACATATATATATATATACATGAATATATGTGCTTATAAATATATATATATATACATATATATAAATATATATATATGTATAATTATATATAAATGTATAAATATATGTATATATATATATGAATACATATATTCATACATATATATATATGTATGTATGTATGTATATATATGTATATATATATATATATATATATATATATATATATATATATATATATATATATATATATATTGCCGTAATGTATAGCTTGTGGCAGCGTTGCGCGATAGTATATATATTATATATATATCTATGTATGTATTTATTTATATATACATTTATATATACATATATATAAATACATCAATGTAAATTCATGCATATTTATTTTATTTATTTATATATGCATATCGAAATATATAAATATTTGCTTATATACATATAAAAATATATATCAATATATATTTTTATATATGCGTATATATGCTTATATATAAATATATATATATACATATATATATATATTATATGCATGTATATATATATATTTGTCTACAAATGTTCATATTTATTCATACATATAGGTAAAAGAAGATAAGTATATATATATATCTAGAGATATATATATAGATATAGAGAGATAGATAGATATATATAGAGAGATAGATATATAGTAGAGAGAGATAGATATATATATATATATATATATATATATATATATATATATATATATATATATATATATATATATATATATATATATATATATATATATATATATCTCTATATATATATATATATATATATATATATATATATATATATATATATATAATATATATTAATTCATATAGCGTAATGCGTCGTAAGACGACCGGGAGCACGCGAATCCACGAAGTAGCATTCGGTTAATTATGTTTGCCACCACAGGTGGGCTTTGTGCCGTAATGAGTCCGGGCGAAAATGAAAGAAAACGCCCATTGCCTGCATGAGTACACCGAAAGTAGCAGCCACATTTATGTTCCCTCTTCGGACAAGTGTGGTGCATTAGTGGGATTGTTGAACTGCACCACAGTCAGCATTCGCGATGCACCCCTATCCCTACGAATGAACTTACCAAATGCAATCCGTGATGGATCGGATATCCAATTGCTCCTGGATAAACTGAATCGCCGTGTTAATAGGACGGGAGTACTGGATGATATGACGGATGTTGGATGACCTGCACGATAAGGAAATTACCATGAAACACAGGCACGGGAGTTTAAGGCAATCTAACCTTGCAACTCAGTGGAGTTCTAACACAAGATATCCTTTCAATGCATCCAAGAGATTCAACGTTTTGTATGAGTAAATCGGCCATACTGTGTGCAGCAGTACACATTAGTCATAGGTTAATAAGTTCTTTAGATTGCCGGCAAGAGCGATGTATAGATGAAATATAAGGTTTTCTGATTGACATTAAACACTCCCCAATGCTAACACAATTCTACCATTGCTGCCGCATTACCTTAACAGTGATACCAGCAATGACATCGTGTTTAAGGTCTACGTGACTACAGTTTTCTCTCTCTCACACACACACACACACACACACACACACACACACACACACACACACACACACACACACACACACACACACACACACACACACACACACACACACACACACACACACACACACACACAACACACAGGCACACAATCAAATACACACCCACTAGTCGAGTCAATGTAAGGTTTGACCCCCAAAAAATTGCAAGAAAAGCTTTTTTTGTCTTTTTGTGTTCAATCAGCTGTACTTAAGCGCATCCTAAAAGTTTACCAAATTTGAGCCACCGGAAAGTGGTGAAATTACATAATATCAGCCATTGAATTATGAATGTACAGCGAACTTTTTAATGGTTGGTTTTAGACCCCATAAATGTATTACAAACATATATAAATGTGATACCTTAGATTCAAATAAGGTCATGATGAATTCACCTGGATGTCCCTATGACGCAGTATTGCCTCATTATGACGTAGTGGGTTGCTGAATAGATCAAGACCACCAGAACTGGTAGAAAACCAACATTTCGGATCTTGATAATCAACCAGATGTACATACACAAGGAACCATAACTTGGAAGGGCTATTGAACCATCTACGTCATGGTCATACGCCATACGACACACATCATAAATTACTAAAATGTCCCAAATAATGGACATAGTACACACCTGAATTTTCTTATCAAGTTCAAGTGTCATTCACACAATATAATTGTTCAAAACACAGCATGGTTATTATCATCACAATCTTCTTCCTCGGAACCGTCTATGGTAGAATCAGTATTATGCGGATTGTAATATGACTCAGCTTGGCAGGGTCCACAAGCAGAAGTACATGGAAGACCGTACTTCCTGCAACTACATCGAGTCTAACTACAACCTGTTGTACAGTTACAATGGATAACCTTGAGAAGCCGTTCTGGAGTCGCTTCCTGGTCAGTCATAAGTCAGAAGTCGGGGCAATTTCGCGGGCTTCACAAATGATTTAGCAGATGAAACTTTTTTAGCAAGCAATGTATTTCTAAGGTTTACCAGAGATGTGCCAGCTTTTCCTCCAAACAAAGAAACAAAGACTTTGCATCCTGAAAAGACTATTGTTGCCACATCCTGACCAGCTGTAGTATAGGTCTTTGCACAAGCTCTAATCTGAGAATCATTTTTCATCACTTTTTGGAAAAGGGATTTATTGCCAATACCATAAATCCTGGAAGTGCTATCACAACCTGTAAAAGCATGTACAAACAGCAGCTGTGAAGATATGTCATTTCCCAAGAGTTCCTTCAGACGGACAATATCATATACATGTTTTGCTTTCTTTTTGTCCGAACGAAAGTAGAGTTTCCTGCTGTCCCTCTCAGTGTAATGTAGAAGCAGAAACAGAAGGTCCGTGTCTTCCCCAATCAAAGTTGTGTCTCGAACTTTTGAAGATGTTGTTGTTGCCTTCACAATATGAACATCTGCATCTCCATGCGCATTGATGACTTCGTAACCCCTCTGTTTCAGTTTGTCACTGATGAGGAGGATTAGTTTCTGTTTATTAGAGTCCCTTGATAAGAAATCCTCCATTCTGCTAGAGGAAAAGACGGTATTCATTTCAAAAGACACAAGCAGGTGTGATTTCTTTTTGTCGTCTCTGATGTGCATTGTCCTTCATGCTAGGCTCTTCACCGTATCCGTCAAAAACTACTGTGGCTTGTCCATACATGGAAAGGGTGAGATTTGCATACTCCTCGGCAATTTCCCCGTAGGTCATTCCTTTTTTCCAAGACAGACGGTGAAGTAAGGAGCCTCCGTCAAGCACAAAATGTTCGGAATCTGGCGTCGAATCTGTTAGAACGGCCTTGCTGGAGCTGGAGGATTCATTTGCGTAATCCCGTAGAGCATCAGCCAACTGTGGCTTGTCAGCCTTCTGGAACACATGTTTTGCCGCGAATAGGGTAGGAGGATATGGACTCGGTTCGTAGTCCATGATATCTTGCAGTGTCAAGCCGCCAGCTTGTGAAATTACAAGAAATCTCTGGAACAGGAGTTCAGAATTTATCATTTGTTCGGTATTCACTTTCACTGACGATGAGTCAACAAGAGTCTTGGCTTTGTCCTTTTGTTTAAAAGAAATAAGTGAATATAGGCTGCCCAACCATTTTTTGTACTATGGCCTTGCCGACAGCTCCATATTCATGTACATTGACATCTGCGTTGGCCGCTACACCAGTCAGAGCATTTATTAATAAAGAATCCTCAGCAAATGGATTGCAGTCAACTAATTTTTGCATCAGTTTAGTACTGTCTACATGGTCACGTTGCTTCCTTGGCACTGTGGCGTCTTTGTGCTGTTCACTTGAGGTAAATGATTGTTTAGAGAACTCTTGCATCGCAAGGTTGTACGCAGATGACACGGATGATGACAGTGTCCAGATGGTCCTTAGTTCCTCTGTCATGCCACTTCCTCTGGTTAGACCACCGCTACTTTTGAGGGAACGCATGATAATCTGTTAAATAGTTAGATCCGATCCCAATCCTGCTCAGAACTGGTCTGTCCTCCTAATAATATGTAGGCCGTTTTCAAATTTTGTAACAATGTATGGATGCTTGTGACCTAGTTCATTCATGCACTGTAGGTAGAGGTATGCAGACTTAACATAATTGAAATGTCCAGCAGCTGCGAATATCGGAATGCAATCAGACAATGAAATAATGAGCTGCTTTTGTTTTGATCTTAAGTTTTTGATGAAAGGATAGATGGCAGTACTGTAATCATATGGAGAGCTAATTAGTAAAAAATTACATTGAAAATCAATATTTATCTGTATCCTTATCCTTGTTAGTCATTATAATAAGGGCTTGTATGCTGGCAGTAACAACCAAATGCCAATTAGAAATGTGATCGCTTTAGATAACATGGGCCGGGATGGAGGGGGAGTGGCCTCATTGGAGGTTGGCGGGGTGGAGTGGGGGTCAGCTAGGATTTCCCCTAACGAACAGGGCACCTTCATCAGAACTCTGTCTCGATGACACTGAGCTGAAATGAAAAAAACCCAACTCAAAAAGCATGCTTACAACAGCCTTTTCGTGTGAGAAATAACAAATCATGAACAAAGGAGTCATTTCAAACAAACACCAAACAGGGGTAAAAATCCTGAAATTGACTAAGATTTACCCTCCAATTTAGGGAACCTATACTATCTTAATGTTCAGACCTTAAAGAACAATGAAAATCCAAGTAACAATAGTTCTTGCAATTCCTTAATTAATTGGGAAATATAAGGTTTCCCTAATATGTACCCAAAATACCAGTTTTGGGGTAGGGGGCCCCCAATTGCACCCCCCATCGGGATATTACACATGAAAGAAACCAGGTTCAGGTGAAAGGTTGACCTAAAAACATTAGAAAACATACTTACATAATCAGTTTTGGGTGAAAAATGGACAGCCAAAAATATTCAAGCATTTTAACAATTTTGGCGGTCATCTTGGAAATAGCCTAATTAACCCATTTTCCGGTCATCCGAGTTTGGTAAACTTTTAGTATGTTAGTCTACAGATATTCAGGAACCAAAAACAACCAAGAAACGTTTTCTTGCAATTATTGGGGGGTTGACCCCTTTTTTTCTATATATTGACCCGACTACACGTGTAATGCAATGTCACTATGTGGTAATGGTGGGTTCGAGGGTCAAGCCCCGTTTCCCTAGGTGGAGACATTTTTTTCCATCCCAATATATAAAATAGATATCGACCTCACTGAGGTACATTCTACTATGCTGTGAAAGGGCAGAGTCAGTGATGTAACTGTTGCTCTAATCGGCGTACCTTCCATTTATTATTATATGTAGGAAATATGTTTTGCAGCGCAATATCCTATCTGCGTTTGCAAATATAAGCCATTAGTGGTCGTTTAAATATTGTGCGATTGAAGCTTCGAGATGCGGTCTTGAACTGCTCATGTTATATCGTTCTGCTTAATATAAAAACGGTTTTTAATGTCACAATTGTAACTAGAGCAAGTTGCGACGACAATTATAAACTAGGGAGTTAACATTAATCAATTACTTCATATGCTTATAAACATTAATGCTGGATTTAATAACGATTTTGTGACAGTGTAAATGTATGGGCATCGAACATATGAAACTGGCAAGACAGTGTTAACCTAAGCAGGGTGTCACACATATCGCTTTTATCAAAGTGCCAGAAATTACGCTCCTTGATTACAATGCATCCTGTGTTAGCATTAAGTGAAACATATCATGACCTTCACTCACGTCAGAGCCAGTAGAAATGCAGTGAATGAATAACATAACAAAAGGTTCCCATTCTTCTGCACAACCAAAATATCCACGGTTGATCAATTTATCGCTAAGATCCTCACAGGACGAAGCAGTGCAACGAGCGTGAATTAGGAATATTAGGTGAAAAGAAAGTAACTGCCTTGCGGTTGCTGAAATGTGGTTGACGTGCATTGGATCGATTGCATCAGTCCCAGTAGGATATATAACAAAGATAAATTGCTTCATGGTTGAGGTAACAGCCTGATTCCATTTGACAACAGTTGCATTTGTCCATCAGTGTTTGTGATTATCCAGTTAACATGAATGAAACTTCTGTGTTAACAACTACTATAGTTGATGAATGTAAGACGGCTGAATCAGATCCTGTTGTGATGTGGGGCCTTTATTAACATGCATATGCTGGTCGATCATTGCATCTGCACACAATTGGTAGCATTCAACAGCTGCATGTGAAGTGCAAAGCATATATTACATGCGACACAATGAAAGTACGATCATGCTTTCGGAATTAAAACATTACGGCTAGGTTGCATTTACACGCTCAAAAGAGGTTTGCCGGAATAATCTCCCGTATTCCAATCCAATTCACTGCTAGACTTCAAAGGCAGCCTTAGACAGGAATTTAAATTCGTACCAACCACAGCTCATTATCAGAAGACTAATAAGCTCATTTGTGTGACATTTTTTTGCAAAGTGCCTTCTTTCAGGTGTCCACGTCAGATGTGGACACGAATGCCACCATTATAGCAGCATATATATGTAATATATATATAACTTTTATATATATGCATATATGAGAGTGAGTTTTAATGAAAACATAAACTTTCATCATCGTATAGAGTCGATGTCGTAAACATGATACAACCTCGGCATTACACTCATCGTATAGCACTGGAATGAGTAAGATGTTATGTTATCATGTTTGCTACACGTATTTTAAACCTGGGACTATGTGTCTGCCCGTCGAGTGACAAGGACCTAGTTTTAGTGTTGTGCTCTGCTTATGGCAGCATGTGGTGCATAGTGTCATATCGCGTGTATTCCTCACTTAATTTAGGTAAAGAAACCACGCCAAATCAATGGCTTCGTTTCACCTTCGCTACTATTAATCACACTGTACACCTGAGTTTTGTACCCGTGAATTCAACTACTGACGTCTGCGGCTTCGCTGATTACGTAGGGAGCGTTTCTTTAACTGTCACGAGGGTTTTGGTCCATGGCCAGTCACTCGAGACCTCTCGTGCGCCAATAAGCCAACTACGTTTCAGTCGCCAGCACAAAGAACAACCGCCCTTATCGACAGGGATAAGGACTAAGTTGCATGCAATCTTTGCCTCATTACATTGAAAGCTCCTCCAAATAATTTGGTCCAAGCTTTTTCAATAGAAGTTGTCTGCATGTCATGAATCTGTGTGTATGAGAATGTGGCTTACATGCTAGTGACTGGTTGGGGTGAGGTTAAAAGTGGTGGAAGGTTGTGTCCAAAAGATACATCAGCTCGCTCTTCAATGCATTATGACAAAGCTTCTTCTGAATCAAAACAAAAACGACCAGAAGGTGGCTGTTACAACCCGCGCCGAATCAACTTGAGATCAATGCTATTCTTACCGGGGCTTTTCCTTGAACTGACTGCATTCATTTTTACGACATCTATTGCATGCTCCATTCATAAATTATTCGCGGCGATAAATCAACTAATATATCCCTTAATATTTCGATTAATATCATGCAATCAATATGTTTGGGGTAAATAAGGCGTGAACTAGCTTGATTTGGGCAGTACAACCTGTGTGTTACTCTTTGTGATTGGGGATGGGTGAGAACAGGCGCACCAGGCTAGTGTGCGTTTTGGTCAATATGGGCTGGGAACATGGGGTGTTGTTGGATGCGAATTGTTGTGTATTTATCGATGTTTGCAAGCTATGTCGGATGGTTCATGTTTGATGCTGACGAAGTATATATCGCATAAATAATTTGGGATCTGCCACGCAGATTGTAGTGTGATGATATCGCAGTAAAGATATGATTTTGTAACGATTGTATGCATTATCCCTGTACAGGATATAATAATGTTTCATCCATTTGTAATCGTGCATTAATTCGGGAATGACAATGCTTGGATTGAGAGTGATATTTATAGTTTACTCAAGCTTATTCACTTTCATCATCGCTTTTATATTTTGGAACATTGCCTGCCATCGGGTAAGGCTTATCGTTCGACCAATTTGACTGATCAGTTGGCAGTATAATACTAATTTCAAGATGTGTTTTTTTGCTTGTGCTCCTATCCGTTTTGTATTCAATAATGTCACCATACGCCATCGTTTCAAGTTGAGAGCAAGTGGTGTAACACAAGAAGGGAGTCGTAAAACGCTATTTAGAGGGACACTCCCTCTAAGGGAGCAGCAAAACTGTAGTCGATCTGTAGCAAATTCGACATGATTCTCATGTGAAGTAAATGTAGAAGCTCGGTTTATTTAACGCTGATGTCCATCGATTGCTAAGCAATACCTCATTAATGGATTGCCAGAGAAACTAGGGGATTTTCATGGCCCATCACATCACTCTTCAGACAAAGCAACGCGTTTTCTGTTACATCACATCAATTGAAATTGTTGATTACCGATATCAATCAAATCAGCCAGTTTCCCATTGACGCTAGAACGCGTTGTCATCAAATTAACCCACTGTTCCGTCCAATAAATACAGGGTCGCCTGGTGGCTGAATAGTAAACACATCCTTTCTCAACTACGATGAAAAGAGACGCACTAGAACACACTTTTCCAAGCACACAGTTTTGAACAGGCTCAAGTAGGTGTGATGAATCACAAATAGACTCGCGTCACAAACTCAATAGATCAACATGTATGCGATGAAACAAAAATCTTCCCATAAGTATTCTCTACCCACAAGTGGCATATTTATAAGACTTTTATCAGCACTAGTCTGCTACAACAGGAGCGTTACCATGCAAACAAATATAAATCAATATTAGTCCGGAGAAGAATCAGAGTTCCATTCCGAAGTCCGAAGTTTGACAAGTAGTTCCTGTATAATACTGATCCACACCCGTACCATTTGTTTTGTGTGGGATATATGATTTCCTGTTCTTCAATAGCTATTCGATCAATTTATCAACATATGGTGACATCTTTTCTGTTGGTTACAACGTTTTCAAATCGCATCAGACGTTATGACACCGCGTTCAATTGTAGAATTCCTGCACCTTGAACGTGCAGAGGCAAATCACAGATGATGGAATGTAGAGGGTATGTGATAGGTGCGCCGAATGAAGATTAGGTCAAACACACATACTAGTATTTTATATTGCCTAACACGATTTAGAACGGGAGCAGCGCCGCGCGATGTATACGCTCTCGTGCAGTGTGTAGTGTGTGGAGACCATGTTATGCTACTCATATATATTCAACCTATAGTGATGGCATTCCTCTATGTTACAATTCTAATTCTGTAATAACATGGTCTCTATCTCACGTTTTGTTATGATTTGCAGACGTTGTATTGAGTGCGTTCGTGGTATTGCTATATATTTGGCAAAGACAACCACGATAGAACGGTAGCAACATTGATTGGCAATTGATATTATTTTTGCAATATCCATGTCAGTGGGTATGGCCAACGGAGCGCCGTGAATGATCTCAAAGCAAAATATCGGGTTCGGATGGCAGGAATCGGACTGTGCTGTCTCTCCAGGCCAGTGGAAAACCGCAACAGGAGGGTCTGGTGATGTTGAGTGTAAGTCCTACCCACCAATCAATCATTGTGCAATGTGTGCCCCATACAGCACATGTCCTTTGTATCGTAAATGCAGCTATCCATTGTGCCCTGCCATTGTACTGGGGTGAACGTAAATAAAATGAGGGAGTAAACTTGAATCACTGTTTTTCTGCGCCACTAGATTTCAACATGAACGATTTAGAATTTTATGATCATGTTCTTTGCATACACAGCTGAACATTACCAAAGAGTTGTCGTGCGTTTGAGATTTTA
Organism: Urechis unicinctus; assembly: GCA_034190875.2. Lineage (NCBI taxonomy): Eukaryota > Metazoa > Annelida > Polychaeta > Xenopneusta > Urechidae > Urechis > Urechis unicinctus. Next base: position 17,981,011 of record CM067354.1, read on the forward strand.
TAACAATATTCTCAGTGTCTTTTTCATATTTTCTGTGTTTTTAAGAGGTTTCAATAGACAGGTCGAATTGATTAAAACGCCGATCGAAGAAAATAACCTTAAACGTGAAACTCTGAATCAAGCACATGGACAAGTCATTCAGTGTGTCTGCTTCAAACGATGTATGACGGTAAGCCTGGAAATGGTATTTGCATGACAAGCCATCTCCGAAGTTGCAAACTAGGCCTGCCATGAACCTGCTTAAACCTTTTAAGAAAAGTGTAGACAATTAGTTAGCGTCAGTCATATATTGTCACAGCCATTCGGGTTATCCATCCTTTCGATCGCGGAAATGGTCGCATCGGGACAGGGTTTGTTCAATATAAAGCACGAGGCTTCAATCTGACAAACTTTGATTAGAAACAATCGTGCTATATAAGACATAATCATGGCTTATAATACGGTATTGTGGTTAAAACTACAAGTCGACAATCAGATAGTTAATTAAAGTTGGATTGGTTACGAAGGGTTTGCCGTCCTCACTTGAAATCCTGGATCTTTCGAGAATTCTGCATTAGTTAGTAAAGTAACCGATATGCCTTGCCATTACAATAAAGCATGTACATTTTGGATATATTTTTATATATAAAGTTCAGAGGAAATACATCTCAGCATTAATCCAATAATTTAAAGGCTTGTGACACAGGCAATAATATATCTTATACATTGTAGATTTGCCGTAAAACCGAAGGAAGAGAAAAATATGGTGGGAGCCATTAGTTTCTGTAACACATCGAACAGATCCTCATATAACTTGATCAGTTGTTTATTTATTTTCACTCTTTGTTGGTGCTCAGTACGTTGGAGTTTTCCCAAATATTGCTCATGATACCTCGTCGGACGTTTGATACTACAATAGTTCGGGCATGCTGACACACAGTTAGTTACCGTTTGGGTATCGCAATGAGTTCCTCTCGCAGAGTGAGACGCAAATGGGTCTGATGGGAAAAGTAGGTTTTAAACGACATTCAATTGTCGATTTAATATGATATGAAACTACTTCGTTCAAAGTTAATCAGCCAATCTCTGTGATCTGTCACTAATACCTAACATTTTTTCTTGCGTGTCATACAACTACAAATTTGTTTTGATATTGTGCTAAACTGGTCAGTGTTCATCACAAAGTCCTTGTATTATTATCGGGTGCCTATGGATGTATGATATAAACAAGTGGCAGCCAAGCTGATGACGGGAACTTGATTCGCAATGTGGTCTTGTAGTAGTTTGTCGACCTGGAAACACTCCCAATTACGTGGTTATGATACTAAGATGTACGCCAATTAGGGTACTAACATTAATCCATCCAATCACATCATTTCATGGCGATTATGCATTCGATAAAACGATCTAGCTGCTACACTCATTACTCAAATTGATGGACAGCTGGGATAAAATCCGCAGATGTATTTGAGGGAATCTTTAATATCGCCGATCCGCTTGATTTGGACGGAACGATCCATATCATCGATGGTAATATGAAAAAATCAATTTATTGCATAATAGCTTCTCACCTTGATATGGTGATGCATCGAACAATGTCATCTTGATCAGATATGGTATCATGTTGGGTGATGAAGCGCAGGCGTGTAATAAATGTGAAGTTTGTTGTGACGCCCAGTAGTTGGCCCGTGTCAGTCCAGAATTGCATCAAACAACGCCCCTTTCGGACCTCATCGTTCACTTGTGCAGTCGTCTGAACAGCATTCGTTCGATCTTGGATATTCACTTTCATTTTCGGTAATTGTAGTTTGTTTGTAACTTTTGATTAATCAATTACGCGGAATATAACAAGTCATTATTTACAGAAAACCGTCCGGCCAAGGAATACCATTGTCCTGCTTTTTCTGAGTAAAGACAACTGTGTGAAGTAATTAATAGGAAAAAAAGAGATATATTTATTGTATTTCGTTGAAGAAGGGAAGCTTTACAACTGGCGAAACCGACGAGACTCAAATCAGCAACGATTCCGCAAACACTGGTCACGACAGAAACCAACGCTTCTGAGGAGCACGCTTGGAGAGAGGAAGGGAGGCATCAACGAATAACTGCTCTTAGTGGTCCAAGCTGATTAATTCGTTATGTGACTGCACGCAGCGTGTTTTTGGGTATGGATAGTGTTACCTTATTTCTCCCATGCGAAGCGTATGTGTTAGAGAGAAAATGTAATCCACGTTATTGTTGTACCGAGTCGGGATCAAAAATATCTCACATCGTCATACTGTTTTGACGCTTTTAAATGCACAAAACCGGTGCAGAAGGACACGATATACTGTTTCTCGTGCAATATGAGTTGTGCTGTAATGTGCAACTGATTGTGATTATCATGTTAAACATTTAACCTGTAGTGGGAGTATTTCAATGCAAATGCTATTATGAGGTGGTCTTTACATAATATGGATTCAGGCCATTTAAAAAGAGCAGCACGATGGAAGGTTGCTATCGGGGGTATATTGTAGCCATCGTTCAATTATTATGCCGTTCTGTGTGTGCACAGGGCATGTCTTTTGTATTGTCAATGCTGCTTACCATTGTCTTGCACCAATGTACTCCATAAATTGAGGTCTAGCCTGACGCTTACTTCTCACTGTTTTGCGGTTACAAGGAGTACTTATCATTTCAGTGATTTTTTAGGACCACGAACTAGATCCCTTATCTAAATTGTATGAACACTAGCTTCTAAAGACTGTTCTTGTGCACTGTTATTTAACCACGCCGTCCTGCCATTGTGTAAATATGAATCTAGGCCGATTGAACTGATTTTATATTTGGTCCACGCCTTGTCTTATTATTCATAGAGAGGCAGATGTAGAATAGTATTTGCTACCGGATCAGATGTAGCATTGTTAATGTTACTTAATCAGATGTAGCATAGATAATGTTACCTGATCAGATGTAGCATAGTTAATGTTACCTGATCAGATGTAGCATAGTTAATATTACCTGACCAGAAATAGCATAGTTAATGAAACATGATCACATGAGGCATAGTTAATGTAATCTGATCAGATGAAATGTTCAGCTAAGCTTAGCTTACTGACACTTTATTACAGTCTTAACAAACAATCATGAATGCTGATGGGAACAAACGACGTGAATGGTAATTGTAAATCCCCGCAAATTGGTAATTAAGAGTCTACGTTTCTGAATAGCTTCAGCTGCACGAGACACGACAATTTCTACTTCCTTACAATGACAGAAACCATGTTGTGGTATGGAACTGTATAACAATGCCAAGTGTTACATAAACAATAATGGCCGACAATATGTTTTATATTGTAATGATCAGAGGACAAATTGCAACTTTAATCTTGAAGCATAGAACTTACTTTAGCGCTGAGCTGAATCAGCTTCAGTGGTACTACACTGATATGAATCAGCTGCAGTGGCACTACACTGAGATGAATCAGCTGCATTGGTAATACACCGAGATGAAGCAGCTGCAGTGGCACTACACTGAGATGAAACAGCTTCATTGGTGCTACACCGGCCTAATCTTATCAGTCATTATCATGTTGGCATAACAGTACAACTGTCTCTGTCCTTCGGCAGTGCTAGTCTGCCTCCGTTGCTATGCAACGATAACTATTCTGTGGGAGGGCAGATTCATGGATGTAACTGTTGCTCTATTAGTCATATCTTCCACGTATTATTAAATTTAGGAAATATGTTTTGCAGCGCAATATCCTGTCTGCGTTTGCAAATTTAAGCTCTTAGTGGTCGTTTAAATTTTGTACGATTGAAGCACCGATAAGCAGTCTTGAACATGGGTTCCAATCAAACGCAACCTAGAGAGAAGGGGGCTCAATTTAGCACATGCTTTTCAATCTGACTGAAGTACTGGTGCGCTGATTCTACCATCTCTGTGAATCAACATTCCCACATACAGCAAATGGTAGCTGTCAGCCACTTCTCCCAATCTATTCACAAACTCTCATTTGCTACATTGTGTGAATATCAAAGAAGATATTATCCCGAAAACTAATTGAGCAGTTACGATCACATGCATACCTAGCGGGAGGAAGCCAGACTGGTATGTGAGTGAAATACTGGACGGTTTTACCTGCATTAACCTTATGGTCAACTCACATTTGATGCCAGAGTTTGACACAGTGCCGAATGCAAATGATTAAGTACTAAGTGTCGCAATAAATCGGAACAGCCTCATAAACGACAGTGTTCTGTGTGGTGCCCCAATGGTCTTCGTTGCATAGCTCACATAGTATGTGCAGTAAATGGATAACATAACACAATGTTCCCATTCTTATGCCCAGCCAACACACCCCTGTTTGATCAGTGAAGCGCTCAGAAACTCACAGTACGTAGCAGTGCAACACGCGTGAATCAGATTAATCGAAAGTAACAGCCAGGCTGTTGCCGAACTGGGGTTGAGGTGCATTGGATCGATTATTTATTCGACCTTTCATCAGTCTCAGTTCTGGTGAGACAGCAGCCTGATTCCATTGAACAACAGTGTACTATTAATCCGTGTGATTATATAGTTTACATGAATGATACGGCTGTGTTACAAAGTTACTAAATGTAAGACCTCTAAATAAGATAGTATTGCGCTGTTGGGCCTTTGTTAACATTCATATGTTAGTCGGTCGTAGTATCGGCACCCAATTGGTGAGCAGCATTTAACAGCTGCATGTATAACGCGAAGTTTGTGTTACATACGACACAATGAAGGTAAGATCAAGCCTTCGGTAGCAGAACATTCACGGATGGGTTGCATTCACACGCACAAAAAAGAATCATCATCCGCATTTAAATCCAATTCAATGCTCTGCTGCTAATTATGTCTCGAACAGGCATTGAAGCTCGTTGCTGCCGCAGCTCATTCACACAAGCCTATTATTATCATTTGCGCGACATTTGTTGCTAAGTGCCTTCTTTCAGGTGTTCACTGCAGTTGTGAATCCGAATGCCACCATTGTAGCAACGTGTATGGATCTATACCCAAGATGTATAATTATCTATAAGACGCCCAAGTACCTATAAGCGGCTTTATTAACGGAAATGTTGGAGCCGAAAGAAGGCTATTGGGAAGGAAGATTAATATTATGTAATTAGCGGATATAACCGGCATTTAATTGGACCTTCTTGGTTCCTGGGTCGCCAGGTTACATGAGCATGGTGTCTTAACACTGCTGTTGCACGGAATTCAGCACGAAAGGAGGGCATGAAAGATCAAACGAATCTATCCTCAACAATCATGTCCAAACACTATACCAAAAGTAGAGGTTATCATTATAACTGAGGATATGTGGTCCTCAGAAATGCATTATTCTCTAGGTAAGACCTCACTTTGAAATGAGTTGGACATGGCAGTGGTACTGTGAGCATACCCCGGTGTGCAACCAAGCCCGACATATGACATCCGTCTTTAGTTATTTCGTCTGAAACGGAACTGCGTCTTTTTGTCGCGAGAAGCGAGAAAACACAGACGCCAAATCGGCACAAAGTTATCAACAAATATCATCAATACTGACACGAAGCAATGCTGCAATGAAATGTTGCTTGTGATTATACCCAGGTAATATGACTTGATATTTGCAACATCTGACCTTGCGCCGTTCAAACTAATACACATTGAAATCGTGATACTGATGTTAGATGATTATAATTATCAGAGCGAAATGATTACGATGAAAAGGTGGTAGCGGTGGTTGAGATGGAGTGGGGGAGCTGTTTACACGAAGAGACTGTTGAGCACAAATGCATCCTTGTTATATTCACGAGGCGCGATGATTGTAAATATAATTAGACGGCCCTACTTGGCAACGCTGAATCGTGAGTGCAAGAGTTATTGATGGTTGTGTAGTAACATGCGCTGTCTGATATGATGATCGATTAATCATGGTTTGTTCATTGCTGTAAATATCAGGGCAACGTGCAAGAGACAATCATACAGGCCCGGATTATTGGCGCTGACTATCTCTGGTATTGTCACAAGTTTTGCAGTCCTGGCCACAGTATGTGTTTATGCAACTCCCACTAATCGGACAGGTATGTGACTGACATAAAGCATTTCGAATTGAAATCGACGTAAAATAAACTACGAGTGCATCACTTTTGACTTAAACTGGCGTTTGACAACCTATTCACATATATGATGTCAATTCGTGAGTACGACACAGCAATGTAACTCTCTTATAGTAAGCAAATAAACATTAGCCTTTGAAATACCATCACTGTTTGTATATTGTAAGCATCTACATATGCTTCAACATTATATTGAAATATACCTAAGATGTTGTGTTCATGGGCACAGCCAGAATATTACAGATCGGTAAAATGTGTCAATGCCAGCTGTATTCGTTGGAAATGTTTTGCTTCCCTTCTGCTTTATGATATCAAGTTCTTGGCATCACTAAATTACACTGCTATTCGTTCATATATCAAGAGTAATGATATTGATTCATCGTGTTGGTACCAAGATGCATGGAATAAAGTCAGGTAGTCGGGCTTACGGCATGCTGGAAATCAATTGCACTGACACAAATGTAACACATTGAATAGGTGGAATAGATGTCAGTGCTTTACCAAATTATATCTAATACATATCTGTTTCTATGATTTACTAAACTCAGCAATGTCACTGGTACTGGCAATTTGAATGACATATGGCTATAAATAGACAAAATCCGTTACCTTAAAGGAATTATTTAATCCGGCAATCGTGTTCCTCGGCCCAATGTTAATATACAAATATGGAGTCTATAGGTATAAGCAACATTGCATCATATTGTTTGATCTTTAATAACACTTTTCCAGTATACCATGCGCATCAATTCTCCCGCAGCGACATTATCAATGTCAGCAATGTATGCTCGGATTATTGTGCCTTGTGCGCTATTCAAATACATGTTCAGTCATATCGTAAATCATTTCATATGAATAATAGCAAGCCAGTGGTCAATTCTGCACGCCATTATAACTGTCAATTATATGTCAAACACCGAAACAATTAGGAGATTAAATTTAAGTATGCAATAGAATGGAACTTCTGCGACACGAAAGCAGTCGTGTCCCAATGTAATTGGTACAAATAAATGAGCAGCGTCATTCAAACTGCCCATTATGGAGCTATTAAAATAAATGGCGTGACAGAGTTCGGGCGTCCGCTGGCTAGCTGAAATTCGCGTTTGTGTGAAGAAATATGATACATAGTTAGGTATGTATCATCACTGCTTCCACTGCCACTAGCATGTGAACTTATGTTTGTTTTCTGTCTAACCCATAATTCATTTATGATATTGCCTTCGGAGATTAATAGAAACAATCATCGCGAGCTTGTCTTAAACCCTAGATCGACTGAATACGCTGTTGTAGCGATCTAATCGGCTATCGCACAAAGCTTTTTTTGCAGCGATATAGCAAATGCAGAGCGAGTACTGGGAAGGGAGGCGACTGATAACGAACTAGCCATATGAAGATCTGATATCATTTATGCCAAGCATGTATTTTACGCAAACAAGCAGTAGAAAACGATCAACACTTTTGACAATTGAGATGCCCGTAGTCAATGTGGATTGACATTCATTCCCAGTGCACACAGGTACACGAATACAGAGAAAAATTAAGAATATCACATGCACACGCACTTATCAGACTGATCAGACTTTACAGACTGATCAGACTATATATGAACCATCCGCACTTAATGGAGGCAGCATTAGCCGCCAAACTGCTTTTAAATGCCATAAATGTTTGAAAATTTTCGTTTACAAAATCTTTGCGCTGACGATTAGTCTTTTTGCTTACATATACATGCAACAAGCCTAATAAATCCTAGGAGTAAACCATGGAGACGTTGTAAGCACAACTCAGCTAATCTGTGTTTCTATTGAAATTCAACAATACAAATTCAAATTCCTCCTCCCACAATGCACCCCGACCCGGTTTATGAGCCGCATTATGTTATAGCCACAAATGTTTATTAGGGGCTGGGCTATCAGAGTGTCACACACTGTCTTCATTGATTACGGCTACAAATGACATTGTTCACAAAGGTGCGCACGATGAATGCCACGAATGCGTACAATTAAAACTGCAACAGTTTAGTCATTTATAATCTCCTTATTATTGGCTTGAAGTACCCCATATATCACTGGTGAACTTAGGGATGTCTTGCTGTACAGCCAACCGCGTTGTACAACATACATATGTATTAAGAAATTTTGAAGCATCCGTCAAGATAAGTAAATAGAGCAGTCCAATAATACATAAGGATATTTGTGTGTTATAGCGAATGCGGTTTGAACGAAATGATAGTTGATAGTAACGTTTGCTCGAGGTCGACAATGACATGGGGGCATCTGTGAGCTCTACCAACAATGGGCAGAGAGAGAATTACAGCAATATGCGGGAACGTTTGGTAACTGTGATTAAACATATAATTGGCCGATGAAGAGCAGCTGCTATTTTGGCTCCGTGGTAATTAGTATCTGACGCATATGTCAGGTAATCTATGATAATGTCTATGAGAAATACTGCGGTACGTAATCGAAATGAAATTGGTCTCTGATTTGCTGCAGAGTTGCACCAATTATTTCACTTGTTTGAATTGAAAAGCTTAAATTGTCGTTTTACTCATGAGATTGGTCATAAGCGAAGTTAAGTACGGGTTGTTCTAGTGTTCGACTTCCACGTGGTCCATTGGTCTGATATGGATGAAATATGTACTTTAACTTCGCGAAAAGCTAATGCTGTGTTAATTTGATCATCAATAATGAAAGCGCTGATTCGCGGTGAATTGGATTGATTTTGTGTTCTTTTTCTGATGTTGTTTGCCTTCGCTACGAGGCTATGGCGCCCAAAATAGCCCAGCTTGGCTTGATTCTAGTGCTGTTATGTAGAGTAGCAATTCAGTAAAAATGCTGTGAGGTTTGGGTAAAGCAAAGATAGCGATTCGGGAATGAATTGAAATCTGATGGGAAATATAGACTTTAAATTGCATTTCGTCATCGATTCCATTGGAACAACTTAATTGAAACTTATTTAGCCCGCTCTTGATAATACGCTGCCAAATCTGATTCTTTTGTTTGTGGCATGACAATGGGCTAATTCATAATATTTGGTCGTTGAGCATAATGTTAGGACCGCATCAGATAAACATTGATGACAGGCGACACGTTGTTTATTGCATTAAGCCTGTTTCAATAGGTATTCAAGCTAGTGCATGAATTGGTGATTCTCAGCATTTGTTGATTGATACCGACATTGGAAAAACGGAGTGCACTGTGCTCTGTGGCATAAATATTCACCAAGGCTTAAGAGGGAGTGTCAGTCTCCTATGAATAATCATCAATTAGACGTGAACATAGGGATCAGTTGATTAAGTATCTTACGTTATCACCAGGCCTCGTATCTTCCCTTTCGTTTTCTGGATAGGGTTACAAGAAGTGAAAGCTTTTCACAACATGCGCAATCCTTTTGGCACTTATTATTGTCCCATGCATATCTTCCATATAATTTTTTACCAGTTAATGAAGCGAAATCATTTAAGAAACAGATAGTAAAACGGTTCCAAAAATTCTTCGAACCATCACGATTAGGAAAGCTATCAATAATCATATTGCCATAAAGTTTTCAAAGCAGATATATGTCGTGTGATGCAGCAAAAGCTTGCTCTTCTGCCAAGCATGTCACGAAAGCAAACGGACGTTAGAGCTGCCTTGCCCACGTTCTAGGTTAAAGGATAATCAAATAAGTTTGCAGTGGCAGATCGCTGATAGGTACCTATACACGACCCAGATTTGATGCTAATGAAACCATACGCAGCACAAATTATTTTGGCAGCGCGGCAGCAGATCAGGATATCACCTTGTCCTGCAAAAGTCAGACCTTAATCCCTGCCATAATCCAAACGACATGACAAGCTGCATATGTAGAATACTTTGCAATTGACCAGCTATGTTACATTATTGACGCTTCGTCGTCATATTTCATTTGATCCGTTCAATTAACTTCGAGCTATTATGTTATAATGTTAGGGTCATATTGTATTTATCAATAAATAAATAATTGATAGTATTACCTCGAAGCCTTGCAAAAATTGCTCTGTAGTTAGCAAATCCTAGGTGGTACACGTAGGTTTATAACCAAAACTACCCCCCCCTCTACCATCCTCCAAAACGAATAAACCTGCTGATCAATAAATATTATCAATATATGTAATATACTTACCTAACATAAAAGCAATTTTAGAAATCCTGCGTAGAATATTCAGATGATGTAATTGGCTGTTATTGAAGCAAATTCATATCTATCAGCGAAAATTATGCTTGATATCTTGATTATAACCTGGACGAATTATATGGAGTGTTGATTCCTTGAATGGTGGTAAAATGTCGCAATTGACACAGCTAACAGATAACCTACTTCCACTGACGAGACACAGGGCGTACATTTATTAATTACGGTTGCAACATATATATATATATATATATATATATATATATATATATATATATATATATATATATATATATATATATATATATATATATATATATATATATATATATATATATTTATATTCCAAAAACACATATACATATATAAATATATATATGTATATTTATATATATATATATGTGTGTGTGTATATAAATATATATATGTATATATATCTATATATATTCATTTATATATATATAAATATACTTGTCTACATTTATAATATTTATATATATATATATATATATAGACATATATATTATATATATATTCATATATATATATATCTATATATATTTTTATATATATATATATATATATATATATATTTGTATATATATATACATATATAATCATATATATATAATCGTATATATATATATATATTCATACATATATATATCAATAATATATAGGGATAAAAACAATATGTATGTGTATATATATTTGCACGATATATATATATATATATATATATATAGATATATATATATATATATTTATATATATATAAACGTATATATATATATATATATATATATATATATATATATCTATATATATATATATATGCATATATATATACATCTATATATATATATATATATATATATATATATATATATATATATAAACATATATATATATATATATATATATATATATATATATATATATATATATATATATATATATATATATATATATATATATATATATATATATATATATATATACAATCCGACCATATTGGTACAATTCACCGACCATACTGGCCCATACTTACATTTTGGTCGATGATCATGGGGCCAAAATAGTCAGCGTCATCTCATAGGCTTACACAGCTGCGCTTCCCCATCAAATCGTAACTTTATTTGCTACTACTCCGCCTAAGGTTAGAATCTTATTAACTATCCACTTTTTCTTGACGTTAACTGCCTTTGTCTGAATTTACATTTTGCCCCAACGACCATTTTGGCCATGTTGAATAATCGGTCTATATATGGCTTTGTTCGATGTATATTTGCTTCAAACTTAGATTCATGATTTGTGTGACTTTTAACTTCAATAAACAATTCTTTGTTTTAAATTATCGCTTGAAATGAAAAACATACAAATTTTGAATGAATATATAAATCAGCAGTTCTACGAATAACGGGCGGCACACGCTCAAATATCTTAATAGACGGATATTAAAAAAATGGCAATTTTACTTGGAAATCCGGAGTTGTAAGTCTTTGTCAACTCATTTGTGGTGTTTTTTCTCAATATATAGCCGTCTGATATTGTTTTTTTAGATAAATAAGAAAAAATGTAGCACTTAAGCTGGGAATTCGAGACGCAGATCAGCGTACCGGTTTTCTCGATCTATGATGTGCAAAGTTTCAAGTAATAAATGAAATCATATCGTATCAACGGGCTGTTTTTTTCCAGGGATTAATTATTAAGATTGTTTAGTGTTGTCAGTTTGCTTATGTCGTAAAATCCAATTGTCCCCGCTAACGCACCGAGGGCTGAAGATGAAAGTATATCTTGGGATTGTAACTATTCCAGCTTTCCATACCGCGTGGAATTTCCGGTACACGAGCGAACATAAACAAAGGCGATCGTACATTTAACACGCTCTGTTTCCATGTGATTCTCGCTCGGTCAGTATGATTTCAACGTTTATAGATTGAATATCATTCATGTGAAAATAAACGTAATTGTTGCGGAAAGAAATTTCATGTAGACTACGACAAATTATGAAATACCCGTAGTTTAAACTTAAAGTGGTTAGCGAGCTGCACCGGGCTGTTCCGCACGTAGGATCTACCGTTCACACTCACACTTACCGATCACTAAAACCATTCTAACGGCCAACAATACCCAGATACCACGTTAATGTTACTAGATGCCTGCAGCTTGGTAGGACAGATCTACCGATTACCATTGATTTTTTTAAATGTATTTTCTAACGTTCATTTAACCGTATCGACTATTGCCATTTGCCATGCTAGCGAACGGCTTTTGTGCCATCTGTCAGATGTAAACATTGCCTGATCTTGACAGCGGACATGCGCTCCGGTATCACAATAACCCAAACGCTCCAGTTTGGTTGTTGAGTAAGGTAGGGGATCCTGATTCCAGGATCATCGATCCCACCCGTCTTCAGACTTAATGCCCTGTAACTCTCAATGTTGTATTGTGGACTATTACATTAGCCACCACTAGCCACTAGGATGGCTAGTGTCATCGTACAAGTACACTATGTAACAACTCTGTTGGTAGTGCGTTATGGGGGCGGGGGTTACTCTTTCAAATGTGAATTTTGTTTCAATGGTTGAAGATTGATATTGTGCTTTCCACATCCTTGAATTATATACTTGCATCATTAATATTACCTTTAACCTACATTTTAAAGTACTTTCATTGGAAATAGCATGACCTGCTAATATTGTGTGTCTTTGTAATACACTTAAACATGAGTTTTTTATTACATTCCTATAAGTTTGATTATGTGTTATATGATAGTTCAGTCATGGACAGGGTCACACTTTTGCCATCAGTAAGTCAGGAGAGTGATCCTTTAGATCTCAATAGTAGCTATCCAAAATAACTGTGCTGGTTTGAGTTGACAGCCAAGTTCAACAGCGGCTAGCCAACTGATCAGACCCCAAGTAGGTTTTTGAAGTCCAGAGCCTCTTTTGTCAGGGTATCTGCCACATTAATATTGGTAATAAAATTGTTGTCAAATGTTCAATGTTTGTTATCCAAACAATTGTTCAATAGTCCATTCACATCATCTGTCAGCTAGTCCTAAAAGCTGTGCATCTGGTCTAGTGTTGATAGTGGGTATTGAGCATATCTGAAACCCCAAATCACACATGAGACCTTTTTGGGACAGTGCAGTTCCTAAGATGTAACAAAATGCCTGATTACGCATGACTTGGAAGATCACTTTGATTCGTTGCCCATCCCGGACATGTTGCATGCCACTCATAAGGTAAAATTTATGGTACCATTAGGCAGTAACCATTATTAGTTATGCTCCTTAGCACAGTTTTGCCCTGTCCATCTGTCTGCTTGTAAACTTTTGGTGTGACATTTTTTTAATAATGCAAGTCATTCTTATATTGATTATCTTCCATATAATTTTTTACCAGTTAATGAAGCGAAATCATTTAAGAAACAGATAGTAAAACGGTTCCAAAAATTCTTCGAACCATCACGATTAGGAAAGCTATCAATAATTATATTGCCATAAAGTTTTCAAAGCAGATATATGTCGTGTGATGCAGCAAAAGCTTGCTCTTCTGCCAAGCATGTCACGAAAGCAAACGGACGTTAGAGCTGCCTTGCCCACGTTCTAGGTTAAAGGATAATCAAATAAGTTTGCAGTGGCAGATCGCTGATAGGTACCTGTACACGACCCAGATTTGATGCTAATGAAACCATACGCAGCACAAATTATTTTGGCAGCGCGGCAGCAGATCAGGATATCACCTTGTCCTGCAAAAGTCAGACCTTAATCCCTGCCATAATCCAAACGACATGACAAGCTGCATATGTAGAATACTGTGCAACTGACCAGCTATGTTACATTACGACGCGTCATATTTCATTTGATCCGTTCAATTAACTTCGAGCTATTATGTTATAATGTTAGGGTCATATTGTATTAATCAATAAATAAATAATTGATAGTATTACCTCGAAGCCTTGCAAAATTGCTCTGTAGTTAGCAAATCCTAAGTGGTACACGTCGGTTTATAACCAAAACTACCCCCCTCTACCATCCTCCAAAACGAATAAACCTGCTGATCAATAAATATTATCAATATATGTAATATACTTACCTAACATAAAAGCAATTTTAGAAATCCTGCGTAGAATTTTCAGATGATGTAATTGGCTGTTATTGACGCAAATTCATATCTATCAGCGAAAATTATGCTTGATATCTTGATTATAACCTGGACGAATTATATGGAGTGCTGATTCCTTGAATGGTGGTAAAATGTCGCAATTGACACAGCTAACAGATAACCTACTTCCACTGACGAGACACAGGGCGTACATTTATTAATTACGGTTGCAACATATATATATATATATATATATATATATATATATATATATATATATATATATATATATATATATATATATATATAGATATATATATATATATGTGTATATATATATATATTTATATTCCAAAAACACATATACATATATAAATATATATATGTATATTTATATATATATATGTGTGTGTGTATATAAATATATATATGTATATATCTATATATATTCATTTATATATATATAAATATACTTGTCGACATTTATAATATTTATATACATATATATATATATAGACATATATTATATATATATTCATATATATATATATCTATATATTTTTATATATACATATATATATATATATTTGTATATATATATACATATATAATCATATATATATAATCGTATATATATATATATATTCATACATATATATATCAATAATATATAGGGATAAAACAATATGTATGTGTATATATATTTGCACGATATATATATATATATATATCTAGATATATATATATTTATATATATATAAACGTATATATATTTATATATATATATGTATCTTTATATATATATATGTATATATATACATCTGTATATATATGCATATATATTAATATATATATATATATAAACATGTATATATATATAAATATATATATAATATATATATATATATATATATATATATATATATATATATATATATATATATATATATATATATATATATATACATATATATATATATATATTACATTTTGGTCGATGATCATGGGGCCAAAATAGTCAGCGTCATCTCATAGGCTTACACAGCTGCGCTTCCCCATCAAATCGTAACTTTATTTGCTACTACTCCGCCTAAGGTTAGAATCTTATTAACTATCCACTTTTTCTTGACGTTAACTGCCTTTGTCTGAATTTACATTTTGCCCCAACGACCATTTTGGCCATGTTGAATAATCGGTCTATATATGGCTTTGTTCGATGTATATTTGCTTCAAACTTAGATTCATGATTTGTGTGACTTTTAACTTCAATAAACAATTCTTTGTTTTAAATTATCGCTTGAAATGAAAAACATACAAATTTTGAATGAATATATAAATCAGCAGTTCTACGAATAACGGGCGGCACACGTTCAAATATCTTAATAGACGGATATTAAAAAAATGGCAATTTTACTTGGAAATCCGGAGTTGTAAGTCTTTGTCAACTCATTTGTGGTGTTTTTTCTCAATATATACTTTTTAGATAAATAAGAACAAATGTAGCACTTAAGCTGGGAATTCGAGACGCAGATCAGCGTTTGGAGAATCTCACTGAAATGAGATACCGGTTTTCTCGATCTATGATGTGCAAAGTTTCAAGTAATAAATGAAATCATATCGTATCAACGGGCTGTTTTTTTCCAGGGATTAATTATTAAGATTGTTTAGTGTTGTCAGTTTGCTTATGTCGTAAAATCCAATTGTCCCCCCGCTAACGCACCGAGGGCTGAAGATGAATGTATATCTTGGGATTGTAACTATTCCAGCTTTCCATACCGCGTGGAATTTCCGGTACACGAGCGAACATAAACAAAGGCGATCGTACATTTAACACGCTCTGTTTCCATGTGATTCTCGCTCGGTCAGTATGATTTCAACGTTTATAGATTGAATATCATTCATGTGAAAATAAACGTAATTGTTGCGGAAAGAAATTTCATGTAGACTACGACAAATTATGAAATACCCGTAGTTTAAACTTAAAGTGGTTAGCGAGCTGCACCGGGCTGTTCCGCACGTAGGATCTACCGTTCACACTCACACTTACCGATCACTAAAACCATTCTAACGGCCAACAATACCCAGATACCACGTTAATGTTACTAGATGCCTGCAGCTTGGTAGGACAGATCTACCGATTACCATTGATTTTTTTTAAATGTATTTTCTAACGTTCATTTAACCGTATCGACTATTGCCATTTGCCATGCTAGCGAACGGCTTTTGTGCCATCTGTCAGATGTAAACATTGCCTGATCTTGACAGCGGACATGCGCTCCGGTATCACAATATCCAAACCCAACCCAAACGCTCCAGTTTGGTTGTTGAGTAAGGTAGGGGATCCTGATTCCAGGATCATCGATCCCACCCGTCTTCAGACTTAATGCCCTGTAACTCTCAATGTTGTATTGTGGACTATTACATTAGCCACCACTAGCCACTAGGATGGCTAGTGTCATCGTACAAGTACACTATGTAACAACTCTGTTGGTAGTGCGTTATGGGGGCGGGGGTTACTCTTTCAAATGTGAATTTTGTTTCAATGGTTGAAGATTGATATTGTGCTTTCCACATCCTTGAATTATATACTTGCATCATTAATATTACCTTTAACCTACCTTTTAATGTACTTTCATTGGAAATAGCATGATCTGCTAATATTGTGTGTCTTTGTAATACACTTAAACATGAGTTCTTTATTACATTCCTATAAGTTTGATTATGTGTTATATGATAGTTCAGTCATGGACAGGGTCACACTTTTGCCATCAATAAGTCAGGAGAGTGATCCTTTAGATCTCAATAGTAGCTATCCAAAATAACTGTGCTGGTTTGAGTTGACAGCCAAGTTCAACAGCGGCTAGCCAACTGATCAGACCCCAAGTAGGTTTTTGAAGTCCAGAGCCTCTTTTGTCAGGGTATCTGCCACATTAATATTGGTAATAAAATTGTTGTCAAATGTTCAATGTTTGTTATCCAAACAATTGTTCAATAGTCCATTCACATCATCTGTCAGCTAGTCCTAAAAGCTGTGCATCTGGTCTAGTGTTGATAGTGGGTATTGAGCATATCTGAAACCCCAAATCACACATGAGACCTTTTTGGGACAGTGCAGTTCCTAAGATGTAACAAAATGCCTGATTACGCATGACTTGGAAGATCACTTTGATTCGTTGGCCATCCCGGACATGTTGCATGCCACTCATAAGGTAAAATTTATGGTACCATTAGGCAGTAACCATTATTAGTTATGCTCCTTAGCACAGTTTTGCCCTGTCCATCTGTCTGCTTGTAAACTTTTGGTGTGACATTTTTTTAATAATGCAAGTCATTCTTATATTGATTGTCACTTACAAACAAAATGTGCTATGTAAAATGGGAATTTTCTTGGAAAAACCGGAGTTGTAAGTCTTTTTAAAACATTTGGGTTTTTTTTTTCTCCCAAAATATACCCTTTTTTTTGATAAAAAAGAAAAAAAGGAGCCCCTTTAAACTGGGGAAATTTGGACGCAGATCAGAACCGGGGACCGGTTTTTTCGATTTGATGTTTCCAAAATTTCAAGTAAAAAAATAAATTCCGTATCAACGGGGTGTTTTTTTAGGGGTTAATTTTTAAGATTGTTTTGTGTTGTCAGTTTTTCTTTGGGCGTAAAACCAATTTTCCCCCCTAAAAGGGAAACCCAGGGGTGAAGTGAAAGTATATTTGGGATTTTAAAATATTTCCCCGCTTTTCCCTACCGAGTGGGGAATTTCCCGGAACGAGCGAAATAAACAAAAGGCCCATGAATTTTAAAAAGCTCTGTTTCCCTGTGTTCTCCTCGGTCAGTAGATTCAAAAGTTATAGATTTAATATCATTTAGGGGAAAATAAAACCCCCAAATTTTTGGGAAAAGAAAAATTTTTGTAGACTACGAAAAATTATGAATACCCTAGTTTAAATTAAAGGGGGTTTAGCGGCTCAACCGGGGGGTGTTTTGCCCCGTAGGAAAACTACCGTTTCACAAACTTCACAAATTTCCAAAAAACACTAACACCAAAAAAAGGTAAACAACCCGATAAAACCCCCCCCTTAAAGTAAATAGATGCCCGCAGTTGGTAGGAAGATCTACCGATTTTCCATTGATTTTTTAAATGTATTTTTTTAACGTTCATTAACCCATCGGGTATTGCCAAATTTTCCATTTCTAGCGAAGGGGGTTTTTTGGGAAAGCAGATGTAAACTTGCCGGGTCTTGACAGCGGACATGCGCATTTTATGACTTCATTGAATAGCATGATCTGCTAAGATGTGGTTTTGTATACCTTAAAATGAGTCTTAATTACATTCCTATAAGTTTGATAGGGTTATATGATAGTTCAGCCTGGACAGGGGTCACACTTTTGCCATCAAAAAGTCAGAAGAGTGATCCTTAGATCTCAATAGTAGATATCCAAAATAAACTGTGCTGTTTGAGTTGGGCAGCCAAGTTAAACAGCGGCTAGCCAGATCAGACCCCAAGTTAGGTTTTTGTTTTGAAAGTCCAAGAGCTCTTTTGTCAGGGTATTTTCTGCCACAGAATCGTGAGTAAAGAAATTGTTGGCAAATGTTCAACGTGTGTTATCCAAACAATTGTTCAAGAGTCCCTTCAAATCATCTGTCAGCTATCCTAAAAAGCTGTGCATCTGGTCTAGTGTTGATAGTGGGTATGAGAATATCTGAAACACAAAATCACACTGAGACCTTTTGGGGTCGGGACAGTTTGCAGTTCCGAAATGTCCAAAAGGCCATGATTAAGCATGACTTGGAAGATCACGTATCGTTTGGCGTCAGTTCCGGACATGTTGTGATGCCACTCTAAGGTGAAAATTTATGGTACCATTAGGCGAGGTAAACAATGAAGCGAAATCATTTAAGAAACAGATAGTAAAACGGTTCCAAAAATTCTTCGAACCATCACGATTAGGAAAGCTATCAATAATTATATTGCCATAAAGTTTTCAAAGCAGTATATATGTCGTGTGATGCAGCAAAAGCTTTGATCTCTTCTGCCAGCATGTCACGAAAGCAAACGGACGTTAGAGCTGCCTTGCCCACGTTCTAGGTTAAAGGATAATCAAATAAGTTTGCAGTGGCAGATCGCTGATAGGGTACCTGTACACGACCCAGATTTGATGCTAATGAACCATACGCAGCACAAATTATTTTGGCAGCGCGGCAGCAGATCAGGATATCACCTTGTCCTGCAAAAGTCAGACCTTAATCCTGCCATAATCCAAACGAGACATGACAAGCTGCATATGTAGAATACTGTGACAAACTGACCAGCTATGTTACATTACGACGCGTCATATTTCATTTGATCCGTTCAATTAACTTCGAGCTATTATGTTATAATGTTGGGTCATATTGTATTAATCAATAAATAAATAATTGATAGTATTACCCCTCGAAGCCTTGCAAAATTGCTCTGTAGTTAGCAAATCCTAAGTGGTACACGTCGGTTTATAACCAAAACTACCCCCCTCTACCATCCTCCAAAACGAATAAACCTGCTGATCAATATAAATATTATCAATATATGTAATATACTTACCTAACATAAAAGCAATTTTAGAAATCCTGCGTAGTAGAATTTTCAGATGATGTAATTGGCTGTTATTGACGCAAATTCATATCTATCAGCGAAAATTATGCTGATATCTCTGATTATAACCTGGACGAATTATATGGAGTGCTGATCCTTGAATGGTGGTAAAATGTCGCAATTGACACAGCTAACAGATAACCTACTTCCACTGACGAGACACAGGGCGTACATTTATTACATTACGGTTGCAACATATATAGATATATTATATATATATATATATAGAGAGATCTATATATATGATAGAGGATATATATATAGAGATCTAGAGGAGATATATATGTGTGATATATATATATATTTATATTCCAAAAACACATATACATATATAAATATATCTATGTATATTTATATATATATATGTGGTGTGTGTATAGTAAATATATATATGTATATATCTATATATATTCATTTATATATATATAAAATATACTTGTCTACATTTATAATATTTATATACATATATATATATAGACATATATTATATATATATTCATTATATATATATCTCTATATATATTTTTATATACATACATATGAATATATATATATATTTGTATATATATATACATATATAATCATATATATATAATCGTATATTATATATATATATTCATACATATATATATCAATAATATATAGGGATAAAACAATATGTATGTGTATATATATTTGCACGCATATATATATATATATATATCTAGATATATATATATTTATATATATAATAAACGTATATAGATTTATATATATATATGTATCTTTATATATTATATATGTATATATATACATCTGTATATAGATGCATATATATTAATATATATATATATATAAACATGTATATATATATAAATATATATATATAATATATATATATATATATATATATATATATATATATAATATATATATATATATATATATCTATACATATATATATATATATATTACATTTTGGTCGATGATCATGGGGCCAAAATAGTCAGCGTCATCTCATAGGCTTACACAGCTGCGCTTCCCCATCAAATCGTAACTTTATTTGCTACTACTCCGCCTAAGGTTAGAATCTTATTAACTATCCACTTTTTCTTGACGTTAACTGCCTTTGTCTGAATTTTACATTTTGCCCCAACGACCATTTTGGCCATGTTGAATAATCGGTCTATATATGGCTTTGTTCGATGTATATTTGCTTCAAACTTAGATTCATGATTTGTGTGACTTTTAACTTCAATAAACAATTCTTTGTTTTAAATTATCGCTTGAAATGAAAAACATACAAATTTTGAATGAATATATAAATCAGCAGTTCTACGAATAACGGGCGGCACACGTTCAAATATCTTAATAGACGGATATTAAAAAAATGGCAATTTTACTTGGAAATCCGGAGTTGTAAGTCTTTGTCAACTCATTTGTGGTGTTTTTTCTCAATATATACTTTTTAGATAAATAAGAACAAATGTAGCACTTAAGCTGGGAATTCGAGACGCAGATCAGCGTTTGGAGAATCTCACTGAAATGAGATACCGGTTTTCTCGATCTATGATGTGCAAAGTTTCAAGTAATAAATGAAATCATATCGTATCAACGGGCTGTTTTTTTCCAGGGATTAATTATTAAGATTGTTTAGTGTTGTCAGTTTGCTTATGTCGTAAAATCCAATTGTCCCCGCTAACGCACCGAGGGCTGAAGATGAATGTATATCTTGGGATTGTAACTATTCCAGCTTTCCATACCGCGTGGAATTTCCGGTACACGAGCGAACATAAACAAAGGCGATCGTACATTTAACACGCTCTGTTTCCATGTGATTCTCGCTCGGTCAGTATGATTTCAACGTTTATAGATTGAATATCATTCATGTGAAAATAAACGTAATTGTTGCGGAAAGAAATTTCATGTAGACTACGACAAATTATGAAATACCCGTAGTTTAAACTTAAAGTGGTTAGCGAGCTGCACCGGGCTGTTCCGCACGTAGGATCTACCGTTCACACTCACACTTACCGATCACTAAAACCATTCTAACGGCCAACAATACCCAGATACCACGTTAATGTTACTAGATGCCTGCAGCTTGGTAGGACAGATCTACCGATTACCATTGATTTTTTTTAATGTATTTTCTAACGTTCATTTAACCGTATCGACTATTGCCATTTGCCATGCTAGCGAACGGCTTTTGTGCCATCTGTCAGATGTAAACATTGCCTGATCTTGACAGCGGACATGCGCTCCGGTATCACAATAACCCAAACGCTCCAGTTTGGTTGTTGAGTAAGGTAGGGGATCCTGATTCCAGGATCATCGATCCCACCCGTCTTCAGACTTAATGCCCTGTAACTCTCAATGTTGTATTGTGGACTATTACATTAGCCACCACTAGCCACTAGGATGGCTAGTGTCATCGTACAAGTACACTATGTAACAACTCTGTTGGTAGTGCGTTATGGGGCGGGGGTTACTCTTTCAAATGTGAATTTTGTTTCAATGGTTGAAGATTGATATTGTGCTTTCCACATCCTTGAATTATATACTTGCATCATTAATATTACCTTTAACCTACCTTTTAATGTACTTTCATTGGAAATAGCATGATCTGCTAATATTGTGTGTCTTTGTAATACACTTAAACATGAGTTCTTTATTACATTCCTATAAGTTTGATTATGTGTTATATGATAGTTCAGTCATGGACAGGGTCACACTTTTGCCATCAATAAGTCAGGAGAGTGATCCTTTAGATCTCAATAGTAGCTATCCAAAATAACTGTGCTGGTTTGAGTTGACAGCCAAGTTCAACAGCGGCTAGCCAACTGATCAGACCCCAA
Source organism: Urechis unicinctus (assembly GCA_034190875.2). Lineage (NCBI taxonomy): Eukaryota > Metazoa > Annelida > Polychaeta > Xenopneusta > Urechidae > Urechis > Urechis unicinctus. The sequence goes on from CM067354.1 coordinate 18,003,822, forward strand.
GTAGGTTTTTGAAGTCCAGAGCCTCTTTTGTCAGGGTATCTGCCACATTAATATTGGTAATAAAATTGTTGTCAAATGTTCAATGTTTTGTTATCCAAACAATTGTTCAATAGTCCATTCACATCATCTGTCAGCTAGTCCTAAAAGCTGTGCAATCTGGTCTAGTGTTTACAAGAAGTGAAAGCTTTTCACAACATGCCCAATCCTTTTGGCACTTATTATTGTCCCATGCATATCTTCCATATAATTTTTTACCAGTTAATGAAGCGAAATCATTTAAGAAACAGATAGTAAAACGGTTCGAAAATTCTTCGAACTATCACGATTAGGAAAGCTATCAATAATCATATTGCCATAAAGTTTTCAAAGCAGATATATGTCGTGTGATGCAGCAAAAGCTTGCTCTTCTGCCAAGCATGTCACGAAAGCAAACGGACGTTAGAGCTGCCTTGCCCACGTTCAAGGTTAAGGGATAATCAAATAAGTTTGCAGTGGCAGATCGCTGATAGGTACCTATACACGACCCAGATTTGATGCTAATGAAACCATACGCAGCACAAATTATTTTGGCAGCGCGGCAGCAGATCAGGATATCACCTTGTCCTGCAAAAGTCAGACCTTAATCCCTGCCATAATCCATACGGCATAACAAGCTGCATATGTAGAATACTTTGCAATTGACCAGCTATGTTACATTACGACGCTTCGTCATATTTCATTTGATCCGTTCAATTAACTTCGAGCTATTATGTTATAATGTTAGGGTCATATTGTATTTATCAATAAATAAATAATTGATAGTATTACCTCGAAGCCTTGCAAAAATTGCTCTGTAGTTAGCAAATCCTAGGTGGTACACGTAGGTTTATAACCAAAACTACCCCCCTCTACCATCCTCCAAAACGAATAAACCTGCTGATCAATAAATATTATCAATATATGTAATATACTTACCTAACATAAAAGCAATTTTAGAAATCCTGCGTAGAATTTTCAGATGATGTAATTGGCTGTTATTGACGCAAATTCATATCTATCAGCGAAAATTATGCTTGATATCTTGATTATAACCTGGACGAATTATATGGAGTGCTGATTCCTTGAATGGTGGTAAAATGTCGCAATTGACACAGCTAACAGATAACCTACTTCCACTGGCGAGACACAGGGCGTACATTTATTAATTACGGTTGCAACATATATATATATATATATATATATATATATATATATATATATATATATATATATATATATATATATATATATATATATATAATATATATATATATATGTATATATATATATATATATTTATATTCCAAAAAAAAAACACATATACATATATAAATATATATATATATATATTTATATATATATATGTGTGTGTGTATATAAATATATATATATATATATCTATATATATTCATTTATATATATATAAATATACTTGTCGACATTTATAATATTTATATATATATATATATATATAGACATATATTATATATATTTATATTCATATATATATATATCTATATATATTTTTATATATACATATATATATATATATATTTATATATATATATATATATATAATCATATATATATAATCGTATATATATATATATATTCATACACATATATATATCAATAATATATAGGGATAATAAAACAATATGTATGTGTATATATATATTTGCACGATATATATATATATATATATCTAGATATATATATATTTATATATATATAAACGTATATATATTTATATATATATATGTATCTTTATATATATATATGTATATATATACATCTGTATATATATGCATATATATATAATATATATATATATATATATATATATAGATATATATATATATATATATATATATATATATATATATATATATATATATATATATATATATATATATATATATATATATATATATATATATATATATATATATATATATATTACATTTTGGTCGATGATCATGGGGCCAAAATAGTCAGCGTCATCTCATAGGCTTACACAGCTGCGCTTCCCCATCAAATCGTAACTTTATTTGCTACTACTCCGCCTAAGGTTAGAATCTTATTAACTATCCACTTTTTCTTGACGTTAACTGCCTTTGTCTGAATTTACATTTTGCCCCAACGACCATTTTGGCCATGTTGAATAATCGGTCTATATATGGCTTTGTTCGATGTATATTTGCTTCAAACTTAGATTCATGATTTGTGTGACTTTTAACTTCAATAAACAATTCTTTGTTTTAAATTATCGCTTGAAATGAAAAACATACAAATTTTGAATGAATATATAAATCAGCAGTTCTACGAATAACGGGCGGCACACGTTCAAATATCTTAATAGACGGATATTAAAAAAATGGCAATTTTACTTGGAAATCCGGAGTTGTAAGTCTTTGTCAACTCATTTGTGGTGTTTTTTCTCAATATATAGCCATCTGATAATGTTTTTAGATAAATAAGAACAAATGTAGCACTTAAGCTGGGAATTCGAGACGCAGATCAGCGTTTGGAGAATCTCACTGAAATGAGATACCGGTTTTCTCGATCTATGATGTGCAAAGTTTCAAGTAATAAATGAAATCATATCGTATCAACGGGCTGTTTTTTTCCAGGGATTAATTATTAAGATTGTTTAGTGTTGTCAGTTTGCTTATGTCGTAAAATCCAATTGTCCCCGCTAACGCACCGAGGGCTGAAGATGAATGTATATCTTGGGATTGTAACTATTCCAGCTTTCCATACCGCGTGGAATTTCCGGTACACGAGCGAACATAAACAAAGGCGATCGTACATTTAACACGCTCTGTTTCCATGTGATTCTCGCTCGGTCAGTATGATTTCAACGTTTATAGATTGAATATCATTCATGTGAAAATAAACGTAATTGTTGCGGAAAGAAATTTCATGTAGACTACGACAAATTATGAAATACCCGTAGTTTAAACTTAAAGTGGTTAGCGAGCTGCACCGGGCTGTTCCGCACGTAGGATCTACCGTTCACACTCACACTTACCGATCACTAAAACCATTCTAACGGCCAACAATACCCAGATACCACGTTAATGTTACTAGATGCCTGCAGCTTGGTAGGACAGATCTACCGATTACCATTGATTTTTTTAAATGTATTTTCTAACGTTCATTTAACCGTATCGACTATTGCCATTTGCCATGCTAGCGAACGGCTTTTGTGCCATCTGTCAGATGTAAACATTGCCTGATCTTGACAGCGGACATGCGCTCCGGTATCACAATAACCCAAACGCTCCAGTTTGGTTGTTGAGTAAGGTAGGGGATCCTGATTCCAGGATCATCGATCCCACCCGTCTTCAGACTTAATGCCCTGTAACTCTCAATGTTGTATTGTGGACTATTACTTTAGCCACCACTAGCCACTAGGATGGCTAGTGTCATCGTACAAGTACACTATGTAACAACTCTGTTGGTAGTGCGTTATGGGGGCGGGGGTTACTCTTTCAAATGTGAATTTTGTTTCAATGGTTGAAGATTGATATTGTGCTTTCCACATCCTTGAATTATATACTTGCATCATTAATATTAATTTACCTTTACCTACTTTTAATGTACTTTCATTGGAAATAGCATGATCTGCTAATATTGTGTGTCTTTGTAATACACTTAAACATGAGTTCTTTATTACATTCCTATAAGTTTGATTATGTGTTATATGATAGTTCAGTCATGGACAGGGTCACACTTTTGCCATCAATAAGTCAGGAGAGTGATCCTTTAGATCTCAATAGTAGCTATCCAAAATAACTGTGCTGGTTTGAGTTGACAGCCAAGTTCAACAGCGGCTAGCCAACTGATCAGACCCCAAGTAGGTTTTTGAAGTCCAGAGCCTCTTTTGTCAGGGTATCTGCCACATTAATATTGGTAATAAAATTGTTGTCAAATGTTCAATGTTTGTTATCCAAACAATTGTTCAATAGTCCATTCACATCATCTGTCAGCTAGTCCTAAAAGCTGGTCTAGTGTTGATAGTAGGTATTGAGCATATCTGAAACCCCAAATCACACATGAGACCTTTTTGGGACAGTGCAGTTCCTAAGATGTAACAAAATGCCTGATTACGCATGACTTGGAAGATCACTTTGATTCGTTGCCCATCCCGGACATGTTGCATGTCACTCATAAGGTAAAATTTATGGTACCATTAGGCAGTAACCATTATTAGTTATGCTCCTTAGCACAGTTTTGCCCTGTCAATCTGTCTGCTTGTAAACTTTTGGTGTGACATTTTTTTAATAATGCAAGTCATTCTTATATTGATTGTCACTTACAAACAAAATGTGCTATGTTAACCAAATAGGGAATACCTGTCTCAAATTAAACATGAACCACTCTTATATTGATGATCGCTTACAAAGTAAATATCAGCGCTGCATGACCTTTTGTTCCTGAGTGATTTACTCAGTGGGGAATAATTATTGATGGCACGTTTTCTTATAATGCAAGCTAGCAACTTCACATTGAACAAATCTTGCAAACTTTAACTTACAGCTTTATGGCTTTTGACTTCTAAACTTGCTAAATAAAAGAAAATTTAAATGTAGCTAAGTTATTATTAGCTCATGGGTGTTAAAGTGAATCATTTCTTAAAAATTTTAATTATTAGGCTAAATGCTAAAACTATTTGCATAACTACTTGGTAATGGACTATTGTTGCTAGACAAGTGGGGTTGGGGGTTATTGTTCAGCCCTGGTGTGTCATTGAATACAATAATATGCTAATAAAAAAAGCTATGATTAAATGCTGTCATAACATGTTAATGTCAAAAGCAGCAGAGTTCAAAAGCCATTGGCTTTCTGTCATTATTGTTAGGCAGTGAGATTGACTAGGTGTTTGTGATGACATTTTGCTCAGCAGCACTCACAATCTTGTAGTGATTAACTGCTTTACCTGCTGTTCTGGGTTTAATATTATGAACCCAGTATCTCAATTGAATCATATTGGAGATTAATATCCTCTGTGTTGGTTAATCTGCCCTATTTAGGAAATTTATTTGTTCAAGATGGGCAACAGTATCAGCTGTCCAAACATCACAATTATGCTCATCTATCTTTGCAAGATGCCTCCTAATATCAAATGGAGCAGTGTTTTGCTTTAGGGCCACTAGGCTCTTGCTTAGCGAAAAGAAATGCTCTTTAGTCTTATAATTTCATGACATTTTGTGATTTGAGATAAATGTATAGTTAAAGATAAGAATAATGAGGCGGTCCTTTGGCTTCATCTACATTACTGACAGGGGCTTCACCGGTGTTGTGGATTAAATAATATTGTGGCTTCATCAATATTGTGACTTCACCAATATTGTGGATTCAACAATACTGTGGCTTCACCTATGTTGTGGCTCCACCAATACTGTGGCTTCACCAATATTGTGGCTTCATCAATATTGTGGCTTCACCAATACTGCGGCTTCACCAATGTTGTGGCTTCACCAGTTTTATGGTTTCATCAGTGGTATGGCTTCATCAATATTGTGACTTCACCAGTGTTGTGGATTAAATAATATTGTGGCTTCATCAATATTGTGAATTCACCAATATTGTGGATTCAACAATACTGTGGCTTCACCTATGTTGTGGCTCCACCAATACTGTGGCTTCACCAATATTGTGGCTTCATCAATATTGTGGCTTCACCAATACTGTGGCTTCACCAATGTTGTGGCTTCACCAGTTTTATGGTTTCATCAGTGTTATGGCTTCATCAACATTTTGGCTTCACCAATGTTGTGGCTTCACAAGTGTTGTGGCTTTACCATTATTGTGGCTTTACCAAAAGTTTGGCTTCACAAATACTCTAGCATCACCGATGTTGTGGCTTCGCCAGTGTTGTGTTTTCACCATTGTTGTGGCTTCATCAATACTATGGCTTCACCAATATTGTGGCTTCATCAATATTTTGGCTTCAACAATAATGTGGCTTCCCAAATACTGTTGCTTCACCAATGTTGCTGCTTCACCAATTCTGTGGCTTCTCCAATATTGTGGCTTCATCAACATTGTGGCTTCACTAATACTGTGGCTTCTCCAATACTGTGGCTTCACCCGTGTTGTGGCTTCATCTGTGTTATGGCTTCATCAATATTTTGGCTTCACCATTGTTGTGGCTTCACAAGGAGTGTGGCTTTACCAATATTGTGGCTTCACAAATACTGTGGCATCATCAATGTTGTGGCTTCACCAATGTTGTTTTCACCCATGTTGTGGCTTCACCAATACCGTGGCTTCATCAATATTTTGGCTTCATCAATATTTTGGCTTCAACATTGTTGCGGCTTCACCGGTGTGGTTGATTCAATGATATTGTGGCTTCATCAATCTTGTGAATTCACCAATATTGTGGCTTCATCAAAACTGTGGCTTAACCAATGTTGTGGCTTCACCAATACTGTAGCTTTACCAATATTGCGGCTTCATCAATATAGTGGCTTCACCAATACAGTGGCTTCACCAATGTTGTGGCTTCATCGATATTTTGGCTTCACCAATATTGTGGCTTCACCAATACTGTGGCTTCACAAATATTGTGGCTTCATCAATATTATGGCTTCACCAATACTGTGGCTTCTCCAATACTGTGGCTTCACCAATGTTGTGGCTTCACCAGTTTTATGGCTTCATAAGTGTTATAACTTCATCAATATTTTGGGTTCACCAATTTTGTGGCTTCACATGTTTTCTGGCTTTACCATTATTGTGGCTTTACCAAAATTGTGGTTTCATAAATACTCTGGCATCACCGATGTTGCGGCTTTACCAGTGTTGTGTTTTCACCATTGTTGTGGCTTCACAAATACTGTGGCTTCACCAATATTGTGGCTTCATCAATATTATGGCTTCTCCAATACTGTGGCTTCACCAGTGTTGTGGCTTCATCAGTGTTATGGCTTCATAAATATTTTGGATTCACCAATGTTGTGGCTTCACAATTGTTGTGGCTTTACCAATATTATGGCTTTACAAACATTGTGGCCTCACAAATACTTTGGCATCACCAATGTTGTGGCTTTACCAGTCTTGTTTTCACCAATGTTGTGGCCTCACCAATAATATGGCTTCATCAATATTGTGGCTTCATCAATATATTGGCTTCAACATTGTTGTGGCTTTAACATTGTTGCGGCTTCACCGGTGTGGTTGATTCAACGATATTGTGACTTTGTCAATATTGTGAATTCACCAATATTATGGCTTCATCAAAACTGTCGCTTCACCAATGTTGTGGCTTCACAAATACTGTGGCTTCACCAATATTGTGGCCTCATCAATGTTGTTGCATCACCAATACTGTTGCTTCATCAATATTTTGGCTTCACCAATGTTGTGGCTTCATCAATATTTTGGCTTCACCAATGTTGTGGCTTCACAAGTGTTGTGGCTTTACCAATATTGTGGCTTCACCACTATTGTGGCTTCTTCAATATTTTGACTTCATCAATATTGTGGCTTCACCAATACTGTGGCTTCACCAATATTGTGGCTTCATCGATATTTTGGCTCACCAATTTTGTGGCATCACCAGTGTTGTGGCTTCACCAATATTGTGGTTTTACCAATTTTTTGGCTTCGCCAGTGTTGTTGCTTTGTCAGTGTTGTGGCTTCATCAATGTTGTGGCTTTATTAATGTTTTGGCTTCACTACTGTCGTGGCTTCACTAATGTTTTGGCCTCTCTTTATCAATCACTGGAGCTTAAAAAGACAAGTTATGTCTAATTGTCATAAACCATCAGAATGACAAAATTGACCAAAACAATGAGTATTATCTGTATATGTTGTGTGTAAGTATGGCCACATCAGTCGGTTTAAGTAGAAGTTCTTTATCAGAGATTCTGTTTACCCAGTTACTGGGTAAACAGAACCTCTGATTACTGGGCCAGTATGACTGTTAAGCTCTACCTGGTCCTGATTGATAGTCCTGCATGTATGATGTATGCACCTGAGTATAGTGTCACATTATTGTACACTTAATCTGCTTTGTATTTATCTGCAATTCATATCATCTCCTCATCACCAGCCCAGCATGACACAGACCTGGGATTCTCTTTATTACCAGGCCGTCGTGACACTGATCTGGGGTTCTCATTACCAGCCCAGTATATCACTGACCTGGGGTACTTATCACCAACCCATCGTGACACTGACCTTGGGTTATTATCACCAGCCCAGTATATCACTGACCTAGGGTTCTTATCAACTACTAATCATGACACTTACTTGGGGTTCTTATCACCAGCCCAGTATGTTACTGACCTAGGGTTCGCCTAACATGGCATCTTTTTTGTTTGAAGGCGTGGAATGTCTTGAGGCCGGTTTACTAAAATGGCCTACCGTCATCCGGACAGGTCAGGACAGGTGGCCATTTTAGTTAATTTCCAGCCCTGTTGCTGATGACGGAACTGTAGACTTATTCTTAACATCTGGTGAATGTTTTGTAGCAGAATCAACTCCAGATGAACATCAGATATGTATGTCTTCATCCTCACTATATACTTACTTTCAGATGTGCCCAATTGTAAATGTGACCTCAGGTTTAGGGTTAAGAGAGCTGGCTTATGTGGATGAGACACCATATTATCAGTGGTTAAGTGACCATGGGAAGTGCCACAAAGCCAAACCAGGGGAGCAGTCAAACATTGAATTCTGGTATATTTTTCAATGCTAAGCTCCATAGCAACCTTCCTGGTGGTCACTAGTCAATGCCTGTCATCTCTACCCAGAAACAGAATGTTAAAGTTGCCATCAGTGGTCAATGAAGGGAGGTTACATTAATTATTGATGGGTTGACTGTTTGTTATAGGTTATATAATTACAGTTAAAGTGCATATTGATAAGATCAGGCTTACAATGGTTTTTTACCAATATTCTATTAGTTAATATTCAAATGTAGATTCAGTTTCTGCCACATGAGAGAGGATTGGTTTTGACTTCCTTTACTTAATGACAAGAGATTGATTCATGTGACATGTTGTATTGATGATCAACCTAATCAGGTTGGCAAGAATTAATGTTATGTAATGTATTACATAGACTTCCTTTATTTCTTATGATATAAGACTGATAGACAGTTTAAGTTATTTTGTGTGTGTGTGTAACAGAATGTGCAACTTTAGCTGGGGTACAGCAGGAGAATCATCTTTTGCTGAATCATATGGACAAGCTGTTGTATGGATTCACTAGTTGTGTCCTTGGAAACCCACCAAGACTGGACCTCTTGAAAGTCTATTACTGATAGTGCAACATAAGACGCTGTTGTGGTAGTTCCTGCTGATCAAGTTCAAATTTATCTGTAGATACGCTTTACTTGATAATGATATCCTGATCATTGATTTCCTTATGTTGTTAACCCTTATGAGGTCAATACATTCAGTCCATGTAAGTCAATTTATTCAGCCCAATCACCTCTGAATGTCTATATTGTGGATACATTTTTTGTAGAATGTAAGTGACCCTAGATAGGCAAGTGAACAGCAAATAAAGTTTAATCATAAACAAAATAAATTCATCTTCAACCTATTCCTGACATTAACAAATCCTTCAGCACATTGCCTGCAGATGCTGCTGAGTTTTTTTTCATTTTGTAACTACATATTATGTGGCAAACTGAATAAAGGTGATATATTTAAAACTTAAAGATTGTTTAATCCATGTTTTAATTATCGTGTCTTGAGGGTATTAATATCATTCATTCTGAAAGATGGGATTCAGTTAAATTCTCAAAATAAATCTAATGTTAGGCATAACAATGATGCTCTTTTATGAACATAGATAAAACATGTAATAAAGAATGCACAATTAATCAATTGGAGGTCAGTTTGACACTCGATGAAGCAAATTGTGAATAGATGCATGAACATATGCAGTTGGACACATCATTATGTGACATGCACATACTTTGATAAGTGCCCTGTTGCCTAAACTTCTCGGCTGGTTTGCATGATTGCAGTTAATATTTAACAATATGAAAATAAATTATTGAAACGTATATCATAAGAGCGAGGACTGGGTTCATAACGCTATGTGATGCTGTCTCCACTGCTCCGTGTCATTCAGAGCTTCACAGAAGCCTGGCAACCCGACCGATTTGGGAGACACCCAAATAGCTTCAATGGAAAGTTATTTGCTCTCAAAGTATCATATCTTATTTGCCTTTCATTTACTATATATAAACACTTCTTTTTTCATTTAATTGGAACTGATTTAAGATTATCACCTTGTTGTTTTTGTTGCACCAAATTTAAGTTGATTTTGCAACTTTGGCCATGCGCCCAAGACTGTCGCCATGTCGCACGGAGATAAATAGTGACAGCAGTTTGGACTCTCCCGATTCAAGGGACAAGGGAAGTTGTCCAACATCGTTGACAGACAGATTACAGTGTTCAGAGTCCTTAAATAACATTCAGCTGCCCAAAGCAAGCGATATGTATAATAGTTACAGCAATATAATCAATGATGGCAGTTTAATTATCCATGAATCAGAATATAAATACGTTAAAATATATGACCTACATTTTTGACTTGGAATCGTCCGTGCTGCAATATTAGAGACGACAATCTTAAGAATGTTAAGTATCACTTATTGTTAAAACTAGCAGTTCCTAAGTATAAACTTGTATCCAAATTAATAACGGGAACGTCGAAAAACTCCCTTTTTATAAAAATAGGTGACTTAAATGCATATTTCCTCCGTTCCCCCGGTACACCTGCCGCTCGGCAAGGTTTGGAACTTGTCGGAGCAAGACATTGCGTCAGCATTTCGTGGAATTGCGCCGATAATTTAACTTCACTATTTTCTTCATGGCTCGTTGAATATTGTGAATGTACAGTTCAAATTACGTATAAATAGTAATAGTAATATGTTGGGAATAAGGCTAGAGCCTGTAGGTCCAATCTGGTCGTTTAGACTATAAACCACTGCTGGAGACATGCCCGGGGGAAGGATCAGGGGTCGGACGGAAGGTCGTATTGGTGGGCGGTCCAGAGGCTGTCAAGGCGTGCCTTGAAAGAATTGACGGAGGGGACTGTGGCCCCACCCTCGGGGAGAGAGTTCCAGTCGGATACCACTGTCTGAGAGAAGAAGTTCTTCCTGCATAGGCGGGTGCTGAGTTGCTTGAAAATCTTGAGGGCATGACCGCGGATGCCTGGTGCTGGTGCCCGCTCGAAAAGTCATTTATTTGTAATCGATCGATTTCATGCATGATTTTATAGGTCTGAATCATGTCTCCTCGGCGGCGCCGGTGGTGGAGGCTTGGGAGTTTTAGGTGGCGTAGCCTATCTGGGTAGCTTAAACCCCTTATCCCGGGTACTAGCTTAGTGGCTCGTCTCTGCACCCTTTCTATCAATTCTTTGTCCGTCTTGAGTAGGGGCCCCCACACCGTGTTGCAGTATTCTAAATGAGGGCGGACGTATGCCTTGTGGAGCTGGGGCAGCGAAACTTCATCCATAACGTAAAACGATCTCTTGATGACAGCGAGGATGCTGCTGGCCTTCTTCGTCGCTGTGGCAGTCTGCTGGCGAAACTTGAGATCCACATCAACGATTACCCCGAGGTCGCGTTCATGTTGTACGGGCTCGATCGCCGAAGTGCCGATGTGGTAACTGTAGCATTGGTTGTTCGGACCAATATGCAGCACCTTGCATTTGAGGCGGTTGAATGGCAACTGCCATGTGGCGGACCAGCTATCGAGTCGGTCGATGTCGTCTTGGATGCTATCCTGGTCGGCTTGGGATGCAATGGGGCGGCTTATCTTCGAATCATCGGCAAAGAGGCAGCAGAAGTTGACGGTGCAGTCTGGGAGGTCGAATGAAGATGACGAATAGGACCGGCCCGAGGACCGATCCCTGTGGGATTCCACTCGTCACAGGACGCCATGATGTCAGCTGGCCATTGACTACTACTCGCTGGTGCCGATTTGCGAGGAACTTCTTGATCCATTGGTGGCAGGCGCCGTCGATGCCGTAAGCTGTTAGCTTGCTGAGAAGGCGGCCGTGGGGGACGGACTCGAATGCTTTGTCGAAATCGAGGTATATGCAGTCGACGCACTAGCCATGGTCGAGGGCGTCGGTCCAGGCTTCGAGGGTTGATAATAGTTGTGTTGTGCAGGAGCGGCCTGGCACAAAACCATGGTGTTCATCTGCGAAGAGATTGTTTCGGCTCATATGGTCAATGATCGCGTCGCGTATTATTGACTCGAGAACCCTTGATCCCATATCCACAGCTTTTTTAGATTGTCAATACCCCTCTAATTCACAAAAGCATATCACCGTCATGTTTGTGACATATGTGGCACAATGCGGCCTTTTGGTCAACACGTCAGTGATGAAACGTGACGCAATCATACATTTACTCAAGGTGCTGATATACATCTGAAACATGCAAGGACATTAATGGCGCTTATATAAATCAAGTGAAATCATACGGACTTCAATCAGAGGCAATAAAATATTAGTTATCGGTGGCACCGGTATTTAACATCTCAGAAGCTGCAGTAATTATTACTGACAGCATATACGTCATAAAGTTACCATAACTTGTCGCTGCTAGTGATTCATTAGTATGGGAATGAGTCATAATAAAAACATAGTCCTTCGTCGTGATGCAAATGGCGCCGGGTTGGCGGCGTTAATATGATATGACCTTGTTTTTACTCTCATCTTCTAGCACTCTATATATTCAACAATCGCGGTAACGATGTATTCACCGAGTGGCAAAATTACTAACGAAGCTGTTGCTGTTACAGCACATTGATGTGAGGCTCGGTAATAATGGTAAATATTCCTAGTAAAGCATTTCATGCTAAAGCCGAGTCAGACCGAATAATTAGTCATGGCAAAAATTGATGCAGTCGGCTTTGCCGCTCAATTGCACTTACGTCGAAGTCTGGGTTTGTACAATACGGAATATGTGTGACTAGCTCTTGCGCTCAGGGCATATAGTGTTAATAGGTGTTGACGAGGACAAATTTGATGTCAGTGCCTGGAATGGTTAATAATACGTCTTCTCACAACGGCCCGCCGATGAACATTGATGAGTAGAAGGATGTGAATAAGAGGGATGCAATATGGTCGCTGAATGATTTTTGACCTAGTGAGATATTTTCTGCGCAATAAAGGGAGTTTGAAAAAATCAGGACAAAATGCTTCTATGCAGAGTGTGTGTGTGGGGTTGTGTTGTGGTTGGAGTTTGAGAAAGAGAGTGTGTATGTCTTAGTCAGTGCGTATATGAATGTACGCGCATGTGGAAAGAGTAGGATGTCATGTGGACTATGCTTTCACAGCGCGATGCAACAGTCAATGTGAAGAAGATAATTCATCTGCAACGAATGCCTGACTGAAGACGAGCCATCGAGAAAAGACTATAAAGACAGGCCGAGGAAACGTGGTAAACATGTGTAGTTATTTCTGCTAATTCTGATGCCGTGATAACGTACAGTCAGGAACAGGACCAACGAAAAGCTGCAGGCTGTAACATTGTCAGAAATTGGATTGGCAAAAAATGCATGTGAACCTAACACATACTTATCGTGTTTATGCATATCCCTAGTACCAAAACAGCGGCGTTATAGAGAAATATGGTCAGGCATTACAGCAATAGGTGTAATGAATGTACCGATGATGTCATGAGTAGGTATCGCCGGTACCACAGTAACCAGGTAATATCAGGTAAGTGATACTTGGCTGCAGAGCAAAATGATGCACGGTTATGGAACTATGTTTGTGTCATTACATAGAAGACATGACTAAAGGTCATGACTAAAGAGCCTTAAAACTCAGTTTCATTACAGCTGAGGGTAATATAGTTATACGAAATGATTTGATGTGACTGTTGCAATATGTCACGCATTAGGTAGGACCTCGCTTTGAAACAGTGTCGGATTATCGCCGGAGGTGTATATGAGAAGGCGTTGTAGTTGCGAGCATGCCGTGATCTCGTATACTGACTCGTGAGATTTATGATGTTCTCTCGACAGATCCGCGGCTATCCTGAAACTCGTCAAAGCAATGGATAATTATCGACAACACTTGAATGCAGGAGGTAACGTTTCAGCGGGAATAAAACTCGGAGATTAATCAAAAGTAAAGCTGCTCACATTCATGACATTCCACCAGCAGATCGTACCAAACAAAGAAACAATATTGAATTCTTGGTCGGAGAAGTCTCTCCCGTTGGTTGTTAGCCATATATGGTCGTAAACCTGTCTTTCAAAAGGCGTAGTATTGCACCACTTTACCGCTTAGACTGGCTGTGTAGAGCGAAGCATCGCAATATCAATGCAGCTTAACAGATTAGGTTCGGAATCCCAGAAAGTGACAAATCCCAGGCACAATTACACAGAATACCATTCGTCGTCGAAACCGCGTGACTCTCAATATAAATATTGCTGGTTTATACGGATAATCGTGACTAGTGCTTAGATAGACCCATTTAAATGTGAGACACCATATAACACACAGTGTTGGTGTGCCGTTATACCCGGTACTCACCTTACCAGTTTAAAAGTGCACAATGCAGTTGCATATGCTCACGCTTTCAAATCGATTCAATTTGGGTTACGAAGAGAAAATGTTAGGCCCTCGCATCAAAGGTACGTAACCACAGCACAGTAAAAACTCATGATTGTCATGTGTGAGCTCATATATTGTTGTGAATGTTACCAATCAGTAAGAGTGAGAGAGGAAATATATATCGTGCATACAAAAGGATGTGGGAATAGTCTTTCTATCACAAAAAGGGGAACCTAAACTACGTTATAGAGAGACAACAAATTGTCGCGCCCTAATAATCACTTATATTAAGTCTGACCACGCCCAAATAGACAGGTATGAATATGATTGCAGCAACTAAGCAAGATATATGACAGATACAATCCACGTAAGCAATTGCTATCAACGAGATAGTACGAGCTTTTGATTGCAACATCCAACCATATTTCATTACGAAATATGTATATCCAAACAGTGCTATGCTTAAGGGTTCATAATTAACAAAGAACCATTGCTAGGATGGAATGTGGGTCTTTGCAAAGAGAATATTCGATTTAGACGAGTTAGCGCAGTACGTCCTTGCTGTATTCATTGAGGGGCTACAAAAGGATAAATAAATGTTGAAGGGCCTTCCTATGTAACCAGGTAACTGTGTGATTAGTGATCGTGTGATGGTATGTGCGTGCTAATCTATTCTGTCATGGCAACGCGAAAGAACCAATAATGCATGCCTATATTATGATTGGTATTTCTGGAATCGCACACGTGTCCTAGTCATGGAGTCTTGTCATGTAACTTCCATTAATCCGACAGGCATGTAGCGGATATGATCTACTTTGGCCAAATCAATCCTTTAAGGCAAGTAACTGACAGGTGGATAATATAGACATGTGTCGATTCATGGGTGGTAGTATAATGTTTTTAGCACAGCTGGAAAGGTAAACCTGACCGATGGATATATGGATGACGAATGATGATCAGTCATATTCCGCGCCATACTGTTACAAGGCGCAACAAGTAGGAACATCATTGCATTGAAGTGGAGGTTTATATTGTCTGATGAGACGCAATAATCGCGTCCTTTACTGATTTCAGCCACTTGTTTTCAGAAAGTAGCTTTCAAATCGGATACCTTGCCATGTCCACCGAGGCATTAGATGATATCGCATCGCGGGGAAGAGATAAGAGACGGCTACGGAACACGGCATTGTTTTTTGACATTTATTACATTCGAAAGCAGCAACTGGGAGAACACAACCATGTGGCATCATACGATAGCAATAGCGCATAGTTGATGGAGCTGTACAAAAGTAACTGTTGACCACATACGACATGCTGAAAGTTGAACAGGGTCGTTAACTTAGCGTGGAAAGTGCGAGATATCCATTCGGAGGTTAGCTTTCGATCTCTCACATGGGTCGATTGAAATTGAATCCTGATGTGATGAATTTATTTGACAAAAATAGAAGTGCTCATTACAGTTGGAGCTCATTTTCCACCTAGCGCTGCACTTCCGTTGTTGTCAAAGTAGTAAATGTGCTTGCGTACCTTATCTGTGTGGTTAGTGAGAGGATAGTTAGGATCAGCATAACGATATTGTCGGCTCTATCTTACTGACCCATCAACTCGCTGGTCAGTAAACTAACGTCAGCTGTGTTCTGATCGATTTTGCACTCTCAATAAGGGACAAACGATATGGTCAATCGTCCCATCCTGGCTCAGATGGACTCAAAATTGTGTTTTATTATACGCGAGGGTTTTTTGTTGAACCGGAGGCCTTTATTCTGAAGTCAGCAATTGAACACACGCGGCACACCTCTAATAATAGGATGCGTCATGTGCCTAACCTCCAACTGCTATAAATCAATTAATATGCCACTAAGTATGTCTTTAATATTCAATAGAATTAGATTGATGGATTAGTGGGTCATCAACCTGAATCCCATCGACTGACTAGACCAAATTGTCCCAGTGTGACCTTTTGTCCTAGATTGTATTATATTCGAGGATATTTGCAAGCCATATCGTGTTTTATACTGGCTCATGTAATAAACTGCAACCCACTAGACAGAAGCGTCCACAATCAGTTTTAACGTGCGATCCATTCATGAACGTGGATATTGCGCTCTCTTCTTCGTGATTTGATCACGCGATGATGATCAGTCGGGGGGGGGGGGTGTAATCCAATCGCAAAAAAAGAACACGATTCGTATTTAGCGTTGGTCGATGATTACGTCTAGATTGTTATCCATGGTAATGCAAGATTACTCTCGCGATTGCGTATATAATGGATGATTCCATGTTAGCACTGGCAATTCAACATGCGATCTATGTGTGCAAAGACAACACAGAAGAGCGTACTACGCAAGCCTCGATTATTATTAATTGCTCTCTCGGAAATTGTAATACATAAAGCTTGCATTGATAGCATAGGCTTGCAAAACAGCTATAATCTCAAGGCGCATATATGTAGTAGAACATGTAATGACATTGATAAACAACAGCTAATGCTACCATGGTTGGGGCAAAAAAAAACCACCACTGCAATGCATTCACATATATATAGGGCATATATATATATACATATATAATTTCATATATATATATATATATATAGAGACTAATATATATATATATATATATATATATATATATATACATATATATATGTATGTAAGCATAAAGAGCCAGGGTACTGGTAACTGTGCATTATATGCAGCATATGATATATATATATATATATGATATATATATATCCACAGCAGATATATATATATATATTATCATGATATATATATATTTATATGTGTGTGTGTGTGTGTGTGTGTGTGTGTGTATATATCTGTATAAAATAATATTGTTTGTGTGCCTCATTATAACACATTTCTCACTTCTTTCGAGAAATAGCTAGTAGATATCGCACCTAGGTACAGGTAATTTTCATTGAATAAGTGTTATATAATAAATGGGACCACATGTGTATGTAAGCTCTCTAAGAGCCTGTCTGGTAACTGTGCATCCATTGCAGTATATATATATATATATATATATATATATATATATATATATATATATATATAAATATAGATATATATATATATATATATATATATATATATATATATATATATATATATATGATATATATATATATATCTCTCTATATATATATCTATATCTCTCTCTCTCTATATCTATATCTCTCTATATATATATATATATCTATATATATATATATATATATATATATATATATATGTCTATATATAAATTAGACAGGGAAGCATAAGTGGCAGCAATGTCGTTTTGGTGTTCCTATAAGGCCCGATCATAATTGTACCGATCTCCTCGCTTGGAATTTATTTGCTAACACCCAGGCAGGCTGACATATCTTTTATTGTAAATCTTTATACAACGTCATTACCTTTGTGAACAAGTTATTGCATGGAAGTGTGCATAGCGTCGATTCATAGGCGGTGATGAAAAAGTTGTTTTAGGCCTAGTTAGTATGCACAATTCTCTTTAAAAATGCAAGTAGACGAAGGGGATTTACACATCGAAATTACATGCGCATCCTGTCATGAGACAATATCTCTCTAAATATCCCGTTAAGCAATATTTATCGTTACAAAGGCATTTCACTTCCTATGTAAACCATGTATCAATTATTCACTCATTCTCATACAACATATATTAATATCAATTATATGTCACTATTTATCATTTAGTTTAGTTATGCGTAGCTATGCCCCTTCGCAAGTTTCGTCAAAGTTAATTTGCGGAGTATTTCATTATGAGTCATTACTATCACCGTATTCGGCTCGAGACCAGGTATGTCTATATATTATTGGCAAACATCATAAAGGGGTTTTCTGTTGCAAACAAATTACGTGGAATATATGCACAGTCGTTTCACCCCTACTGCATACAAGGATACAAGTCATCATAAGGTATCGTTGGGTGTCACAATAACATACAGGTAGCTATCACCGTTGTTTCCACAGTGAATCATGTTTACTTACTATATAGATATAAATATATATAATATATATATATATATATATATATATATATATATATATATATATATATATATATATATATATATATGTATATATATATATATATATATATATATATATATATTTATATATATACGAATGCAACCTTTTTGAGACGTTCGACCAACCTTTTTGTAATACCAAGAAAGTCAAGACCTTTTTGAGTGCTTTATTGTACAATGTCTTTATCTAAAAGTGATGTTACATTGTACATTACTTTAATCCATTGCACGCTTTTGGCTAATGCATCGCGCAGGCATTAGTAAGTGGCGTTTAAAAATTATTTATTTTTGACTGACGACCTTTTTGGTACTCTGCCTTTAACATCTTGTTTCTCGTTTTAATCCGATATATCATTATCCCAGCTTCTGGTATATTGTTTAGAATTACTTCTTTCATTAATATATCCTATCCACATGACAATCAATAGAGGGCATAAAAAAACAAGTCATTTGGTTTAGACGTTTTCCAATGAGCTGCGTGTTTTTGTAGACGATGTCGCGTTTCTGCTTGAGAATATCCTTTAATTTGATAAGAATTTTGGTCTTTTGTTATGTCCCAAAATAGTTGTTTTTTGGCCAGGTTCCAAAATAGTTGATTTTTTACGTGTCCCTAATAACCGAACTGTTTCGGAACACCCATTTTTGTACACATAATATATAAATTTAACAAAACAATGAAAATCAAAAATAAGTTTACGAAACGGAAACATGTTACTGACAGACAAATAGATAACAAAAACATGATCATCATGGTACGTAGTTCCGTGAAAGCGCGTGTGAATATGTACGTGAATGCACAAGAAGTCCTGTTTGGTGTGATATGTGGATATGGATTTACTTTCGAAGAGGATTTAAATCATGTGACAGCGACAAGTTCTGAAAACATCACGTGTTGGTAGCCAGAAAGTCACAAATCTCCGCTGTAAGATCACTGAAGCGACATCGGTGAAGGAAGCTAGAAGGCTGGCACGGAGGCACACAGGTTAACAGTGTAGAGTGGTAACCATGGGCACGCATGACACTGAATAGAATTTGATTTAAAGAAGTTAATCAGAGGAACAGCATCATCAATGGGCAGAGAAGTACAAATGAAAACAGTGCAGGTCACCGGCATTTAGGTTTGACCTGAAACTACGCACACACACACACACACACACACACTCACACAACACACATACATACACATACACATATCATACTCATATATATATACATATATATATATATATATATATATACGCATGCACACACAGACACCACACACATATATATATATATATATATATATATATATATATATATATATATATATATATATATATATATATATATATATATATATATATATATATATATATATATATATATATATATATATATATATATATATATATATTATATGCATATACTAGGGATATATAAGGCTTGTTGGAAATCCTAGGGATAGCCAAAGGCTAGGGGACATCTATGCTATTGACATGTTAATCGGAACCAACACAGCACTGCAGCGCCAGCTTGCAGTGCACTTGTGATTCGATAAGCTAACAGCACATGACATGAATATGAGCAGAACGAAGACAGAGGTGATGAAAGTATCATGAGGTCAGACAGCCCTACAAATGACTGTCCGCGTTGATGGTCAGCAACTGAAGCAAACCCCGTTGTTTAAGTACCTAGGCAGCTGGCTACGCGAAAATGGGAAGCTGGGAAGAGAAGCGCTCGCCAGACTACAAAACGCTTGGACACATGTGAAGGAGTGACCTATTACAGACGAATGCCGATGGCGCAGATCTACGGGATGATGGTTCGACCAGTGGTGCTTTATGGAACCATGACGTGGGCAGAGGAAGTAGAGCACATAAAGAACTTGAACTATGTTAGCTGACTTCAACTTTCGAATTCTAGATGGAACTGTAAAGTGCTTCCTTCAACGACTAAGGCACGCTTTCCCAATTCTAATGGGACGTGCAGTAGCCAAATCAGTGAGGGTTGGGGCCTTTAGGCACATTTAGATCACTCATGGATCTGGGTAGCTGGGTTATAATTAATATCAGCGGTAGGGGGGTTAATCCATACACTGATGACTGAAAGGGTACGTTTTAATTATGGGTGGTTCATTTGGCTTTCAACATAAATGAACACAACTGATTGGATATGGTGAGGTGGCGTGGTTTAGTTTATTACCTAGCAGTGCGCTTATAGGGAATAAAAGCAATTCTGGTCGTGTTCTAAGTCAACTCATGCTAGGATATTGAAATACTGGGGTACATTTGAAAATTATGGGTCGTGTTTTCCAATCTACTAATGCAATACAATGCCAAGTTCATTAACTTTCATTGTGATGTCTTAAGAAGGCAAGGACGATAATCAAGATCGGCTACTAAAATGACAGCGCGACAGCTTAACCGAAACTTGAAGTGCAAATGAATTCACCTTGATCACGCAACACATTTGCCCCAAGTAATGCACTTTAAGGTTTCAAAATAGTATTTTGCCAAGATTTTTCATCTCAGTGGTCCAGCGCTGAATCCGCTCCGGTATTAATTCTCAGGCGCCAGGTTATCAGTTATCAAGGATATTTACCAGATAGCATTTTCTACAGAGTTGTCATAACAATTCAGATCTGCCTCGGCTGCAAGCAACCAGTATTTACATAGAGTATACTTAGCCAGGCCACCGTTACGCATGGGTATGATCGAAATTTTATTGACCATTCCGACTCCAGGGTGGGTAGGGGGTTATGTGGCGGAGGTTGATATATCAATATAGTGATAATTGGCAAGATGTGTAGGGTAAATCCAAATGATGAAAAATTTGAAATTACGTCTTAAGCTGGCATATTCTCTCTTTCAGTTTAACTTTTTCTGAGTAGCACAATTATCAATCTTGATAAATTTGCAGATACATTAAATTGGTTAATGATGCAACCATGAAACTAAACCCCGTTCACACTCACATATGTGGCCGTTTGCAGTGCATATCATGTAAAGACTGCTTTAGTTTATATAAGCACGAGATCATTCTGGAGTAAACATGCTTTTCAGTCGTCTGCGCCTATACCCGCTTTTTGTTTGTATACTGTTGCTCGCGATAAGTGGTCTGGGGAGCGGAGCGGATGCTGTTGCTCTGACTATGATAAGTGTAAAGCAAATATATATCGATGTTAAAGAGTCAAGCATACACTGCGTAAATTTACCATGTCACGCTGTACGGGTAAACACAGTATAAAATACAAACTAATTATTGTACTATTAACAGTGCGTCAACCAATTGTCAAGAAAAATCATTCAAACTGCTTAAAAATCCCTTCCTAATGCTCAGTCCGACGAGAATATACTTATGCTGTCAAATTTCGCCTGCAAAAAAATTATTCGATGGGGTCCTTCTTTGAATTGACGCAGTCTACACCCGTAGAGTTCAACCATCATTGGATGGTCGCTTACGGTTATTGGTCAAAGTTGCGCAATAATCGATGCATGTCGATGCGCCTTGTGGAATATTGGTGTACAACAACGGTCTTCGCTAATGGAATTACGAAGTAGATGTTACATGATAATTGATTGTCATGTATGTTTGTAACCTAACGCTAAATGACATTCTTATGGTTACGCACTAATATAAACAGGATATCAAATACAACCTCACGAACAATATCAGCGAGCATTCCTACCAAACTGTGGTTGACTATTTATAATCGGGACACTAAGATATAAGGTCCTGTTTAACCATTTAGTAAGGGATGTGATATTGGAATGCCATGGGGAGCGTAACATCAGCCTGTAAACTCTGAGGAAAGGCCACTTCTTGGTATTAAGCGATTGATCATCCACAATCATATGACGACAAGGACATTTATTACGCTTTAGCTTCCTGTGTCATGCATACCAACACAATGATTTGTGATACATCATATTACAAAATGTCCTGGTTATCGATTACTTTTTAGTCACATATATGTGTATGCAAAGATTACCCGCATACACACTCGCCGCTAACTGTATCGACCATTATGGTGCTTACTTGGCATATCACCAACCACAAAATACGTTAAATGTAGGCAAAGTACGACACGAAATACGACACGATCTATGTACGCTTACATGATGTGTAAATATGTTTTAGGTGATTTTCGTTAATGCCAAGAGGATAAGCCATTTCAACACGTGGTTGATGGACACGTCGTGGAATTTCTGAAAAGTTCCTGACGCAGCCAAATACACACTGGCTTGTGATCAGCAATGATCGTCGTTTGGATGACCGTTAATAAAAGAAGACTTGCGATCAAGGCAGCCGTATGAGGGCGACAATAGAGCCTGACAGAATTGAGGTAGTAGGGAGTGTGATAAAAAGTTGGACAATAAAAAGGACAGACACTTGATGAGGTCACAAAAAAAAAAAAGAAGTTTCCATAACGGGCGTATAGGAGAGATAAGAGGATGTGCAGAGCTATGAATGTGTCTAGGGTAAGACGGCAGTCTCCGTGGCTGGGACAGAGGTCTATGAGAATAAAAGAACGGGCGGGAATGAGCTAAGAGCACCTAAATAAAAATATTGTTTGTGTCATATGAAGCACAAGCTACAAGCAATATCAATATGGCGAGCATCAAGGGAGCGACTTTTGCTCCCCAAAATGTGGAACGTTCAAGACTATTGTACACTGTATTCAGTAAACTATCAAAGTCATACTACTGCAGCTTTAAAAATTTGCGATTACCAATAGCTTAATCTTCCTGAATATGCAGAATATGACTATTCACATGAAAAATAGACGAAACCACTTGTGTACACTTATTGTCTGGGTTCATAAATTGAACCAGTCATTCAGTCTGGCCAATAAATATGTCTCTCCAAATTAAGTTGAGCGATCATCTGTTATGTATATGATAAAAACATGATTGCACTCAATATTTTTCTTATTAGCTAAGCAACGAGTGTATTGCAGGAATTGCCATCAGTTGCATCGCGAAAACGAATTAAAAGAGAGTGAGAACATGTCCACCTTTGCTAAATTGATTCTGGATATATAGATGCATATATATAAGGTCACGGTCGATCATTGTACCGCCAAATAGCTGCTAATTCGATATACATTGATTCATGTGACGATGATGACAACAAAGAAGGTTGTGATTTCGTATATGCATATTCGGCAAGTTAGCATATAGAATATAAAGTTCAAATTTACTTTCAAATAGCCGAATGAATTCCATTCAAAGATCAACGGTAAACGCATACGCTGATGAACATGCACAGAGCAACGCATCATACAATAGACATGGCTCTATTTATAGCCTATCCCTACCTGCCTGTGGTACCATAAGAGCAGTCCGAGCGGTTGCGTCACTAGAGAACCACCACACATCATCCTGACCGTCTACTTGGGTATTGAGGCCGATCTAATGAGGTATGTGAGGTGCAACTGAATAGGACACAAATTTGATCAAAATAATTGCAATGCACTTACACATGGGTCATGATTTGCCATTTGCAAATGAGCACTATATCATGCTACTGATTGCTGATTCCGTGAGGTAACGTGCGCGGAATACATTTCGAGGGGAA
>CM067354.1:18035540-18050540 GCA_034190875.2 Urechis unicinctus
AGTTGATTATCGCCGCGAATATATATGAATGGAGCATGCATAGATGTCGTAAAAATGAATGCAGTCAGTTCAAGGAAAAGCCCCGGTAAGAATAGCATTAATCTCAAATTCATTCGATTGATAACAGCAGCTTCTGAAATCGTTTTGTTTTGATTCAGAAGAATTAATTTATTTGGATGAGGATGGTTATATAATTTAAATTTTTGCGCTTGAATGCAACCCCTATATGTATATAGTCCACTTCTCATGGCCTGAACTGAGTAAACATTGTCAGCCCAGCATAACACTCAACCGATATGTTATATAAAATTATCTGCCTTTCAATACGTGGTCTCTCAATTTATTCTTCTGCATTAACTAACTATTTTGGCTACAAAGATTATCAACATATTCATACATTGTACCAAGTGGGTGATGGCATTGCATTCAATTAATAATTACATGGATTATAATGCTGTTGTTGTCGTAATTAGATGTCATTTCTAGTATTCATTGGACGCATCCATAGTGGGAATGTAATTTGGGACGCTTGATTAATGGCAATTCTCCATATGCCACTTAGTATATGTTATCTTCCAATAACACTTGGTGGTTCAATTATATGGCCAACAACCAATCTTTGGCATAGAAACATGGTTAAGGGGTATTGCAGGGGAGGATACATTATATACAACATTGGTAAATGTCGGTAAAACCTCGCAGTTGTGAATTGACCATTTTAATATGAAAGCTCGTTTTATTTTTATATTCGACGTACAATGCGTAATTAACTTTTATTACAAATCATGTGACTTAACTTTTGTTGTTATTAAAGGGATATTAAATTTTAACACTTACCATTCGTTGACATTGACATTACCTGAAAACCTCAATATCTTGCTAACAACATATATATACTTTGGCCCATATGCAGTCAAAATAATGTTTAATCATGCAGATTTGATAGAGGTATGTAAATTTCTACGTTTTTGAAAATCTGAATTCTCAGATTTAAACGTTTTTACACACTTAGAAATCATATATTTTTCTTTGCACTCGTCTATTTACAACTTGAATAACTGTTTTTGAAAATTATACCATATGGTCCATACTAATCTATCAACAACAAGACGATCGTAAGACGAATCCATAATGACGTTTTAAGGCACCTCAATTCCTAAAATGAAGCAAATTCTAACGACAGACTAACCTTGTAAACGCAGATAGGTTTTCCCTAGGCACTTACCATGATTTGAGAGTACTTTGTTTTGGAGGCCTAGTGGAAGATATATATATATATATAGCGTTAGAGATAGAGTATATATATATGTATATATATAGTATCCCGAATATAATATATATATATATAATATATATATATTATACATTAAAAATATTTAAATTCACGAAATATATGGAGTCATACGGAAATGGTCTGCCAATATGTTGTTTATGATATTAGTGCAAAACTGAAGCACCTGCCCTTAAGCATAGAAAATTTAGGATTAGCCATATGTTGAGATTTACAAAAATCATATAACGCCTCTGTATGTTGCTGAGTGCATCTGGAGGTCGTCCATCCATGCGACTGCTGACGGTAAGGGTGAGATATCAAAATGTGGAAGCCTAACTGGTTCCCCGTGACTCGGATGATCACGTTGAATGACGCTCCCATCTCTGTAAGGGGATGCACCCGACCCAACAGCTTAATAGTATCGTGCTGGCGTGGGCTTCGCAGCGCGATCCGTGCAACGGGTTTGTGCCGAGGAAAGATGCCCAAGCATCGCAATCATCCTCACCCATCATCGTCGCGATATCCCCTCGATGTTGAACCCCAGTATCGATAAACCCCAATATTATCACTGCCTATCAATGGTCAGCATTCGTGTATATTCAACACTGCATGATGCGTTGTACAATGTTGCTGCAAGCCATAAGATCGTTATTGAGTATGTCAGAATAATATTACTAACGTTGCACCACCATGACAGATAAAACCAACAGAAGTGGAACAACGTAGTCTACTAGCATGTCCCTACCATCAGTTTACCATACATATGTAGTTAGTGCTCGCTTTAACTAAAACATGAGCACAACAAAGCTTTAATATTGCACTGTACCTGCGTCTATAGACAATCAAATACCTTCCCTGGCAGCCTAACAATGCGCCATTTACACAGCCCATCGCAAACCGTAATAACAATACAATACAAGGCTGGAAGTCGGACAACTTACAAGTTTAGTTGCTCGATACAAGAATAATGATTCTAGTCGGCAGCAGCGGATCGTCGGTGTTGAACGAGTTTAATTGTCATTTGTTGATCTACTGACATAGACCATTGGATGTTGCTCAATTATAGCGCCTGCAAACTCTTTAAACAGAACAAGGCGGGCGGCAAAAAGGACATCATGTCTTTTTCACAAGACATGAAGAAACTTATTTACATGCAAATGAAATCGGTGATGAATATATTAATTGATTGATAACCAGACCATTTTTTAGTCCGATTCATCGCAAAATACCTAACACAGTTGGGCTCGACACAGCAAGCCTAAACGTTACCTATAATCCAGTCTATACATGAGAGGTCATGGTGGAATGGTATCTGCCTATATAAGTAATGACTGGCACTTCTTCAAAATGCCCTTTGCACGACCCTCGCCCTGATAGCTTTACAATTAGCCAGCAGGATATCATGCAGAGTTAGATCCCTTGAACGTGGAAGCAGAGGAAGCTGTCATCTCTTCGTATGCGTGGCTTCATAACATTTAATGGCAAGGATGAAATCACACCAAGTAATAGATTAGTTGTTGTATGTGGATGGACGTTCATAGCAGTATGCTACAAAACAATGTGTGATACCTTCAAAAGCTGGTGCTATGAATGTCGCCTATACGAGCCGTTGTTCCGGGCGTCCTTAACTGAACACCTCACGGAAAAGAAATTAATATCTCCCGGAAAAGTACTATTCATTGGCTTGGGCATGATATCAGAACTACAACATATTGTATCAAATGGTACAATGGCTGGTAAATCGGCAATGCGACTAGCTTAACCATCCGTCATTTTTTAAGATAAGAAACATTATGTCCTTGCCCAAATACAGAACATTCCCAGTAAGTGTTTGAGGACATGGTCGGTCGATGGGGGCCATTGGAGATAAGCACAATGTATATATATGTATATTATGTTATTTTCCATCTCTGCATGATTGACGCATAAGTGGAACTTTTAAAATCTTTTTCTTCTGTATGAATCGAACCTCTAACAGGAAAATGTTGGAATCCCTGTGGTTGGAGCGTAGCTGGCCGGTGATAAAGTTTCATAATCATGCATATGATAGTTCAATGATATTTGCAACCTAGCACAAAATCAACTCTTTGGAACCAAGCACTTACCCAGAAAACGGCACCTTGAACTATGGTATAAATCCCCATGGTGGAATTGCGAGGATCTGACAGTGCCAGGACGGCTTATTGATGTGCGAGTCGGGTAAAATACCGCAGATTATTTACATGCAACAATGTTTTCCATGCAATATGAACAACGTCGTCGTGAATGGTCCCCCAGGTTGTGTAAGCCGGTAGCAAAAGCAGTATCGATAGAGCAATCGCCAGACATTTTGGGCGTAACAAAATGACGGATCATAAGAAATATTACCCTTTGCAGGACTGCTAGCGTAAAATCATAGGCAATACAGATATACGTTGTCAACAGCACAATCCACATTAGAACAAGTAATGATAATACGTAGACAAGACATGCATTGCTGTGGATACCATTCACTTCACAAGCGCTGCTGGGGAAACAAAGAGTCATAAAGAGCACAGTGGAAGTTTTAAACGCGCACATTTCCCTACTGAACATATGTAATACTGTTCTGAGTGTCGCTCTTGGTCTAAATTAATAGACACACGCTATCATTGAGTCTGTTACGAGATGCCGCTGGATAATGTTCTCCGACATTCGCTAATAAGCGAACATTGTTGGATGTTCCGATTAGCATAGGACAACAATACATCGCGCGCTGTGATTTGTTGCGTCATGGAGAGAGTGTAACTAGACGGTTGTGGGCTAAGGTAGTTTTGTGCTGCATATATTTGCATAATTATCTGTTTACCCAAATGGCTGAACATGGGATATTATATGCAGTTCACTCTAATTTAAATAAGAAATGTCAGACCTAGACTTGCAGGTACTCTTATCTGAAATGTTGCAAGATTTGCGTTTCATATTTAATGCCTGGGAACCATGGAATAAATGTTATTACAACGTAGGTTCCGTAACGGATGGAGCAGTAGCTTTATGGATGGCGGTTGGTCTCTATTCGTGACAGGAGCACGTATGCGTTAAACAATGCATGTACGATTGACCAGGCTCCTTTTTTCGCGTCAAATCGTATATAATCAACAGCTTATCATTTATTGCAGTCTCATAAATATCGATCGCGAATGGAAAGCCCATCTATCAAGTTAACGCGGTGCATCGAACTGCCGTGGTGGGAAATGCTTTAGATTTTGATCGGAACATCAAATTATGTAATCCGTAAACCAGTTTTACTTTTGAAACTCCACGCACACTCTGCTAGGTCCATATTTATTCTCCATAATCGCCACACACTCCCTGATTACTCCCTAGTCCATGTCCTTAACTGCTGATTCAATGTCTCTCTAACGCTGTGAGTCACCAAATGAGGGTTTTGTTGGACTGGGTTGTCCGATGGGAGGACAACTTTGTAGATAAGCAGTGATGATGTACCTGGGCGATCAGTGAGGTTAACAATGCGCTCATTTGTTGCTGATCTACTGTCAATGACTGCATATATATGAGTTGCAACTTGTCCTTTGTTACTTAACTCCGGTTGGATATAGTTCTTATTGATTCACTCACGGTTTACCTCAACGGATGATGTAGTTCCAACATCAAACACATCACGCATATAGCCACAAGCTTCTCTTCGGCTGTATTTCTTGTGAAATACTTGAAGGTAATGAGGTATGTCTTTACCTTGCCATTGATATTGATACCATAGTCATTCTTGGCAATCACCTTCTAAAGCTAAAATGGTCATTACCCTGGCGCCCTTCATCATTAGGGTCCTTTTTGGTTAGACTAGTGTCTCCGTGCTCAGGCGTGATATGTTCCTCTCTGCTTACATCTTTGCTGTCTTTACTACCTTGAACAATGAGAGGGTTCAGCTTCTGTGTCTGTATTGAGCTCTAGCAGTGGCACCTCGCCTTTCTTGCCATCGTGGATTGGGATCATCTGCCGCTCTTGCCCAATGGACATTTTCGCTGAATGTTACGATCCTTTGCGGTATGCGTAGTGTTTTCTGAAAACAACATCTCACAGCAAGCTTGCAATCTGCTCATGCCGAATATTGATACGGCAACTGGAGTACAATATTGATACGGCAACTGCTGACTTCACCAATGGTGACCGCAATTCTTAGCCTGATGACCGACTGACCGACTTTTTCATATTTGAAACACAATGGTCGCCTTTGACTAAGACCTCTGTCTTTATCATTTGGACAACCAGGCTCTGACTGTGACTCAGCTCTAGGCTGAGGTTGGCTACGAGTTCCCGTAACAAGGTGATTGATGTAAGCAAACAGATATTGACCAGTCGTTTTGCTCAATTTCGACTTTTGAGCACCAAAATCTACTTCGAATATTACGAACTGTTCGATCACACTTTCGATAGTCGACTGACTTGTCGATTTTCAATTTTTCAGCAGCAACTAGCTTCTTTTCCCTACACTCGATGCGTCCTTATAGATCTGTTCAATGCAACGAACATTCAAAAAAATATCTGCGGTACACAAAACCGGTTAGAGTTGTAGCGTGTCAACATCATGATTCACCTGGCTTGCTACAATGTCCTGTACAAATGCGTCCAGAATGATAGGGCGCCTGTCCATCGTGCAATAGTCGCTCGATATGCCTTCGAACAGTCTGCATGGAATTACCTGGATGTTCTCCTGATGTGGACGCCATCGAGCACGTTTGGGGTATGCTTTATCAGACACTCCATGAGTGAGAACAATTGTTCTTTATTATGCCATTGTTGAAGAACGAATCAGGTTCCAAGAAGCCATTTTGCAGCGTTTGGTGTTCAGTTGTCGTCATAGGTCTACCGTAACTGTAAACTCCTTGGTAGACATTCTGAGAATCGGGGCATTTAAGGTTGGATCCAATCGGATTCCTGATGCACGGATATGACGTGTGAACGCATAAGTAGATTATCATGTGATGGAGCATTTATTCTGACCAAGTACATTTGTTATATACATTGCATATGTACTCCAGTAACTCAGTGGCTTGGGCAATATTTTTATATTGCAACTAGAGCAATCTGACAGTCAATTTAATGACCGGAAGTGACTGCACAAATCTTTGACGTTTTGCTATGTTAACGTTTCAAAATTGATTGTACAACATTGGGGCTTATATCAAACTGGGCTTACCCATATAGCTTAGCTTTGTCGCATTTCTCATTGTTATCATGACATTTTTGCATCAGTGTATATTGGCTCTGCACTTATCATTGTCAATACACGAGCTCGCTTGATCGCGCTCAGAACCGTTTATCTCGCGCACCAGGATACGAAAAGCAGCAGCTAAACATGCAGACGCCTGACATCCATAGTGATATATGCCATTATAGTGTTATTACGTAAACATGCCTTGCCTTGATAACCTTGGCTTATGTTAGCTAAAGTAGCATTGGCGTGCACGGCAGAGGGTTACATACTCCGAGGGGTAAGTTAAAGTGATATATTGACACGAAATACGTAAGCTGAAGGCATATTCCTTTTGGTTAGGGATTGATATTAGACGAATATTGGAACCGTACCTCGCACGTTGATCACGCATGACTTTATGAGTTACTATTTACTCGCCCATTATATACATATACACACTCCTTACTAACCATGAGTCTTTTCAAAACATTATGTGTGACTATGTGCCGCAGCAACGAGTGACTTGCAATAAGAAGGACCATTTTGCGGTGTAGCGAACATGTATGCCTCTGAGCTGCCGAGACGGAAATGCCACATCAATGCTATGGGAGACTAGTCGAAGAGCATATGCGATAATTCTCATCTCATTCCCTTGTCGTTTTGACTTGTTAGTGTACCAGTTCGCTTGATTGGCATAAGCTTCACCAATTGTCATATATGCCAATGCAGATTGGGTAGTTGTACAAAGTGCCAGTACCGTGGTGAGTATATCAAGAAAACCGATTGACTAAATACTTTAGAGCAATGCCATAATATCCTTGCATGGCAGTAGTTTGACTACGTCTTCCCAATGTTGATTGAAGTTGCAGTTGTGATTCGGGTTATTACGTCAAATATGCAAGGTTATGCACTGACAGCCATTAACATGAGAATAATTCACAGCATAAATCTTCAAAAGGTTCAAAGACATGCTTGACTTTCGGCTGACCTGCTACGATCGATAATAAATTTGACTTACATAGTGACTACATTTCCAACGATTATACGTATATGCAAACTCACTAAGAGCCCCATCGTGCCTCTTTTCAACACATTCGGCATTGCTATGTATCTCAGGGACACTTATTTGACAACTATACCGCTAACCAATCTTCTGATTGGTAATCTATCTTGATTGTTTTATTTTAACATAACAACAGGAAAATGTCAGGGCAATGATATTGGCGACTAGTAGTAGGGTGCATGCTATTTGTCATCCTGCTCAACCTTTACTTTTGTTTGTGAGCCGGTTTTTGGACCGTCTTTTAAGCGCCAATATCAGTGTATTCCTTAAAGCTTAATTTGTTATGACAAATGTCGATGTAGATCTGGTGTCATGCTCTTCACTTAAATAGAGCAGTACAGTGTTTGCCAACGTTAAGACTGTATGTTGAGCACCACGGTAATGTCGTGGTTATGCCTTCTGGTATGTTCACACCACTGTTTGGAGAACTCTGGTTGGTATGTATCTGAGCAAGACTGTTACGAATTAACGCGAACATTGTTTGGCCAAAATATGCATTAATTGGTAAATTAAAATGAATCGACGTGCACGCGAATCTCCTTGAAATTGATCTAGTTACAATGCTGTCTTATTTGTTGTTTTATTTATTGCTTTTTGTATAGTAAATATTGATTCTGGGCGGTCTATATGCTGCCAAATGTATATTTTATCATATTCACATAATGAAGATGAAACTTGCTGAAAAGCCAAATGTCGCGCTGGGAGTTTTTTAATATTTCGCATAGCATATACCGTATTAACAATATGCCTTTTACAATTTTGCAGTGATTTGGTATCGTTCAAGAAATATGATGAAATACATGCCAGTATTCATGTGATGGAGTGTCACCCAATATGTCATGTTCATCTGACATCTGGACGGAGGACTGCTTATCCAAGTATATACATTCAACCCGTTCTGGTACTGTAGTTTACTATCCTTTTCTGCGCCGTTGCTGTAAGATTAACGCGGTGACAGCTATCGGCCTGTTTTACATCTAGCAAACCATCTCAACGTTCCAAAGCCATGCAAATCGCTATCTTCCCCTCGAAATGTATTCCGCGCACGTTACCTCACGGAATCAGCAATCAGTAGCATGATATAGTGCTCATTTGCAAATGGCAAATCATGACCCATGTGTAAGTGCATTGCTATTATTTTGATCAAATTTGTGTCCTATTCAGTTGCACCTCACATACCTCATTAGATCGGCCTCAATACCCAAGTAGACGGTCAGGATGATGTGTGGTGGTTCTCTAGTGACGCAACCGCTCGGACTGCTCTTATGGTACCACAGGCAGGTAGGGATAGGCTATAAATAGAGCCATGTCTATTGTTTGATGCGTTGCTCTGTGCATGTTCATCAGCGTATGCGTTTACCGTTGACCTTTGAATGGAATTCATTCGCCGTTTGAAAGTAAATTTGAACTTTTTATTCTATATGCTAACTTGCCGAATATGCATATACGAAATCACAACCTTCTTTGTTGTCATCATCGTCACATGAATCAATGTATATCGAATTAGCAGCTATTTGGCGGTACAATGATCGACCGTGACCTTATATATATGCATCCATATATCCAGAATCAATTTAGCAAAGGTGGACATGTTCTCACTCTCCTTTAATTCGTTTTCGCGATGCAACTGATGGCAATTCCTGCAATACACTCGTTGCTTAGCTAATAAGAACAATATTGAGTGCAATCTCGTTTTTATCATATACATAACAGATGATCGCTCAACTTAATTTGGAGAGACATATTTATTGGCCAGACTGAATGACTGGTTCAATTTATGAACCCAGACAATAGGTGTACACAAGTGGTTTCGTCTATTTTTCATGTGAATAGTCATATTCTGCATATTCAGGAAGATTAAGCTATTGGTAATCGCAAATTTTTAAAGCTGTAGTAGTATGACTTTGATAGTTTACTGAATACAGTGTACAATAGTCTTGAACGTTCCACATTTTGGGGAGCAAAAGTCGCTCCCTTGATGCTACACGAACTCGCCATATTGATATTGCTTGTAACTTGTGCTTCATATGACACAAACAATATTTTTATTTAGGTGTTCTTAGCTCATTCCCGCCCCTTCTTTTATTCTCATAGACCTCTGTCCCAGCCACGGAGACTGCCGTCTTACCCTAGACACATTCATAGCTCTGCACATCCTCTTAACTCTCCTATACGCCCGTTATGGAAACTTCTTTTTTGTTTGTGACCTCATCAAGTGTCTGTCCTTTTCATTGTCCAACTTCTTATCACACTCCCTACTACCTCAATTCTGTCAGGCTCTATTGTCGCCCTCATACGGCTGCCTTGATCGCAAGTCTTCTTTTATTAACGGTCGTCCAAACGACGATCATTGCTGATCACAAGCCAGTGTGTATTTGGCTGCGTCAGGAACTTTTCAGAAATTCCACGACGTGTCCATCAACCACGTGTTGAAATGGCTTATCCTCTTGGCATTAACGAAAATCACCTAAAACATATTTACACATCATTGTAAGCGTACATAGATCGTGTCGTATTTCGTGTCGTACTTTGCCTACATTTAACGTATGTTGTGGTTGGTGATATGCCAAGTAAGCACCATAATGGTCGATACAGTTAGCGGCGAGTGTGTATGCGGGTAATCTTCGCATACACATATATGTGACTAAAAAGTAATCGATAACCAGGACATTTTGTAATATGATGTATCACAAATCATTGTGTTGGTAGGCATGACACAGGAAGCTAAAGCGTAATAAATGTCCTTGTCGTCATATGATTGTGGATGATCAATCGCTTAATAACAAGAAGTGGCCTTTCCTCAGACAACTTCACAATTTCTTATATGTTAACCTATTTCCATTATTTTGAAAACCACCTAGCATAATGGTATCCGTCCACATTGTCATTATCGTATGTTAATTAATCTCACGTAAATTACAGGCTGTTCTAAGCCTCCAATTATATGAACTGGCAGTACAATTCGATTTGACGCGTTCCAATTCCACTCGAACTCTGTCGGAATCTTGTGAATTGTTTAACTACGAGGTTGTATATTGACATTTATAGAAAGGGACAATACCTGCTGACAAGACTAAAACAACTTTCATTTTTGGGCTTAAGGTCCAACACGACTCATTCGCTTCAGAGGTGGTATCGCGAATGAATCATTCGAGTTATGTGAAGCCAGGGGAGTTGTTTCACCTTGTAATCCGACCTCCAGAAAAACTGACCAGTGTGAATGTGTACGGCAATATATGGCTACTGTTACCTGACGCGGACACCATCATTTGGGCACAGATACTCGGCAATCAGGTGTTTCAGCCTCTGTATATTGTTACATGGCAAGCACGTGTCAGTAAACTTGCTACGTCATTGACATCTTACATCACACTCTCATTGTAAATTATGACTAGCGGGTGCGGAGGCGTGGCTAAGATGGTGATTGGTCTCAATCCATGCCGTATTTACTATTATACAAAACGCTGATTATTCTCACTCACTAAATGGTTCAGTGAGATATGCACTACAAAATATCAAATGATCATGGAATACAATCGTGATAGAGCAATCTCTGTCGGTGTTCGTAGGTAACATACTTTGCCTCCATCAAGAAAACCGAATTATAACATTACAACTCATTCCAGCAGTGCTCAAGCAGTATCAAAACTAAATCCGATATTTCTTTTAGAGCAGCACAGTCCATATTACTACAAGTTGAGATAATACATAGGCAAAACATGCATTAAGGCAAATGGTTAAATATATCTGACAATCTCTAACCGCGCAATTTATGCACTGTGTCCGATACGCCAGTAAAACCAGGCAAATAGAGCACGGCAACCATGAAAGCTAGTTCCCCCGCACGATCAAATGTGCGTAGCTTTGCATTAATGTTGGTTGTGTTATGTTTGGCTCTGGTACGATACGTTATTTTGAACCGTAGTCAACCGGAGACTAATGCATCAATCAGATGAACTCGGCGTTGAATGAAATCAGACTCGGACTCACTCTGTCCACCTGCATGTACAATATCATTTTTTTACCCCTCCCCCTACTGTTCAATTTCATACATATGCATAAATATATTACAGTTTAGTCGGACGTCTTCTTGTTCAACTTGTAAAACAACCATCCCCATTTAAACATTGTAATGAAATAGCCAGACACTGGGCTGTTTTGTGTAATAGAACAAAGTTGTATTACATGAAACAAACAAATTCCACTTGATGCGCTGCGATTGACGCAGTTCTTGACGTAGATCTTGGTGTTATCACAGTGCATTATCATTCATTTAGCTGATAATTGTTTACAGGCTGATGTTACGCTCCCCATGGCATTCCAATATCACATCCCTTACTAAATGGTTAAACAGGGACCTTATATCTTAGTGTCCCGATTATGGATAGTCAACCACAGTTTAGTAGGAATGCGTGTCTGATATTGTTCGTGAGATTGCATTTGATATCCTGTCTATATTGGTGCGTAACCATAAGCATGTCATTTAGCGTTAGGTTACAAACAAACATGGCAATTAATTATCATGTAACATTAACTTCGTAATTCCATTAGCGAAGACCGTTGTTGTACAACAATATTCCACAAGGCGCATCGACATGCATCGATTATTGCGCAACTTTGACCAATAACCGTAAGCGACCATCCAATGAAGGTTGAACTGTACGGGTGCAGACTATGTCAATTCGAGAAGGACCCCATCGAATAATTGTTTTGCATGCGAAATTTGACAGCATAAGTATATTAACGTCGGACTGAGCATTAGGAAGAGATCTTTAAGTAGTTTGAATGATGTTTCGTGACAATTGGTTGACGCACTGTTAGTGGTACAATAATTAGTTTGTATTTTATACTGTGTTTACCCGTACAGCGTACAGCGTGACATGGTAAATTTACGCAGTGTATGCTTGACTCTTTAACATCGATATATATTTGCTCGACACTTATCATAGTCATAGCAACAGCATCCTCTCCGCTCCCCAGACCACTTATCGCGAGCAACAGTAAACAAACAAAAAAGCGGGTATAGGTGCAGACGACTGAAAAGCATGTTTACTCCAGAATGATCTCGTGCTTATATAAACCTAAGCAGTCTTTACATGATATGCACTGCAAACGGCCACATATGTGAGTGTGAACGGGGTTTAGTTGCATGGTTGCATCATTAACCAATTTAATGTATCTGCAAATTTATCAAGAATGATAACTGTGCTACTTAGAAAAAGTTAAACTAAAGTGAGAATATGCTAGCTTTAGACGTAATTTCAAATTTTTCATCGTTTGGATTTACCCCACACATCTGGCCAATCATCACTATATTGATATATCAACCTCCACCACATTACCCCCTACCCACCCTGGAGTCGGAATGGTCAATACAATTTCGATCATACCCATGCGTAACGGTGGCCTGGCTAAGTATACTCTATATAAATACTGGTTGCTTGCAGCGAGGCAGATCTGAATTGTTAGGACAACTCTGTAGAAAATGCTATCTGGTAAATATCCTGATGACTGATAACGTTGCGCCTGATAATTAATACCGGAGCGGATTCAGCGCAGGACCACTGAGATGACAAATCTAGGAAAAAAAGTTTTTTGAAACCTTAAAGTGCATTACTTGGGGCAAATGTGTTACGTGATCAAGGTGAATTCACTTTCACTTCAAGTTTCGGTTAAGCTGTCGCGCTGTCATTTTAGTAGCCGATTTTGATTATCGTCCTTACACCGATAATGCCTTCTTAAGACATCACAATGCGCCGTTAAAGTTATTATGAACTTGGCATTGTATTGCATGTAGAAGGATTGTGACGAACCAGCGAGCCAGCTTCAATGTAACCCCAGTATAACATATTGAACCAATATCCTAGCCAATGACCTTATTATCAAAATATGCACTTAGAACACGACCAGAATTGCTTTTATTTCTCCATAAGCAGCACTGCAGTAGGTAATAAACTAAACCACGCCACCTCACCATATCCAATCAGTTGTGTTCATTTATGTTGAAAGCCAAATTGAAAACAAACCACCCATAATTAAAACGTACCCTTTCAGTCATCAGTGTATGGATTAACCCCCTACCGCTGATATTAATTATAAACCCCAGCTACCCAGATCCATGAGTGATCTAAATGTGCCTAAAGGCCCCAACCCTCACTGATTTGGCTACTGCCCGTCCCATTAGAATTGGGAAAGCGTGCCTTACAGTTCCATCCATAACTCGAAAGATGAAGTCAGCTAACATAGCTCAAGTTCTTTACGTGCTCTACCTCCTCTGCCCACGTCACGATTCCATAAAGCACCACTGGTCGAATCTTCATCCCGTAGACCTGCGCCATCGGCATTGTGTGTTATAGATCGCTCTTTCACATGTGTCCAAGCGTTTTGTAGTCTTGCCAGCGCTTCTCTTCCCAGCTTTCCATTTTCGCATAGCCAGCTGCCTAGGTACTTAAATAACGGGGTTTGCTTTAGTTGCTGACCATCAACGCGGACAGTCATTTGTAGGGCTGTCTGACCTCATGATACCTTCATCACCTCTGACATCGTTCTGCTCATTTTTATGTCATGTGCTGTTAGCTTATCGAAGCACAAGTGCACTGCAAGCTGGCGCTGCTGTGCTGTGTTGGTTCCGATTACCATGTCAATAGCGTAGATATTCTCTAGCCTTTGCCTATCCCTAGTATTTCCAACAAGTACATATATATACATATATATACATATATGCATATATATATATATATATATATATATATATATATATATATATATATATATATATATATATATATATATATATATATATATATGTATATATATATATATATATATATATATATATATATATATATATATATATATATATATATATATATATATATATATATGTATATATATATACACACATGTGTGTGTGTGTGTGTGTATTAGTTTCAATCCTAAATGCTGGTGACCTGCACTGTTTTCATTTGTACTTTTCTTCCCATTGACGATGCTGTTCCTCTGATTAACTTCTTTAAATCAAATTCTATTCAGTGTCATGCGTGCCCATGGTTACCACTCTACACTGTCAACCTGTGTGCCTCCGGGCCAGCCTTCACCGATGTCGCTTCAGTCGATCTTACAGTGGAGATCCGTGACTTTCTGGCTACCAACACGTGATGTTTTCAGAACTTGTCGCTGTCACATGATTAAATCCTCTTCGAAAGTAAATCCATATCCACATATCACACCAAACAGGACTTCTTGTGCATTCACGTACATATTCACACGCGCTTTCACGGAACTACGTACCATGATGATCATGTTTTTGTTATCTATTTGTCTGTCAGTAACATGTTTCCGTTTCGTAAACTTATTTTTGATTTTCATTGTTTTGTTAAATTTATATATTTTGTGTACAAAAAAGGGTGTTCCGAAACAGTTCGGTTATTAGGGACACGTAAAAAATCAACTATTTTGGAACCTAGCCAAAAAACAACCATTTTGGGACAT
>CM067354.1:18055540-18058184 GCA_034190875.2 Urechis unicinctus
GGGTGTTAGCAAATAAATTCCAAGCGAGGAGATCGGTACAATTATGATCGGGCCTTATAGGAACACCAAAACGACATTGCTGCCACTTATGCTTCCCTGTCTAAGGTATATATATACATATATAGTATATATAGAGATATATATATAGATATATATATATATATAGATATCTATAGAGATCTATATATATATATCTATATTTATATCTATATATATATATATATATATATATATATATATATATAATATATATATATATATATATATATATATATATATATATATATATATATAGATATCTCTCTATCTATATATATGTATATATATACTGCAATGGATGCACAGTTACCAGACAGGCTCTTTGAGCTT
This sequence comes from Urechis unicinctus, assembly GCA_034190875.2. Taxonomy (NCBI): domain Eukaryota; kingdom Metazoa; phylum Annelida; class Polychaeta; order Xenopneusta; family Urechidae; genus Urechis; species Urechis unicinctus. Next base: position 18,055,910 of record CM067354.1, read on the forward strand.
ACATACACATGTGGTCCCATTTATTTTATAAACACTTATTCAATGAAAATTACCTGTACCTAGGTGCAGCTCTACTAGCTTATTTCTCGAAAGAAGTGAGAAATGTGGTATAATGAGGCACACAAACAATATTATGTTTATACAGATATGATTATACACACACACACACACACACACACACACACATATAAAATATACATATATATATATATATATATTCTATTGATATATATTTATGGTATATTTATATATTATGTATATATATATTACATTTAAATGTATATATATAAACTATATATCATATATATATATATATATATATATATATATCGATATATCCAGAAGATATATATGTATATATCCTAATATGGATATAAAACATATATATATATGCATATAAATATATACATATATGTAAGCGTATAAACAAAACACATACATAACTCCTCTTATTTTATGCACATACGCATATATATGTATATATACATATATATATATATATATATTTATATATCATAGAGATTTATATATATTTTTTTTATCTTTATATTATCTCTATTTTATATATATAGAATATAGATAAGAGTTATTAGATATAGATAGATATATATATCTCTATATATATATATATCTATTATATATATATATATATTCTTTATATCTATAAGTATATAAACATATATATACATATATATCTCATATATATACATATATATATACATCTCCCTATATATATATATAGAAATATCTATATTCTATATATATATCCTCTATCTCTCTCCCTCTCTATCTATCTCTCTTACTCCTCTACCGTCTCTCTCTCTCTCTTATCTCTCTACTCTCTCTATATCTAAATAAATATCTCTCTCTCTATATATGTGAATGCATTGCCGTGGTGGTGGTTTTTTTTTTTTTGCCCAAAACCATGGTTTGCAATTAGTAGCATTGCTGTTTATCCAATGTCATTACATGTTCTACTACATATATGCGCCTTGAGATTATAGCTGTATGTATATATATTTATATATATATATATTTACATATAGATATATATATTATATAGATAGATATGTGTATATATTATTTTATATATATTTATTTATCTATATATATATCCATTTATAGATACATGTATATAAGAGTTATATATATATATATATAGATACATATATATATATTTATATATCTATATATATCATATATATATTTATATATCTATATATCTATCTATATAGATGCATATATATACATATAGATCCAGATATATATATAATAATAGAGATATATAGAGATATCTCTATCTCTATTAATCTCTATATTCATATATCTCTATATCTATATATATATATATCTATATATATATATACTCTCTCTAGAGATATATATATATATATATATCTATCTCTCTATATATATATATATATATATATATATGCTCTGTGAATGCTGCAGTGGTGGTGGTTTTTTTTTGCCCAAACCATGGTTTGCAATTAGTAGCATTGCTGTTTATTAAATGTCATTACATGTTCTACTACATATATGCGCCTTGAGATTATAGCTGTTTTGCAAGCCTATGCTATCAATGCAAGCTTTATGTATTACAATTTCCGAGAGAGCAATTAATAATAATCGAGGCTTGCGTATACGCTCTTCTGTGTTGTCTTTGCACACATCGATCGCATGTTGAATTGCCAGTGCTAACATGGAATCATCCATTATATACGCAATCGCGAGAGTAATCTTGCATTACCATGGATAACAATCTAGACGTAATCAAAAAAATTAGATGGTGCATCTATAGACCCAAATAAATTTTGGTTATGAGGCACCCCAAATTTTTTAACAAAAATTTATACAAAAAAACCCCAAATAAAAAATTTACAAATTTTAATTTTAAATTTTTTTTCCCTTCATAATTCAACATATTTTTTTTTAATCTCTATTTTTATCTTTTACCAAAAGATATTACTTTTTTTCATTATAAAATTATATTATATATATATCTATAAAATTTATATATATATTATATATAAATATATATATAATATATATTTCCTCCAAAAACAAAAATCAAAAAACTCTTATTTATCAACCTTTTAATTTATATTACTTATTCATTTTTTTTTGGATATTAAAAACCCTAATCCCCCCCCCCCCGATGTATATACCCTATAAAGAAAAAAGGGATATTTTAAATACCATTAAAATATTGGGGAGCTTGCAGGGGTTGTTTTTCAACCAGTTAAAAAGATTGGTTAAAAAATTTCCCCTAATT
>CM067354.1:18065948-18153901 GCA_034190875.2 Urechis unicinctus
TGCACCCCGACCCGGTTTATGAGCCGCATTATGTTATAGCCACAAATGTTTATTAGGGGCTGGGCTATCAGTGTCACATACTGTCTTCATTGATTACGGTTACAAATGACATTGTTCACAAAGGTGCGCTCGATGAATGCCACGAATGCGTACAATTAAAACTGCAACAGTTTAGTCATTTATAATCTCCTTATTATTGGCTTGAAGTACCGCATATATCACTGGTAAACTTAGGGATGACTTGCTGTACAGCCAATCGCGTTGTACAACATACATATGTATTAAGAAATTTTGAAGCATCCGTCAAAATAAGTAAATAGAGCAGACCAATAATACATAAGGATATTTGTGTGCTATAGCGAATGCGTTTTGAACGGAATGATAGTTGATAGTAACGTTTGCTCGAGGTCGACAAAGACACGAGGCATCTGTGAGCTCTACCAACAATGGGCAGAGGGAGAATTACAGCAATATTGGGGAGCGTTTGGTAACTGTGATTAAACATACTATTGTCTGATGAAGCAGCTGCTATTCTGGCTCCGTGGTAATAAGTATCTGACGCATATGTCAGGTAATCTATGATAATGTCGATGAGAAGTACCGCGTTACCTAATCGAAATGAGATTGATCTCTGATTTGCTGCAGAGTTGCACTAATTATTTCACTTGTTTGAATTGAAAAGCTTAAATTGTCGTTTTACTCATGAGATTGGTCATAAGCGGAGTTAAGTACGGGTTGTTCTAGTGTTCGACTTCCACGTGGTCCATTGGTCTGATATGGATGAAATATGTACTTTAACTGATGTTGTTTGCCTTCGCTACGAGGCTATGGCGCCCAAACTAGCCCGGCATGGCTTGACTCAAGTGCTGTAATGTAGAGTAACAATTAGGTTTTATATGCTGGGAGGTTTCGGAAAAGGAGAGATAGAGATAGCGATTCGGGAATGAATTTAAACCTGATGGGAAATATGGACTCGATTCCATTGGAACAACTTAATTAAAACATATTTAGCCGGCTCTTGAGAATACGCTGCCAAATCTGGTTCTTTTGTTGGTAGCATGACAATGGCCGAATTCATAATATCTGGTCGTTGAGCATAGTGTTAGGACCGCATCAGATAAACATTTATGATAGTCGACACGTTGTTTATTGCATTAAGCCTGTTTCATAATGACGCATATATCCACAGTCGTATGGCTAAGCCTAGCAAGGAAATAGATTTATTGGTTATTCGACTTTTCAGCAATCCCATGTATGCGATGATGATAGCGAAATAAGAGGAATCCATTTGAACACATTTCGTTTGGGCGACCAATGTTATTAACCAGTTGATGTTGAATGACTGTGTGCGTCACTAGGAATTTAAGCTGATGCATGAATTAGTGATTCTCAGCGTTTGTTGATTGATACCGGCATTGGAAAGACAATGCACTGTGCTCTGTGGCATAAATATTCAACTAGGCTTAAGAGGGTGTGTCAGTCTTCTATGAATAATCATCAATTAGACGTAAACATAGGGATGAGTTGATTAAGTATCTTACGTTATCACCAACTCTCGTATCTTCCCTTTCGTTGTCTCGATAGGGTTACATGAAGTGAAAGCTTTTCACAATATGCGCTATCCTTTTGGCTCTCATTATTGTCCCATGCATATATTCAATATCATTTTCTACCTGTTAATGAAGCGAAATCATTTAAGAAACAGATAGCAAAACACGGTTCGAAATTTATTCGAACCATCACGATTAGGAGAGCTATTAATAATCACATTGCCATTAAATTTTCATAGCAGATATATGTCGTATGATGCAGCAAAAGCCAAGCATGTCACGAAAGCAAACGGACGTTAGAGCTGACTTGCCAACATTCAAGGTTAAGGGATAATCAAATAAGTTTGCAGTGGCAGAACGGTCGACTTTGCCAAATCTGATAGGTACCTATACACGACCCAGATTTGATGCTAATGAAACCATACACAGCACAACTTATTTTGGCAGCGCGGCAGCAGATCAGGATATCACCTTGTCCTGCAAAAATCAGACCTTAATCCCTGCCATAGACCTAACGACATGACAAGCTGCATATGTAATATACTTTGCAACTGACCAGCTATGTTACATTACGACGCTATGTCATATTTCTATTGCTTCGTTCTGCCTATGTGCCATTCAACTAACTTCGAGCTTTTTTTGTTATAATGTTAGGGTCATATTGTATTTATCAATAAATAAATAATTGATAGTATTACATCAAAGCCTTGCAAAAGTTGTTCTGTAGTTAGCGAATCCTAAGTGGTACACGTTAGTAAATAACCAAAACTACCCCCTCTACCATCTTCCAAAACGAATAAACCTGCTGATCAATAAATATTATCAATATATATGATATACTTACCTGCGAGAACATAAAAGCAATTGTAGAAATCCCTGTGTAGAATATTATTGACGCAAGTACATATTTATCAGCGAAAATTATGTTTGATATATTGATTATAACCTGGAAGACTTATATGGTAAAATGTCGCTATTGGCACAGCAAACAGATAATCTACTTCCACGGACGAGACACAGGGCGCATAAATAACGTGACTCTGCTTCGATATTGGCAATGCTATCATCGAGCATATGTGCCCAAACGATTAAATTAACCCTCGAGTTTTGCCGTTGCTCCATTAGGCATATTTTATGCCAGATCTCTCGGTTTACCAAACAAAGTACTCTCAAATTATGGTAAGTCCAGAGAAAAACTTATCTGCGTTTACAAGGTTAGCTTGTAAGTAGAACTTTCATCATGTTATGAATTCAGGTACCTTGAAACGTCCTTGAAGCTGGTTAACTAGCAAATGTTATCAGGAAGCAGAAAGGATGAAATGCCATTTGTGCTCTTTAAATAGACTGCAATATTTGTTCACGGACGCCGCCTTCCGGTGAGAAATCACTTCGACATACATCCAATTTTGAGCTATTATGGGACGTCCATAACACGCCATTATTCCAAGTGGGTTCTGAAACGTTCATTATGATCGAATGAATAGCAAAATTGAAACGGTTTATGAAACCATTTTTCTTGCTTGAGGTCTAATAATCGTCTTGCCTTTTTGCGAGCTTGAAGGAACGATAGTTAGATTTGCATTTGGTTGGAATATTGAAGAGTTAATTCACATACTAGCACCAAATGACATTTGATTGCCGTGTGCCAAAAAATCAATATCATTAGATGTGTTGCAAGAAAACTCAGACAGCGTTACTTACGCCAAAAATAGCGAAATACAACAGGTAACAACCTGTAACCGAATCTGCACTTTGATAGAAACACCGAGGCACTATAATGCTCAATCATGCCATGAAATGACCCAATCCGAATTTGATAATACTGTTGTCAGCACAAATGGTACAGAAAGTTAGCGTCAGATGTTTGTGAAATATACCAAGGTTAATGCACGCGGTTATTACTGTCAAAGACCAAACAAAAACTGGCTACGAACAAAGATCAATATCCGACCAATTTAGCAACGGCGAGTTTTTTACTGTCATTTAACAATATAGTAGATAAAACATCCTAGCTTGCTATGCTTATCCGCCGAAAATGATTGCATGCCATTTAATTACACCGCCAATTTATATTTGTTAATAAAATTCACCAAGTGGTACACGGGAAATTTGTATTTATACGTCTTCCTAATGACATTAAAAGCATTGATGTTCACAATGAATACTTGATTTGACATCTACACCAACAAGAGCATTAAAATTTATGTAATCGTTATAGTTAATTATCGGATAAGTGTAACGCTGGACGGGCCATGAAACCAGGCGCGCATTTAAAGGAGATTAGAACTTGCTAGCGTGTGCTTGACAGTTAGGAATCTGCGTTGGGTAAGTGACATATACCCGGAACAGCTGCGAATTACAATGAGGCACATTGAGAGACTTACAAATGCTCAGCAAGAAAATCAAATGACTGCGTAAGAAATCAAATATTACACCACGTTTTGTTATACATAATAACACTATAGACGTTATGTATGAATCAAACAGATATTGAATTACGTTTTCAGAATAATACATTATACTTTACGATACATAATGTTTGATGCTGTCCATAGCGACAGCATAACACTTAGTTCAGGCCATGAGGCGTGGATTATGTACCTTATATGAGTTGCATTCAAGGCCACAAATTTAGATTGTATAACCATCCTCATCAAAATCAACAAAAAGTGATATTGTTAAGTTTGCGTCGGTCAGCTTATTGAGTTCCTGTCCGTTGAATTCTACACCTCAGTTTGTCTTATATTCAACGGCTTTTTTCGATTGTCAATACCCCTCTAAAACTCAAAAGCATATCACCGTCATGTTTGTGACATATATGGCACAATGCCGGCCTTTGAAACGTGACGCAATTATACATTTACTCAAGGTACACGCAAGGTCATTAATGGCCCTTATATAAATCAAGTGACAGCTTACGGACTTCAATCAGATGCAATAAAATATTAGTTATCTTTTGCACCGGTATTTTACATCTCAGAAGCTGCAGTAATTATTACTGACAGCATATACGTCATAAAGTTACCATAACTTGTCGCTGCTAGTGATTCATTAGTATGGGATGAGTCATAATGAAAGCATAGTCCTTCGTCGTGATGAAAATGGCGCCGGGTTGGCGGCGTTAATATGATATGACCTAGTTTTTACTCTCATCGTCTAGCACTGTATATATTCAACAGTCACGGTAACGATGTATTCACCGAGTGGCAAAATTACTAACAAAGCTGTTGCTGTTACAGCACATTGATGTGAGGCTCGGTAATAATGGTACATATTCCTAGTAGAACATTTCATGCTAAAGCCGAGTATGACCGAATAATTTGTCATGGCGAAAATTGATGCAGTCGGCTTTGCCGCTCAATTGCGCTTACCTCGAGGTCTGGGTTTATACGATACGGAATATGTATGACTAGCTCTTGCACTCAGGGCAAATATTGTTAATAGGTGTGGACAAGGACAAGTTGGTTGTCAGTGCCTGGAATGATTGATAATACGTCTTCTCGTAACGGCCCGCCGATGTACATTGGTGAGTAGAAGGATGTGGATAAGAGGGATGTAATATGGTCGCTGAATGATTTTTGACCTAGTGAGAGATTTTCTGCGCAATAAAGGGAGTTTGAAAAAAATCAGGACAAAATGCTTCTATGCAGAGTGTATGTGGGGTTGTGTTGTGGTTGGAGTTTGAGAAAGAGAGTGTGTATGTCTTAGTTAGTGCGTATATGAATGTACGCGCATGTGGAAAATGGAAAGAGTAGGATGTCATTTGGACTATGCTTTCCTGTTTAAATGGATGGAAGAAAACTACACGACTTGCCATGAGACATCACAGCGCGAAGCATCAGTCATTGTGAAGAAGGTAAGATATCTGTCACGAATGACTGACTGAAGACTAGCCACCGAGAAAAGACATATATTTGGTTCATGAGCTATATAGACAGGCCGAGGAAACGTGGTAAACATGTTTATTTATTTCTGCTAATTCTGATGCCGTGATAACGTTCAGTCAGGAACAGGCCCAATGATAAGCTGCAGGCTGTAACATTGTCACACATCAAAGTATCAGCAGCATAACTGATCATATGCAGCTTTTACCTCATTTCTACGTTCATATAGGGCCACAGGTGCTTGATGTTTTCCATAATAATATTCAAAACTTGCCTCTTTTAATCGCGTATTAAGGCCACCGTGCTAGAATAAGCTCGTTCGCGGCCAATGCGTAATCGCATTGAGTTTCAAAAAACGGAATACCGTTCATTGGGACGGAGAAGTAACTAAGGACCGGAAATAACTTAATTCTGATGCAAGCATTATCCCACTTATGTCTTCGCTGCTACCCTACCGTAATGAAAAGTTGCAGTTGTGCACCAAAATACAGGATCTAAAGATGATTAACAGACTCACATACACAAATGCTCAATATTTTTCAAATATATAGTACATTGCCACGCAACATTTGAGATAAGTCTGTCATATGTTTGACAACGTTATATGTTAATTATAAACCTTCAGTCATGCTTTCTATGTTGGGCAAAAGAGATATTAGGTTCACACTCAGGTGAATAGTTACGAACTTAATAGGATTGGAAGAAATGCATGTGAACCTAACATGTTTGTCATGTATATGCAAATTCCTAGTACCAAAACAGCGGCGTTATATGGGAAATATGGTCAGGCATGGTAGCAATAGGTGTTATGAATGTTCCGATGATGTCATGAGTAGGTAGCGCCGGTACCATAGTAGTCAGGTAGCATCAGGTAAGTGATACTTGGCTGCATAACAAAATGATGCACGGTAATGGAACTATGTTTGTGTCATTACATAGAAGACATAGGTATGGCACTGTCCATTGGCGAAAATGCAGTCTTAAAACTTAGTTTCATTACAACTAAGGGTAATATAGTTATACGAAATGATGTGATGTGACTGTTGCAATATGTCACGCATTAGGTAGGACCGCGCCTTGAAACAGTGTCGGATTACCGCCGGAGGTGTATATGAGAAGGCGTTGTTGTTGCGAGCATGCCGAGATCTCGTTTACTGACTCGTGAGATTTATGATGTTCTCTCGACATATCCGCGGCTATCCTGAAACTCGTCAAAGCAATGGGCAATTATCGACAACACATGCAGGAGTTAACGTTTCAGCAGCAATAAAGCTCGGAGACTAATCAAAAGTAAAGCTGCTCACAAAAAAGGCAATCTTAAGACACGTAATGTGGTATTCTACCAACAATATGACAAAGCATGTGTAAGCAAATCATTCATGACATTCCACCAGCAAATCGTATCAAACAAAGAAACAATATTGAATTTTTGGTCGGAGAACTCTCTCCCGTTGGTTGTTAGCCATATATGGTTGTAAACCTGTTTTTCAAAAGGCGAACTAGTGCAACAGTTCACCGCTAAGACTGGCTGTGTAGAGCGAAGCACCGCATTATCAATGCAGCTTAACAGATGAGATTCAGGAATCCCAGAAAGTGACAAATCCCTGGCACAAATACACAGAATACCATTCGTCGTCGAAACCGCGTGACTCTCAATATAACTATTGCTGGTTTACACTGATAATCGTGACTGGTGATTAGATAGACCCATATAAATTTGAGGCACCATATAACACACTAGTGTTGGTGTGCCGTTATACCCGGTACTCACCTTACCAGTTTAAAAGTGCACAATGCAGTTGCATAGGCTCTCGCTTTCAAATCGATTCAATTTGGGTTACGAAGAGAAAATGTTAGGCCCTCGCATCAAAGGTATGTAAACACAGCACAGTAAAAACTCATGATTGTCATGTGTGAGCTCATATATTGTTGTGCATGTTACCAATCAGTAAGAGTGAGAGAGGAAATATATATCGAGCATACAAAAGGATGTGGGAATAGTCTTTCTATCACAAAAAAGGGGAACCTAAACTACGTTATAGAGAGACAACAAATTGTCGCGCCCTAATAATCACTTATATTAAGTCTGACCACACTCAAATAGACAGGTATGAATATGATTGCAGCAACTAAGCAAGATATATGACGGATACAATCCACGTAAGCAATTGCTATCAACGAGATAGTACGAGCTTTTGATTGCAACATCTAACCTTATTTCATTACGAAATATGTATATCCAAACAGTGCTATGCTTAAGGGTTCATAATTAACAAAGAAACATCGCCAGGATGTGGGTCTTTGCAAAGAGAATATTCGATTTATATGAGTTAGCGCAGTACGTCCTTGCTATATTAATTGAGGGGCTACGAAAGGATAAATAAATGTTGAGGGGCTTTCCTATGTAACCAGGTGAAAGACGACCGCAGAAGGAAGTATGTACCTCGATCGAGGTAAGCACCTCGTTCCTAGTACGGCGTACTTGGTTTGATGTATGCATACCTAAACATTAATTTTCTGAACTGTTTTGCAAATTGTGACATCATTTACTGAGATTTGGTTTGGTAAAATCGTGGAAACCCCTTAGTTGTCATAGCCTCGATTTGGGACCATGTTTTGCGTTGCACGTGCACGAGAAGGCTTTCATATTCGTTTTTAAACTTGAGTACGCCGACTGTCGCGTGACTTTCCTGAAGATTAATGAGGCAAGAATCATTTTGTATCAGTTTGGCAAAGTTAAACTTTCCTTTTTGCGGAGCATAGTTTGTCTAGATTAAATGAAAAATAGTTTCGTGAAAATTGTATGGCATATTTGTGACTTATGGATGATAACATCACACCCCATGTCAATCCATTTTCACAATCGATATTTGCGTACTCCAACTGAAGTACGCTGCACCATGATTGTTTCAAATCTCGCTTGTTGTCCACCCGGGTCTGTTTGAGAGTGTTCATATACGTGTTCAGTTGTGTTTAAAAATGAATGTTCTTCTCAAATAGAATAACAAAGCAGCCAGGTGTTTGATATTGAACAGAATGCCCCCAAAAACACCACAACAGCAAGTTTTCATACTTTTGTTGGCCTGTTCTGTTCGAGTTTTTGAAAACTTTTGTTCCTGTTTTAATTGGATGTTAGGTTATTATTTAAGGCTTTACAGGTAGAAACGAGCATCATTACATATGTAATGAACATTATCATTTTGGCATACTTATTGTTTACCAGATATGGAATGGATTGTTCACAAAATCACTGGGTCACCGATCAGGTTGTATTTACTGTGTTTTATTACAAATACTTCCATAGCAATGTGGACAGAAGAGTATTCCTCATCTGTAAATTTCACGATGGTGTTTATCCTACATGCTGCTAATAATTGAGTTTCTATCGGCCAAATCATATGCCTTTAACAAGATATCATGCAGATCCATATTTTGTAAAGGAATGGAGGAACAGCAATATTTGATAATAATTCTCAAGTAGCAAATTGTGTTCAAAATCACATACATAAAATATTCGGCATTACATAATAGGATACCGAATCTCCGAGTGCAGGTACATTACAAATCAAATACCAGTATTACAATGAGACAGATAATGATAACAAGTATAGTAACGTTATGACTGTTTGACAGCTTAAGGTATACGTATGATGTTGATGCAATAAGTGAGATACATAATTATGATATATCTAGGACAGGTTACACAACGCAGGATAAAGCTACTTTAATAGGTCATGACACAGATAGGATTAATTGATATACCTATACATGTACAGACATACATATTACAACAGCGAGTGCTGAATGACAAAACTAGAGGAAAGCGTGTTCAAAAGGTGGGATGGCATTGAAAACGGAAGGGGGGAGGGGTTTGGAACAGAGAGCAAATTGATGTGATGTCGTTGAAATCCGAAAGACAAAGAATCGCTGGTTACCTGACCTTATCCGCGCTGGATTTAATTGGGACAGCCTCTTCCCATTCGAGGAGGAAAGATAAGGACTTATGCGATAACGTTTACAAATTCGTCTCTGCACAAAATGCGCCCGTACCTATGTTTTCATGAAAATGAAATCCAGAATCAAATATTCTCTCTGTGTCTCTATTGTTTGGAGTGGAATATATTGAAAACAATTATTTAAACTTACAGAGATCCTCAGTGGAAACACCACACAGGTAAAATACCTATTGCATACATATCTACTGGTACTGAATGCCGCGATAGGAGAAACGGGAGGAAGAGGATAATATGTACAAAGTCTTATGAACTTGTTCAGCGGTGTAAGGGCAATATTCTGGTTGAGTTTATAGACGCAAACAATAAAAGATGGGTTTATTGTTCAGGCGAGACCTGGTACACCCCTCACAGGAATAGCTTCTTCATTGAGAGAGTTGAAACCAACTTTCAGCGGCAGGAAAGGCGGCTGCACGGACTCATCAGTTTTTGTGTAATGGACAGATTCTTTTTTTTCCAACCGAATCCAACAGTTTTTCTTTGACACCAGGTTTCCAGTTTCCAAACATCCTCATTGTGAATGAAGGCTTTCTGAAGCACACCGTTTTGAAAATGGCATGGCCAATAGCTGTTCCATTCTGGAAAAAAACCCAAAGTAATTCAGACACTGTTTTAGTACACAACACAAACCAGCAATTCTTGTGAGATTTTTTATATCACCCTCTATTAACAGAGTAAATCATATTTGGTTGGAATAACTGACATTGTCACTTCAAGCCGTGAATGACGTTTTGCTGATTAATATGTATACTAACGTCAGAGCGGGGCTATGTCATTTCATAAGTACGAGGTTTCAAATTTCTAAAACAAATGATCTTATATAAGAACACCACCAGGTAAGGCTACATTCGACCTGCGGTTCGGTCGTATGAATCATAAGTGTCATTCTTTTATTTGTATACGATCTACCATCAGACTATGGCACCCATTCAAAAGGAAGTACACCATACTTCGATTTAAGTACGAACGCATCAATACGCCATTGTTTCAGAAAAATCATTCAACAGGGGTGTTATATTATTAGCGATAGCTCATTAATATGTCATAGAATTTTGAATAACAGATAATGTATAATAAGATGATATACTTGTAAATGAGAAAACATAGACCTTACCTCTGCCATGTTGGTGTGTGTACAAAATTTTAATCGTGAACGTCGAAAAACTTGCAGTCGCTGTCGAATAATGGAAGTGAAACGCCCGATATCGCTCACAACAACAGATTTGGTTCCAAATGTAGAACATAATATATTTGCATAATTAAATCGTTCAAAGCCAATCACATGTCAGAAAATAATGTCATGAAATGCAAAACAGCAGAGGGCGGTGGCACGACTATCATGCGTACCTCAATCGAGGTGCGCCGTACTGGGAACCTCCGGTACGTACCTCGTTCGAGGTACGTACTTCGTTCTGCGGTCAGTCCGCGACCTGGTAACTGTGTGATTAGTGATCGTGTGGTGAAATGTGCGTGCTAATATATTGGCTATTCTGTCATGGCATGCGAAAGAACTACTAATGCATGCCTAGATTATGATTGGTATTTCTGGAATCGCACACGTGTCTTAGTCATGGGGTCTTGTCATGTAACTTCCATTAATCCGACAGTAATGTAGCGGATATGATCTACTTTGGCCAAATCAATCCTTAAAGGCAAGTAACTGACAGGTGGATAATATAGACATGTGTCGATTCATGGGTGGTAGTGTAATGTTTTTAGCACAGCTGGAAAGGTAAACCTGACCGATGAATATATGGATGACGAATGAAAACGATCATCAGTCATATTCCGCGCCATACTGTTACAAGGCGCAACAAGTAGGAACATCATTGCATTGAAGTGGAGGTTTTATATTGTCTGATGAGACGCAATAATCGCGTCCTTTACTGATTTCAGCCACTTGTTTTCAGAAAGTAGCTTTCAAATCGGATACCTTGCCATGTCCACCGAGGCATTAGATGATATCGCATCGCGGGGAAGAGATAAGAGACGGCTACGGAACACGGCACTGTTTTTTTTACTTTTGAATTACGTACAAAAGCAGCAACTGGGAGAACACAACCATGTGGCATCATACGATAGCAATAGCGCATAGTTGATGGAGCTGTACAAAAGTAACTGTTGACCACATACGACATGCTGAAAGTTGAACAGGGTCGTTAACTTAGCGTGGAAAGTGCGAGATATCCATTCGGAGGTTAGCTTTCGATCTCTCACATCGGTCGATTGAAATTGAATCCTGATGTGATGAATTTATTTGACAAGAATAGAAGTGCTCATTACAGTTGGAGCTCATTTTCCACCTAACGCAGCACTTCCTTTGTTGTCAAAGTAGTAAATTGGCTTGCATACCTTATCTGTGAGGTAAGTGAGAGGATAGTAAGGATTAGGATAACGATATTGTTGGCTCTATCTAACTGACCCATCAACTCGCTGGTCAATAAACTAACGTCAGCTGTGTTCTGATCGATTTTGCACTCTCAATAAGTGACAAAAGAAACGTTCAATCGTCCCATCCTGGCTCAGATGGACTCAAAATCGTGATTAATTATACGCGAGGGTTTTTTGTTGAACCGGTGGTTTTTATTCTGAAGTCAGCAATTGAACACACGCGGCACACCTCTAATAATAGGATGCGTCATGTGCCTAACCTCCAACTGCTATAAATCAATCAATATGCCAGTAAGTATGTCTATAATATTCAATAGAGTTAGATTGATGGATGAGTGGGTCATCAACCTGAATCCCATCGGCTGACTAGACCAAATTTTCCCAGTGTGACCTTTTGTTCTGGATTGTATTATATTCGAGGATATTTGCAAGCCATATCGTTTTTCATACTGGCTCATGTAATAAGCTGCAGCCAACTCGACAGAAGCGGCCACAATCGATATTAAAGTGCGATCCATTGATGAACGTGGGTATTGCGCTCTTGTGATTCGATCACGCGATGATGATCAGTCGGGGGGCGGGTGTAATCCAATAAACTCGCAAAAAACACTAACACGCATAACCCAATCGCAAAAAAGACACGTTTGTTTTAGCGTTGGTCGATGATTACGTGTAGATGAATGGAGATTAATATTCCATGGTAATGCAAGATTACGCTCGCGATTGCTTATATAATGGACCATTCCATGTTAGCACTGGCAATCAAACATGCAATCTATGTGTGCAATGACAACGAAGAAGAGCGTACTACGCAAGCCTCGATTATTATTAATTGCTCTCTCGGAAATTGCAACACATAAAGCTTGCATTGATAGCATAGGCTTGCAAAACAGCAATAATCTCAAGGCGCATATAAGTAATGGAACATGCAATGACGTTGGATAAACACTGATGCTACTAATTGCAAGACATGGTTTGGGCAAAAAAAAACAAATAAAGCTGCAATGCAAGTGTATAAAATGCAAAATATATATATATATATATATATATATATATATATATATATATATATATATATAGATATATAGATATATAGAGAGAGAGATATATATAGATATATAGATATATATAGATATATATATATATATAATATATATATATATATATATATATATATATATATATATATATATATATATATATATATATAGAGATATATATATATATATCTATACTATATATATATATATATATATATATATATATATATATATATAATATATATATATATAAATGGGTCTATATAGATAATATAATATATTTATATATATATATATATATATATATATATATATATATATATATATATATATATATATGAATATATATACATATATATATAATAGTAATATATGTTTTTTGTTTATACGCTTACATATATAATATGCATGCATATGCATATATATATATATATACATATATATATATATAAATATACATCAATATATATGTATATAAGTATATATACATACACATATATACATATGTATAACAGTATATAAATGTTTTTGTTTATATACGCTTGCATGCATAAATATGTATTTATATATATATGTATACATATAATATACATAAATATATGTATATATATATATATATATATACATATATATATATAGATAGTATATATAGCATATATACATAGATATATATATATCTATAGATATAGATATATATATATATATATATATAGAGATATATATATATATATATAGAGATATATATATATATATAGATATATAAAAGATATATAGATATATGATATAGGTATAGTATATATATATATAGATATATATATATATTTATATAATATATATCTTGTGCATATATAAATTGAGTATAGCCTAATATATATCCATATAATATAGATATATATATATATATCTATATTACATTGATATATAAGACTAATATAATTGCGTATGCCCGGTATAATATCTCTCTATATATATATATGTGATATATATCTAGGTATATCTATATACGACTGATAAAATATCGGCAGATTGAATATTTGTGGGACTAATATATATCATATAAAATAAAGGGACCCTCATATGCACATATCGTTCTATCGATCTAAGAGCCATTTCTGGTAACTTTGCAAGTCATTAGTAGAAAATAAGTAATGTTAGCATAAATGTAAAATAATTGTATATTGAATATATATTTATAATGAAATCCTTTGCACTTAAAATGAATGGGCCGAATATTATCCACGGCAGATACGTCATATACAATATATATATGTATATATATATATATATATATATATATATATATATATATATATATATATATATATATATATATATATATATATATATATATATATATATATATATATATATATATATATATATATTAGACCGAGAAGCAAAGGAGGCAGCAATGTCATTTTTGCGTTAACAGATTCCTATAAGGCCCGATCATAATTGTACCTATTTCCTCGCTTGGAATTATTTGCTAACGCCCAGGCAGGCAAACAGATTTATTATTGTCAAAACTATATACAGCGGCATTATCTTTGTAAACAGTTATAGCATAGAATTGGCATAAGGTCGATTCATAGGCGGTGATGAAAAAGTTTTTTGGGCCTAGTTAGTATGCACAATTCTCTTTAAAATGCAAGTAGACTAAGGCTATTTACACATCGAAAATACGGCATCTCAGAGACAATATCACTCTAAACATCCAGTTAAGCAATAATTATCGTTACAAAGGCATTTCACTTCCTATGTAAACCATGCATCAATTATTCACTTATTCTCATACAATATATATATCAATATCAATTATATGTCACTATTTATCATTTAGTTTTGTTTTGCGTAGCTATGCCCCTTCGCAAGTTTCGTCAAAGTTAAGTTGCTGAGTATTTCATTATGAGTCATTATTATCACCGTATTCGGCTCGAGACCAGGTATGTCCATAATTTATTGGCAAAGATTATAAAGGTGTTTTCTGTTGCCAACAAATTATTTGGAACAGTTATATGCACAGTCGTTTAACCCATACTGCATACAAGGATATAAGTCATCATAAGGTATCGTTGGGTGTCACAATAACATACAGGTAGCTATCACCGTTGTTTCCACAGTGAATAATGTTACTTACTCCACATCATTATCCCAGACGATCATGACCGGCTTTCTGTCTAACGTAACGATCACCGATGATATTGCCATTAGGTGATTAACAGGTGTCGTTCACGCGGCCAGGTATTGATTCAGGATGACTGATTGCGCTTTTGGTTGAAGAAGTGATCCCATTTAAGAAGGTCTCATGTCCTCATAGGTTGTGAATCATATAGTATGACGAACAGGATACGATAAGAAAGACGATTTAGGAAGAAAAGAAGGCAACAAATTGGAAAGCGATACCTAGTGCGGTATAACTCGGGTTTATAACGATATCACCCATCCCCTGCACAAAGTTAATGTACTGCAAAATACATGTATGTACAGAACTTCTTTCACTTGAGTACGAAAAATAGACTTATGATGTCAGTAGCGAGTAATATTGCTGGCACGCATCTTCCCAAATTAGTCATCTTTAGTTACAATTCCTTCATTGCCACGGTGTAAAATATTGCCTGTATATCCCACTAAGTTGTGTACATGTGTGGTGTAAGAAAGGATGGTGGAGATCAGGGTATTGGTTATGATGAGGTATAATTAACCAATCAATCAACTTGCTTGTCTATGAATTGGCGTCAGCTGTGCCCTGTATGTTTGGATACTCTAGATAAGAGAAGAAGGATCGATAATAAACCGATACATCCTGGCTCAGACGGACTCTTAACCCCATCAATCATTGTTGTAACCTTCGTTTTAAAGCCAGCTGTTGACCATATCAGACACAGCTCCGCTTGCGTGATGCATCGTGTGCGCAACTTTGCATTGCAATTAATAAATCAACATATCAATAGATATGTCTATTAAATTCAAAAAATTTATTCTGTTTTTAAATTGCACGGTGGGTGAAATCGGTCATATCAGTGTGACATTCATTCCTGGATATGTAACCGTTTGGAAGTAAATGCAAAACTTATAGTTTTTCCTTTGGCTTATCAAATATTCTGATGCTCTCTTAAACAGAAGCACCAACAGTAAGTTCTTACGTTCCGAAAAGGGGTTGGGGTTGCACTCTTCTTTGTTATTTCGACCATGCAATGATAATCAGGAATGTGTAATCATTAAAGAGGGGCTTGCTTATTTTGACAGTGATATGAGTCAGTTGGCTAACGGGAATAACGTTGCGGAATCACTTAATTGCTTTTCATTTTGACGCTTTGGACGAGCGTTGGGCTTGATATTCATGAACCTTCTGCCAAGCGGATGGTGTCAACACAGCCAAGTTATGTGTGAGGCAGACTATTGTCTGCAGGTTAACAGTTTTCCCATCAAGCCCACTACGTGCGGTATTGCATTGGTCTAGCAATCTATCGAGGTTATATCAACGAATGGTAAGAGATATATGTGTGCATAAAAAAATGTATTCAGAGATATATGTGTGCATACGCATGTACGTGTATATATATATATATATATATATATATATATATATATATATATATATATATATATATATATATATATATATATATATATATATATATATATATATATATATATATATATATATATATGAACTGGAATTCTTAGTTTTGGAAGCTTAGCAGCGGAGGAAGGCTTGGGTTGCTAAGGCTCCCAGATGATTGCACTGTTAAATGCGCATTATCATATCTAATTACATTATCCTGGCACTGAATATTATTTGGTAATGCCAATACGTGCTTATTAATGATCCTGAGATTCATAACAGTGAACTTTACCTTTGGCGTAATTTAAGTTTCAATCTGTCAGATGTGTTTTGCGCAGCAAGTTTCCCCACACTATGGTTGTGCTGCTTCAATCTGCTGTCAGAACACAGGCTCTAGACAGTACATTATACAAATGAATGCATCAGGGTGCCCATAAACCTATGTGCAGTTGCCTATGCGTTTTTTGAGTCGTGCTTTTAGCAATCCGGGCTGTAAATACATTGAAACGGCCTTAGTGTTAGTATACTAGCAATTGCAACCCACAAGAAAAGAAGACGTATATTATTACGAACTCCCTCCTTTACGGGACAGCACTTAGTGCATTGACGCCGTCCTATCAGCGTTGAATGGTTTTCACCAACACCAAATGGGATAAATTATTGACCACTATACAACATTTATGGAAACACAGAAACCGAAATTTGGCACGCGGGTGGATAATTAGCTAATGTATATTTTGTTGATATTGCGGGCAACTAACATTATAGCACACGATATGGAATTTAATCTTGTAGATTATGTTAAACACATTAATCATTCCCCATTCTTCAGAAGGCAATATGAGCTTGGCCTTCGTCATGCATCTAAGAAGGTCTCTGACATTATGTTTCAGGTTTATTGCGCCCCTAAATGGGCATTGAAATGGCACTTATAACGTGTAGGTGGAAGGAAACCTTTATTAATGCGCTTATTTAGCACTAACATCTCAACGATGGGTCGATACAAATTATGCATTTATGTAAAACAATGTGGTTAAGATAAAATCGTCGGTTATATTTCTCTTCAAGAGGTGTCGTGTTGATTAATATCTGCTTGATCACGTTAATAAGCTGAAGGGGATTGATGCGCGATAAATCACCAAAGTAGCATATGTAATTTACCCACAAGGTAACATTACAAGGCAGCAACACATACCACACAGCTCATATGACTGATGTATAATAAGTTGGGACTCATGGAATAGGGCATTCGCCCTATGCAGGAATACACTCCAGAGTGTTGCATACTTTTGTCTTTGCCATCGAACAGCGTATCATGTAAAGTCTGCTTTAGTTCATACAAGCACGAGATCATTCTGGAGTAAACATGCTTTTCAGTCGTCTGCGCCTATACCCGCTTTTTGTTTGTATACTGTTGCTCGCGATAAGTGGTCTGGGGAGCGGAGCGGATGCTGTTGCTCTGACTATGATAAGTGTAAAGCAAATATATATCGATGTTAAAGAGTCAAGCATACACTGCGTAAATTTACCATGTCACGCTGTACGGGTAAACACAGTATAAAATACAAACTAATTATTGTACTATTAACAGTGCGTCAACCAATTGTCAAGAAAAATCATTCAAACTGCTTAAAAATCCCTTCCTTATGCTCAGTCCGACGAGAATATACTTATGCTGTCAAATTTCGCCTGCAAAAAAATTATTCGATGGGGTCCTTCTTTGAATTGACGCAGTCTACACCCGTAGAGTTCAACCATGATTGGATGGTCGCTTACGGTTATTGGTCAAAGTTGCGCAATAATCGATGCATGTCGATGCGCCTTGTGGAATATTGGTGTACAACAACGGTCTTCGCTAATGGAATTACGAAGTAGATGTTACATGATAATTGATTGTCATGTATGTTTGTAACCTAACGCTAAATGACATTCTTATGGTTACGCACTAATATAAACAGGATATCAAATACAACCTCACGAACAATATCAGACACGCATTCCTACCAAACTGTGGTTGACTATTTATAATCGGGACACTAAGATATAAGGTCCCTGTTTAACCATTTAGTAAGGGATGTGATATTGGAATGCCATGGGGAGCGTAACATCAGCCTGTAAACAATTAACAGTTAAATGACTGATAATGCACTGTGATAACACCAAGATCTACGCCAAGAACTTCGTCAATCACAACGCATCTAGCGGAATTTGTTTGTTTCATGTGATACAACTTTGTCCTATTACGCTAAACATCCCAGTGTCTGGCTATTTCATTACAATGTTTAAATGAGGATGGTTGTTTTACAAGTTGAACAAGAAGACTTCCGACTAAACTGTAATCTATTTATGCATATGTATGAAATTGAAAGGTAGGGGGAGGGGTTAAAAAAATGATATTGACATACAGGTGGACAGAGTGAGTCCGAGTCTGATTTCATTCAACGCCGAGTTCATCTGATTTATGCACTAGTCTCTGGTCGGATTTACTGTGAACTCCGATCGTACCATTTCCACCAAAATGTTTTGTGCTGA
The DNA here is from genome assembly GCA_034190875.2 of Urechis unicinctus. Lineage (NCBI taxonomy): Eukaryota > Metazoa > Annelida > Polychaeta > Xenopneusta > Urechidae > Urechis > Urechis unicinctus. The sequence goes on from CM067354.1 coordinate 18,084,924, forward strand.
ACGATATCCGATTGTGTTTAGTGGATCTTATAAGCATTCACCTTGGTGTGGGTGGGATTACATGTTCGATGTTCATATTATTCTACTTAATCTTAATGTTGACAGAGAACTTTGGGTTAATTGGCCTAGTTTGTCGTCCTGAGTTATAAGGGGAATAATGGTTGCAAGCTTTATTATTGCACAACCGATGTCTATTGGTGGCTTAAGTAATTAAGTGTTCTAAGCATGCTTATGGGCAATGAACACAGTGAACGACATCGAATTACATCCACAGCACATACGTTATCAACAGACAATTGTCTATGGTTTTCAGTGCCATCAGCTACGTTGTACCATGCAATAGCATACTGCCGATTTCAGGGAGATTACTTAAGATGGACACATTTACGCACAAAGAGAGCGCTGCTCAGTAGCTATGTATCAGCCCATTAAGTGGTCATTTCTTGCCAGAAGACATTGCCCTGGCGACAAAATGGGGGATTGACGTGTGTACCTGCAATGCAGAGTCGACATGAAAGGGGACGGCTCTTTAATTTATGGCACACTACCTACCGACTACCTATCAGCGCGCAAACAAATGAATAGACACCATATGATTCAATGCAGCCCCGAGTCCATTAAAAACAGCCGAATGAAAGACTCGAAATAAAAGTCGAATATCATGACGGCACTGAATTTTTACATATCCGTGCTGTTATTAAGAGCTGTCTTAATATATTAAACCACAGCATTCATTGGTTATATTACCAAGACGAGTGTAATTATTTTTATTCTTATTCTTACCTGATTTTCAGCTGATTTATTTTAAGAATGTAGCATGCAGATGCGTGAAGAGGACGTTGTGTTGTAGTGGATAAGTCGAGCATTCATTATGTCATTAAATGCTCACATTCAAGCATATGGTCATTGCCAAAACACAGATCAATTAGTCTCTGATGGAAGTTTGTTTCGTAAATGTCAACTTCACAACTAATAGTGACCCGCTTTTAGTGGGAAATGGTGTAAGGAAGCAAAATGTCCTTTAGTCAACAACATAAATAATGTTGGCCTGTTTAACTTAGATAAATTTTTGTTAATTCGCCCTCGATGCGTGGCTTAAGTGAGGATAAAATGTAAATAATTGCATTATACGATCAGCCATTACATGGCTTGTAGAGTTAAGCTGAGATACATGTTGCTCACCTTCACTAGATTAAGGAACAGCAGTATCGATCCAACCACAACATACATTAAATGTAAGCAAAGTACGACACGAAATACGACACGATCTATGTACGCTTACAACGATGTGTAAATATGTTTTAGGTGATTTTCGTTAATGCCAAGAGGATAAGCCATTTTAACACGTGGTTGATGGACGCGTCGTGGAATTTCTGAAAAATTACTGACGCAGCCAAGAACACATGGGCTTGTGATCAGCAAAGATCGTCGTTTCGACGACCTTTAATAAAAGAAGACTTGAAATCAAGGCAGCCGCATGAGGGCGACAATAGAGCTTGACAGAATTAAGGTAGTAGGGAGTGTGACAGAAAGTTGAACATTGAAAAGGACAGCCACTTGATGAGGGCAAAAACAAAAAGAAGTTTCCATAACGGGCGTGTAGGAGATTTAAGAGGATATGCAGAGCTATGAATGAGTCTAGGGTAAGACGGCAGTCTCCGTGGCTGGGACAGAGGTCTATGAGAATGAAAGAAGGAGCGGAAATGAGCTAAGAACACCAAAAATAAAAATATTGTTTGTGTCATATGAAGCACAAGTTACAAGCAATATCAATATGGCGAGTTAATGTAGCATCAAGGGAGCGACTTTTGACTATTGTACTCTGTATTCAGTAAACTATCAAAGTCATACTACTACAGCTTTAAACATTTGAAATTATCAATAGCTTGATCTTGAAAAATAGACGAAACCACTTGTGTACACCTATTGTCTGGGTTCATAAATTGAACCAGTCATTCAGTCTGGCCAATAAATATGTCAGTCCAAATTTAGTTGAGCGATCATCTGTTATGTATATGATAAAAACGAGATTGCACTCAATCTTGTTCTTATTAGATAAGCAACGAGTGTATTGCAGGAATTGCCATCAGTTGCATCGAGAAATCGAATTAAAAGAGAATGAGAACATGTCGACCTTAGCTCAATTAATTCTGGTCATATGGATGCATAAATATAAGGTCACGATCAATCATTGTACCGCCAAATAACTGTCTAGTTCGATATACATTGATTCATGCGAAGGTGATGACAACAAAGAAGGTTGTGATTTCGTATATGCATATTCGGCAAGTTAGCATATAGATTAAAAAGTTCAAATTTACTTTCAAACGGCCGAATGAATTCCATTCAAAGGTCAACGGTAAACGCATACGCTGATGTACATGCACAGAACAACGCATCATAACCTGATTCAAACAATAGACATGGCTCTATTTATAGCCTATCCATACCTGCCTGTGGTACCATAAGAGCAGTCTGAGCGGATGCGTCGCTAGAGAACCGCCACACATCATCCTGACCGTCTACTTGGGTATGAGGCCGATCTATCGAGGTATGTGAGGTGCAACTGAATAGGACACAAATTTAATCAAAGTGGTAGCAATGTACTTACACATGGGTCCATGATTTGCCATTTGCAAATGAGCACTATATCATGCTACTGATTGCTGATTCCGTGAGGGGTAAACGTACGCGGAATACATTTCGAGGGGAAGATATCGCGATTTGCATGGCTTTGGAACGTTGATGGTTTGCTAGATGTAAAACAGGCTGATAGTTGTCACCGCGTTTATCTTACAGCTACGGCGCAGAAATGGATAGTAATTGGTTAAGCTGGTGATAAACTGTAGTACCAGAACGGGTTGAGGGGTTGAATGTGCGTACTTGGATAAGCGGTCTTGCATCCAGATGTCAGATGGACATTGACATATTGGGTTTGCTCAGATGAATACTAAAACAGGCATTCTTGAACGATATCATAGTTTGTCGATATCGTTAATAATATATGCTAAATCGCTAAACAACTCCCAGCGCGACATTTGGCTTTTCAGCAAGTTTCATCTTTATTACGTGAATATGATATACATTTGGCAGCATATAGACCGCTCAGTATCAATATTGACTATAAAAAAAGCAAGTTGGACAAATACGACAGCGTTGTAACTAGATCATCCAAGAAAATGTCAGATGTCGATTCATTTTAATTTACCAATTAATGCGTTTTTGGCATGTTCGCGTTTATTCGTAACCGCCATGCTCAGATTCATACCAACCAGAGTTCGCCAAACAGTAGTCTGAACATACCAGAAGGCATAACCACGACATTACCGTGGTGCTCAGCATACAGTCTTAACGTTGGCAAACACTGTACTGCTCTATTTAAGTGAAGAGCATGACACCATATCTACATCGACATTTGTCATAACGTATTAAGCTTTAAGGAATATACTGATATTGGCGTTTAAATGACGGTCCAAAAACCGGTTCACAAACACATGTAAAGGTCGAGCAGGATGACAAATAGCATGCACCCTACTACTAGTCGCCAATATCATTGCCCTGACATTTTCCTCTTTCTATGTTACTGTTGAGGTCACTTTGAAAATAAAACAATCAAGATAGATTACCAATCAGCAGATTGGTTAGCGGTATAGGTGTTGTCAAATGAGTGTCCCTGGGATACATAGCAGTGCCGAATGTGTTGAAAAGAGGCACGATGGGGCTGTTAGTGAGTTTTCATATACGTATAATCGTTGGAAATGTAGTCACTATGTAAGTCAAATTTATTATCGATCGTAGCAGGTCAGCCGAGAGTCAAGCATGTCTTTAAACCGTTTGAAGATTTATGCTGTGAATTATTGTCATGTTAATGGCTGTCAGTGCATAACCTTGCATATTTGACGTAATAACCCGAATCACAACTGCAACTTCAGTTAACATTGGGAAGACTTAGTCAAATCACTGCCATGCAAGGGTAATATGGCACTGCTGTAAAGTATTTGGTCAACCGGTTTTCTTGGTTACTCACCACGATACTGTCACTTTGTACGATTACATAGTGCGGAGCAAACTACCCAAATTGCATTGGCATATATGACAATTGGTGGAGCTTATACCAATCAAGCTAACTGGTTTCACTAACAAGTCCAAACGACAAGGGAATGAGATGAGAAATATCGCATATGCTCTTCGACTAGTCTCCCATAGCATTGCTGTGGCATTTTCTTCTCGGCAGCTTAGAGGCATAAATGTTTGCTACACCGTAAAATGGTGCTGCTTATTGCCAGTCGATCGTTGCTGCGGTACATAGTCACCCAGAATGTGTTGAAGGAGCCATGGTTAGTAAGGAGTGTGTATATGTATATAATGGGCGAGTAAAAGGTCATACAAACAATGAGGAATGCGACAAAACTAAACTTAAAGGGTAGGCACAGTTTGATATACACCCCAATTTTATACAATCAACTTTGAAACGTCAACATATAGTTGAGTTAAACGTCAAATATTTGTGCCGTCACTTCCGGTCATTCAAATGACTGTCAGATTACTCTATTTGCAATATAAAAAATTGTCCTGGTCACTGAGTTATTGGAGTACATATGCAATGTATATAAAAAATGTACTTGGTCCAAACAAATGCACCATCATATGATAATATCCGTGAAGCAAGAATCCGATTGGATCCAACCTTAAATGTCCCGATTCTCAGAATGTCCACCAAGGAGTTAACAGCTACAGTACACCTTCGACGACAACAGAACACCAAACGCTGGCTTGTTAGAACCTGATTCATTCTTCAACAATAGCATAATAAAGAACAATTGTTCTCACTCATGGAGTATCTGATAAAGCATACCCCAAACGTGCTCGATGGCGTCCACATCAGGAGAACATTCAGGTTATTCGATGCGGACTGTTTGAAGGCATATCCAGCGACTATTGCACGATGGACCGGCGCACTATCATCCTGGACTCTGAGACACTGGTGCGCATACGCATTTGTACAGGACATTGTAGCAAGCCAGGTGAATCATGATGTTGACACGCTACAACTCCTACGGGTTTTGTGTACCGAAGATACTTTTTGAATGTCCTTTGCATTGAACAGATCTATAAGGACACACCGAGTGTAGGGAATAGAAGCTAGTGACTGCTAAATATGACAAAATCGGTCAAATTGTCAAGAACTGTCGCGCACAACAAGACGAGAAAAGGAACGACAAGCGATGTTTCAAGTGCAGCAAAGTCGGTCAGTCGGTCATCAGGCTAAGAATTGCCGGTCACCATTGGTGAAGTCAGCAGTTGCCGTCTCAATATTGTACTCCAGTTGCCGTATCAATATTCCGAATGAGCAGATTGCAAGCTGGCTGTGAGATGATGTTTTCAGAGGACACTACGCATACGGCAAGAGATCGTAACATTCAGCGGAAATGTCCATTGTGTAACAGCGGCAGATGATCCCAATCCACGATGGCAAGAAAGGTGAGGTGCCACTACTAGAGCTCAATACAGACACAGAAGCTGAACCCTCTCATTGTTCAAGGTAGTAAAGACAGCAAAGATGTAAGCAGAGAGGAACATATCACGCCTGAGCACGAAGACACTAGTCTAACCAAAAAGGACCCTACTGATGAAGGGCGCCAGATGTTTTTTATTCGGTGGAGAGCAGCCTCTTGTAAAGGGTAATGACCATTTTAGCTTTAGAAGGTGATTGCCAAGAATGACTATGGTATCAATATCAATGGTAAGGTAATGACATACCTCATTACCTTCAAGTATTTCACAAGAAATACAGCCGAAGAGAAGCTTGTGGCTATATGCGTGATGTGTTTGATGTTGGAACTACATCATCCGTTGAGGTAAACCGTGAGTGAATCAATAAGAAATATATCCAACAGGAGTTAAGTAACAAAGGACAAGTTGCAACTCATATATATGCAGTCATTGACAGTAGATCAGCAACAAATGAGCGCATTGTTATCCTCACTGATCGCCCAGGTACATCATCACTGCTTATCTACAAAGTTGTCCTCCCATTGGACAACCCAGTCCAACAAAACCCTCATTTGGTGACTCACAGCGTTAGAGAGACATTGAATCAGCAGTTAAGGACATGAACTAGGGAGTAATCTGGGAGTTTGTGGCGATTATTTCAAAAGTAAAACTGGTTTACGGATTACATAATGATGTTCCGATCAAAATCTAAAGCATTTCCCACCACGGCAGTTCGATGCACCGCGTTAACTTGATAGATGGGCTATCCATTCGCGATCGGTATTTATGAGACTGCAATAAATGATATGCTATTGATTATATACGATTTGACGCGGAAAAAGGAGCCGGTCAATCGTACATGCATTGTTTAACGCATACGTGCTCTTGTCACGAATAGAGACCAACCGCCATCCATAAAGCTACTGCTCCATCCGTTACGGAACCTGCGTTGTAATAAAATTTATTCCATGGTTCCCAGGCAATAAATATGAAACGCAAATCTTGCAACATTTCAGATAAGAGTACCTGCAAGTCTAGGTCTGACATTTCTTATTTAAATTAGAGTGAACTGCATATGATATCCCATGTTCAGCCATTTGGGTAAACAGATAATTATGCAAATATATGCAACACAAAACTACCCTAGCCCACAACCGTCTAGTTACACTCTCTCCATGACGCAACAAATCACAGCGTGCGATGTATTGTTGTCCTATGCTAATCGGAACATCCAACAATGTTCGCTTATTAGCGAATGTCGGAGAACATTATCCAGCGGCATCTCGTAACAGACTCAATGATAGCGTGTGTCTATTAATTTAGACCAGGGGCGACACTCAGGACAGTATTACATATGTTCAGTAGGGAAATGTGTGCGTGTAAAACTTCCACTGTGCTCTTTATGACTATTTCTTTACCCAGCAGCGCTTGTGAAGTAAATGGTATCCGCAGCAATGCATGTCTTGCCTACTATTATCATTACTTGTTCTAATGTGGTCTGTACTGTTGACAACGTATATCTTTATTACCTATGATTTTACGCTAGCAGTCCTGCAAGGGTAATATTTCTTAAGATCCGTCATTTTGTTACGCCCGAAATGTATGGCGATTGCTCTATCGATGCTGCTTTTGCTACCGGCTTACACAACCTGGGGGACCATTCACGACGACGTTGTTCATATTGCATCGAAACCATTGTTGCATGTAAATAATCTGCGTATTTTACCCGACTCGCACATGAATAAGAGTATTGGCTTGACATTATCCAAATAGGTTTACCCTATTAAACGTGTTATAATCAACGGATTTTCGTAAATAATGAGATAATTCTAACCCGTAGCTAGGTCGTGTAGATGTAGAAGTTCTGCTGTGTAGCACAAAACGAGCACTTATCCTCAGGGATTTATTTACGTTGCATAGTTGCGCCCATCTGCCGCATCCATCTTGGCTATCAAAGGTAAAACGTTTTGGCTTACAAATGCGTTTAATTCCACAGATCTCCACAGCGTATGCCGACAGTTACTTGGTACAACTTCGTTCAAACTATAATGGACAAAGAATATATTGCCCACATCTATTGCTGGCTATTTAGGGTAATAATTCCCAGACCAATCGTATGACTACACGTAGTCCTCGTTCATTTATATCAGTACTCTCAACTTATGATCGGCACTGTCAGATCCTCGCTATTCCTCCATGCGGATTTATACCATAGTTCAAGGTGCCGTTTTCTGTGTAAGTGCTTGGTTCCAAAGAGTTGATTTTGTGATAGGCTGCAAATATCATTGAACTATCATATGCATGATTATGAAACTTTATCACCGGCCAGCTACGCTCCAACCACAGGGATTCCAACATTTTCCTGTTAGAGGTTCGATTCATACAGAAGAAAAAGATTTTAAAAGTTCCACTTATGCGTTGATCATGCAGAGATGGAAAATAACATAATAAACATATATATACATTTTTCTTATCTCCAATGGCCTCCATCGACCGACCATGTCCTCAAACACTTACTGGGAATGTTCTGTATTTGGGCAAGGACTCCGTCCATCACGTTTCTTATCTTAAAAAATGACGGATGGTTAGGCTAGTCGCATTGCCGATTTACCAGCCGTTGTACCATTTGATACAATATGTTGTAGTTCTGATATCATGCCCAAGCCAATGATTAGTACTTTTTCGGGAGATATTAATTTATTTTCCGTTAGGTGTTCAGTTAAGGACGCCCGGAACAACGGCTCGTATAGGCGAACAAGGACGCCCGGAACGTATAGGCGACATTCATAGCACCAGCTTTTGAAGGTATCACACATTGTTTTGTAGCATACTGCTATGAACGTCCATCCACATACAGAAACTAATCTATTACTTGGTGTGATTTCATCCTTGCCATTAAATGTTATGAAGCCACGCATACGTAGAGATGGCAGCTTCCTCTGCTTCCACGTTCAAGGGATCTAACACTGCATGATATCCTACTGGCTAATTGTAAAGCTATCAGGGCGAGGGTCGTGCAAAGGGCATTTTGAAGAAGTGTCAGTCATTACTTATATAGGCAGATACCATTCCACCATGACCTCTCATGTAAGGACTGGATTATAGGTAACGTTTAGGCTTGCTGTGTCGAGCCCAACTGTGTTATGTATTTTGCGATGCATCGGACTACATAATGGTCTGGTTATCAATCAATTAATATATTCATCACCGATTTCATTTGCATGTAAATAAGTTTCTTCATGTCTTGTGAAAAAGACATGTCCTTTTTGCCGCCCGCCTTGTTCTGTTTCAAGAGTTTGCAGGCGCTATAATTGAGCAACATCCAATGGTCTATGTCAATAGATCAAAAAATGACAATTAAACTCGTTCAACACCGACGATCCGCTGCTGCCAACTAGAATCATTATTCTTGTATCGAGCAACTAAACTTGTAAGTTGTCCGACTTCCAGCCTTGTATTGTATTATTATTACGGTTTGCGATGGGCTGTGTAAATGGCGCATTGTTAGGCTGCCAGGGAAGGTATTTGATTGTCTATAGACGCAGGTACAGTGCAATATTAAAGCTTTCCTGTGCTCATGTTTTAGTTAAAGCGAGCACTAACTACATATGTATGGTAAACTGATGGGAGGGACATGCTAGTAGACTACGTTGTTCCACTTCTGTTGGCTTTATCTGTCATGGTGGTGCAACGTTAGTAATATCATTCTGACATACTCAATAACGATGTTATGGCTTGCAGCAGCATTGTACAAAGCATCATGCAGTGTTGAATATACACGAATGCTGACCATTGATAGGCAGTGATAATATTAGGGTTTAACCATACTGGGGTTCAACATCGAGGGGATATCGTGACGATGATGGGTGAGGATGATTGCGATGCTTGGGCATCTTTCCTCGGCACAAACCCGTTGCACGGATCGCGCTGCGAAGCCAACGCCAGCACGATACTATTGAGCTATTGGGTCGGGTGCATCCCGTTTCAGAGATGGGAGCGTCATTCAACGTGATCAAACGCGTCACGGGGAACCAGTTAGGCTTCCACGCTTTGATATCGAACCCTTACCGTCAGCAGTCGCATGGATGGACGACCTCCAGATGCACTCAGCAACATACAGAGGCGTTATATGATTTTTGTAAATCTCAACATATGGCTAATCCTAAATTGTCTACGCTTAAAGGCAGGTGCTTCAGTTTTGCACTAATATCATAAACAACATATTGGCAGACCATTTCCCCTACATGCCCGTTTATGTTATTAATCGTTACAATGAAGCCAGCTGTGTGAGTCTTGGTTATGTTTATTTGAATATATATCTTGGAAACTATGACCACGTATTGAAAGGCAGATAATTTTATATAACATATCGGTTGAGTGTGATGCTGGACTGACAATGTTTACTCAGTTCAGGCCATGAAAGTGGACTATATACATATAGGGGTTGCATTCAAGCGCAAAAATTTAAATTATATAACCATCCTCATCAAAATAAATTAAACGCTATATTGCTATGATTGAGTCGGTCAGCACATTCAGTTCCTTTCCATTGAATTCCAAACATCTGTTTGCCTTATATTAAACAGCTACGTCCGATTGCCAATGCTCCTCTAATTCACAAACGCATTTTTCCTATCTACGTCATTTTTGTGACATATGTGGCACAATAACTGCTTTCGGGTCAACACGTGAGTGATGAACCGTTACACAATCATACATTTGCCAAAGGTGCTGATATACAACGGAAAGAAGCAAGGTCATTAATGGATGTTATATAAATCCTGATTGACATCATTCGGATTGCGATCATAGGCAATAGGATATTGATAATTGGTGGAACCAGTATTTAACTTTTCAGAATTTGAAATTGGCGATTACTGACAGCATATACGTCATAAAATTACCTTAACATTACTCGCGTTCATTCGTACAAGATGAGTTTTAATGAGAACATAATCTTTCATCATTGTATAGGGTCGATATGGTTAGCATGATACAACCTCGGCATTACACTCATCGTATGGCACTGTAATGAGTAAGATGTTATGTTATCATGTTTACTACACGTATTATAAACCTGGGACTATGTGTCTGCCCGTCGAGTGACAAGGACCTAGTTTTAGTGTTGTGCTTTGCTTATGGCAGCATGTGGTGCACAGTGTCATATTGTGTGTATTCCTCACTTAAATTAGGTAATGAAACCACGCCCAAATCGATGGCTTCATAAAACCTTCACTACCAATAATCACACCGTACACCTGGTTTTCGTTCCTGTGAATTCACCTACTGACGTCAGCGGCTTCGCTGATTACATAGAGAGCGTTTCTATAACTGTCACGGGTGTTTTTGTCCATGGTCAGTCGCCCAAGACCTTTCGTGCGCCAATAAGCAAACCACGCTTCAATCACCGTCACAAATAACAACTGCCCTTATCGACTGCGATAAGGACTAAGTTGCATGCAATATTTGCCTCATTCCATTGAAAGCTCCTCCAAATAATCTGTTCCAAGATTTGTTAATATGAGTTTCCTTCGTGTCGTGAATCTGTGTGTATGAATATGTGGCTAATATGTTCTGTATGGTTGCGGTGAGGTTGAAGGTGGTGGGAGGTTGTGTCCAAAAGATAAATCATCTCGCTCTTTAATGCATTATGACAATATTATTCTGAATCAAAACAAAAACGATCAGAAGCTGGCTGTTACAATCTGTTCGAATGAATTTGAGATTAATGCTATTCTTACCGGGGCTTTTCCTTTAACTGACTGCATTCATTTTTACGACATCTTTTGTATTCGTCGCATATATTTGGCTCTCACCAGGCAAGCAAGTCGTGCGTCATTCATCAAGCTTTCGCAGCGATAAATCAGCAAATATGTCCCTTGATGCTTCGATCAATATCATGCAATCAATATGTTTATACAGAGGCATTGGGGTAAATAAGGAGTGAACTCGCTTAACTTGGGCAGTTCAACCTGAGCGTTACTCTTTGTAATTTGGGTTGTGTGAGAACAGGCGCACCAGGCTAGTCTGCGTACTGGTCAATATGTGCTGGGAACATGAGGTGTTGTTGGATGCGAATTGTTGTGTATTTATCGATATTGACAGTTAAGTCTAATGATTCATGTTTGATAATGACAAAGTAAATATCACATAAATAATTTGGGATCTGCCACGCAGATTGTAGTGCGATGATGTAGTAGTAACGATAGGATTTATAGCGATATTATCCCTGTACAAGAACGTAACATAATAATCCTTCATCCGTTTGTAATCGTGAATTAATTCGGCAATGGCAATGCTTTGTTTGAAAGTGATATTGATAACATTCTCGAGCTTATTCACTTTCATTATCGTTTTTATATTTTGGTACATTGCCTGTCATCGGGTAAAGCTAATCGTTCGACCAATTTGACTGATCAGTTGGCTGTAAGGAGTGTTTCTCACATATGCTGCTATCCGTGTTGGATTCGATAATACCACCATCTCCATCGTTTCAAGCTGAGAGCAAGTGGTGTAACACAAGAAGGGAGTCGTAAAACGCTATTTAGGGGGACACTCCCTCTAAGGGAGCAACAAAACCGTAGTCGATATGTTGCAAATTCGAGATAATTCTCACGTAAAGTTAATGTGGAAGATCGGTTTATTTAACGCTGATGGCCTTTCATTGCTAAGCAAGACCTCATTTATGGATTGCCAGAGAAACTAGTTGTATGGCCCATGACATCACGTTTTAGAAAAAGCAATGCGTTTTCTGTTACATCGCATAAATTGGAATTGTTGATTACCGATATAAATCAAATCATCCAGTTTTCCATTCACGCTAGAGCGCTTTGTCATTTAATGTACCCTTGTGTGTCCAATAAATAGAATTTCCCCTGGTGGTTAAGTAGTAAACACATCCTTTTTCAACCACAATTAGAAGAGACGCACTAGGACACTCTTCACCACACACACAGACTTGAACATGCTCAAGAAGGTATTATGCATCACAAATTGATTGAGGTCACAAACTCAGTAGATCAACATGTATGCAATGACAAAAACAAATCTTCCCATAAGTATTATCTACCCAAAATTGGCATGGTTATTAGACTTTTTATCAACACCAGTCTGCCACAACAGGCGCGTTACCAAACAAAAAAATATAAATCAATATTAAACTGGAGAAGGATCAAAGTTCCATTCAGTAGTACCAACTGTGATAATAGAGGACAGATTTACTACGTGGGGTATATATGATTTCCCATTGTTCTTCTTTAGCTATTCCCTAACTTTATTAACATATGGCGACCTCTTTCCGTTGGTTACAACGTTTTCAAATCGCATCAGACGTTATGACACCGCGTTCAATTGTGGAACTCCTGCACCTTCCATTGTGCAGAGGCAGTCACAGATGATGGAATGTAGGTGGTATGTGATAGGGGTGCCGAATGAAGATTAGGTCAAGCAAACATAATAGTATTTCATATTGCCTTACACGATGTAGAACGGGAGCTACGCGGAGCGATGTATACGCTCTCGTGAAGTGTGCAGTGTGCTCTATGGATGGCATGCGATGCTACTCATGTTATATATTCAACCTATAGTGATGGCATTCCTCTATGTTACATTTCTAATTCTATAATAACATGGTCTCTATCTCACGTTTTGTTATGATTGGCAATATCTATGTCAGTGGGTACGGTGAACAGGTGGATTACGAGGATTCCAACGGAGCGCCGTGAATGATCTAAAAGCAAAAAATATCGGGTTTGAATGGCAGGAATCGGACTGCGCTGTTTCTCCAGGCCAGTGGAAAACAGCAACATGAGGGCCGGTAATGTTGAGGGCAGTCCTATCCGAAAATCAATCGTTGTATGCCGTTCAATGTGTGTCCCAGACAGCACATGTCCTTTGTGTCGTCAATGCAGCTAGCCATTGTACCCAGCCATTGTACTCGAGTGGACGTCAATCAAATGCAGGAGTGAAAATGAATCACTATTTTACCGTACTTCCTAGCACAAGTGGAGATAGCTAAAACCAAGCTTAATTTCCATTCCTATATCATAGCTACAGGGAATAATTATGTGCTTCTTAGAGGACTACCTACCTTACATGTGTCCTCATACCCGCTTGCGTAATCACGAGGTCCTGCCCGCATGGTGACAAATTGCTATTATGCAAGGTAAGGTCGAGCGAAGATCACCGCTCACCAATGAAACTACCGGTCGTTGATCGAGCAGTCGTGATACCATTTGCGTCTCTGTGGTACAGATACAACTGTAGCAATATGCAGTAGAAGATGAGATCTTAACTGCGTGCGTCGGGTTACATCGGGTTACACCGAGCTGGTAACTGCAGAGGATGTAATACATCGTCAACAAATCTATAATTCCATTCGGATTGATTAAAACAAATTCGCGCATCGAAGAAAATACCCTTTAACGTGAAACTTACGATGACTGAATCAAGTCATTCAGTGTGTTAGCTTCAAACGCTGTATGACACATGCCTAAGCCTGGGAATGGTATTTGCATGACCAGCCATCTCTGAAGTTGCAAACCATCCCTGCCATGAACCAGCTTGATTCCTTTAAGAAAAGTGTAGAGAAATAGTTAGCGTCAGTCATATATTGTGACAGCCATTCGCGATATCCATGTTTTAGATCGCAGAAATGGTCTAATGGAGACAGGTTAATTCAATATATAACGCGAGGCTTCAATCTGACAAAATTTAATGAGGAGCAACAGGGCTATATAAGGCATAATCATGGCTAATATTACGGTATTGGGGTAAAAACTACAAGTCGACGCGCAGATAATTAATAAGTGTTGTATGGGTTACGTAGGGCTTGCCGTTCTCACTTGAAATCCTGCATCTTTCGCAAATTCTGCATTTCTCAAGTATCATAACCATTTTGACTTACCATAACATCAGAGCATGTACATTTCGGATAATTTTTTATATAAAGTTCGTGACGGTTTCGAGGAAATACATCTAAAAATTAATCCAATAATTTAAAGGCTTGTGTCAAGGGCAATAGTATATCTTATTCATATTAGTTTTGCCTTAAAAACAGAGGAATAATATAGTGCGAGCTATTAGTTTCCATAACACATTAAGACTGCATTAACAAGATAGGCAAAAATATGGATGGAGCCTGGTGAGTCGTGACACAAGCTAAGCAATCATATCATATTAGACAAATCGCATCCTACACTACTGAATTCGCTCGCTTTATATATAGCTTGTGATACCCGCTCCTTAAAGCTGCGGTACCTGAATGAAGCAAACTTGTCACATATATTCAACAATACGTCACTAACCTCCGTGTTGCTGAGGAATGACTTTAAATATCTTCAAAATGCATAGCAGCTATAAGTTGATACTGTCACGAGAACCCATAACATTGTGCAAATGAATCAGACAATACATTGCCGACGGCATGCTTAAGCGTACTCAGTTATATGTGTATGTTTCTCTGTTCGTTTTTTGGTGTAGATTGTATTGATAGAGTCATGATAATGATGTTACACCATATTAATTCCGAAGTCATGCTTGCTAGGGTCGAGTCGACAGATTGAGGTAAAGCATCAAGCCTTATGAGTCCCCCGACCTCTTGGTCGTAGCTTCATATATAATGTTTTAAAACTCCGAACTCCATTTTGGTGGTTGACGTGAGCTGTATTGGTGAACGCCATCTGCGTTCTGCTTATGTTGTTGCGGCGATGGCGTACAGTACAGATGAGGCCAATATAATGGAATAGCAATCTGCGTCTGGCGAGGTACTCTGTTTGTCAGGTAACGATGGACAGACCCAAGCACACAGACGTACAGACAAACAAATAAACCATTGTTAATGGTGTCTGTCTGTTCGACTACTCGTTTAAAAACCATATCGATATGTAAGGACAAAGGTTTTAAGTAATGTTTTAACTCTACTGATTTAGCAGTCAGTTGTTGATGACCAAGATACGTTTAATACTGTTGAAGATGTCAGTGTGTCTTCATAGAAATATGCATCTATCGCTATGACATATTGCACATAATGAAATGGTAATATTTTCACCATTCTGTGACTGTGAACATCCATCACATAAGCAAGCTGTGATATTGGCCGCGTTATCAGAGCCACAATTTAATCCCTCGTGCATATCATGACACAACATAAATGGATCTAGAAGGGAATGAAAAAGAAACGTTTTGGTCGGCTAGGAGGTTTAAAACAGATTATTTATTTCCACTGGGCTATGCCACACATTGAAAAAATGCAGATAATTTGTGTAAATGATTTAATCGCAGATAACAAAATCAACCATATGAAAGTAGAATAGTATAGAACGATTTTTGAGGTTATAATACAGCCTTCCATACTGATCCTTAGCCAGTCTGCAGCCGTTTGTTGCTTTGTTTGACATATACATATACCATCCCTTTGAATATGGAGCCAAACCTAAACTATTGATGACTATAATCTATGATGGCATTACGTAGCGCTGTCAATAGCTACACATACTGTATTTGATGATAGGTAGCTGGCATTAAAAGCTACTAATCGCTATATCCGGCCATATGCAAGTCCAAATTAGTATTTCAAAGATGATCAACAAGAAATACCTTATGGAGACTTTTGTAAAAATACTGTTTCGTCCACAGATTCCGTGCTAATGCTCAACAACAGCTGACCATAATATCTATATATCATCGCAATGCAGTTGGGTTAACGCATTACTCAAAAGCATTGCCCTTGAAATACACATCGAGTTGGTCTAACAAAGAGATCAGTTATATTGCTGTAAAAATATTGGTAAAATTTTCCGCCGGGTCCCAACTCGACGAGAAAATCGATATCTACTTAGTTCCGTCCAAGACAAAGCTTTTGCCGAGGTGTACAAATTTCCTTCATAATATCTATTCCAATTAACATTTTCGATATCTATATGAGTCCCCTGTATTTAAAAGCATAAGCAATCTTTTTTCGTAGTATAACATACCGGTTATGAGTCTAGTAACACGTCTTTATGCCCTTACTACTGCCCGTTTAAGGTTCGGTGGCCAAGCCTCAGTAACATATTCTTGATGAGGCCTGACATGTGTTGTATTAAGTTTGACAAAAGTTCCCCTGATACGACTAGTTTACGTCGGTCAGATAATCCCAAGAACTCTCTTTGACTTAATGACCGATCAACTAAGCCTACACAATCCCCTACATCTGACACATCATCTGGACTGGAATCGTCGTTCATTTGGTATTCAATATGAATTGTCTTTATACAGATCTAAACATTGTTGGGGTTGTGAAGCATTTGCGATTAATTGTTCCAGCCTGAAGCGTTTTGTAAACTTTGAGCAGTGAGCTTAGTTTTTGGTACTCAACCTTTTGCCGTTTTTATACAACAGTATTTTCACTAGTGTGTAGGGAGATTTAGATAAGAACGAGTCCCAGGTTCGACCCAGTAGGACACCACCAAAAGCACCTGTCCATCACATACACCGATCGTACTGTTCCTAAGATTTATCTACGCTAAGAGGCAAACAGCCACGCGTCTTAAATGCGCTGAAAACGAAATTGCAGTGAGATCCAAGGTTGCGTTATCATTCCAACATACCATAGTGAGAAGCAGGTGGTGTAAGTTAGTTACCATGTTTTGCAGTGCACAAAGCCTAATCACTGGGAGGGTGTCCATGCGCAGAGTAAATTTGACAGGTAAAAGTGAGCGTCAGTGCAGGCTATTTGTATGCAAGGGCGATAATATGGGTGCATAGGAATCAAGGCAAACCTGTTCGGGTGAACATATTGACTATACAAATTGTGGTAGAGTAACTTGAAGTCAAACGCCCATTGCATTACGTTCGAACTGTTATAAGGTGACACTTATAATCGCATTATCGAACACAATACGCTATCATACATGATTTTCTTTCTATTGAAATGTTTGGTGCCAAATCTGCATCTTCCAGCTTTCTTCCATTCTCTGCGCCGTTATGTAATAGAAGAGGACAATCACACGTGGCAAATCAGTCAATCCGATGTTTACAACAGAGCAATTGAAGACTTCAGTAGCCTCGATGTGCCTCTCAAAACAACAGGAGGTTCCAGACAACTTAATGCGAATTACCTAGCCTGTTATGACGTCATTGTACGTATTAATAACATAATGCTGATTGTAGATGAGCGTACTTGACAGCGATTTAGGACGCTTATCTACTTGGATATCCCATCTAGGCGCTCGCAGTCTAGTCCTTAAACCGCCATACATCAGGATTTGGAGTTAAGATATCTAACCAAAGACCAAATAACGTTGGGACGGTAATGGATGGGATAAAAATGAATAAGTGCAGAATATTAGACATATATTCGGATAGTTAATGTGATGCTATGTTATATATTATCATGAGTAGGTTTTTTCGGGCTGCTAATTGAACCATTTGCCAGCCTTGGCTCTTACTGGTGGCGGATTCGAGACACAACTTAGTTGGCATGGAACTAAAGGCGCATAGTCAAAATATCTGAATAGTATAGTGATAAGATATCGTCAGGTAAATGGCGACGTTGAAAAAAACTTGTATTATCTCCCAGGCTGGCAAGGCAAGGGATTGAGATGAAAATGTATATTTATATATATATATATAAATATATATATATATATAGATAGATATATATAGATATATATATATATATATATATATATATATAGAGATATGAGAATAGTATATATGTATACATATATATAGAGAGAAGATATATATATATCTATAGAATATATCTCTCTCTATATATTTATAGATATAGAGAGAAATGATATATATATGTATATATATAAAGTATAAATATATAGTAGATATATGTCTATAGATTTATAATATAAAGATGTATATATATATATCTATCTATATATATCTATCTATCTAGGGATATTATATATATATCTCTCTATCTATATATCTCTCTATATCTATCTATATATCTCTATATATATCTCTCTCTATATATATATATATATATATATATATATATATATATATATATAAACGTTTGTTATAAATGGTACACCCAAGTTAATCGATGCAAATCCAAAGAAGGAACTTATGCGTGAAAACAATCTCGCCTTGTGGATCAATATTTAAATAAATCGCCAGTGATGTTGATATTACAGGTAGTTTTGTTGCTGAAGCCGAAACGCCGGAAATGAATATTAAGATAATTGCATGATTTTGTCATATATTCCTATACTACGGTCTCCACTTTTGTTAGCGCTGCTGTTGCACGAACCATGACAACGTTGGAGAACCATGTTAAATTACTGAATAGGAAGACAGGGTTGGATGTTACGCAATCAATAATGCGCACCAGATAAGCTGTTGAAATGATAGAGAGTTGCACAACATGTCTAAGAATTCGTAGTAGTATTCGCAGAACATGGCTGCCGAGGGATAGTTTACTTTGTTTAAAGACCATTGTTGTCTCAACCGTATCTTCAAGTGGATAAATGAAGATGAGAAAGAAGCTGGAAATAGATGATACAGTTGTGGTGTGTCGTTGGGAATGGTTTACCCACAAGATAGGCCCTTGCCTTTTAGTGGATGATGGCATATTGGCTGATGTGTACAGTAGCCACTCGGTATTAGCGTTAACGAATCCTGATCTCCACCACTGAGTCTTCGAATGTTGTTCCTTAAAGTATTGAAGAATTATCACAAATCCCTATTTCCAGAGGTTAACAATTTTACTAGAATATAACTGGCGCTTCGCAGGTCACTTAATGGTGCTTAAAGCCACATATATAGAAGGAATGTAATAACGCGATATTCCGAGTTTATATATGGACGTGAGGGCACATTGACAGGTGAAGCTCGATCCGCATACGAGTTTATTCAAAGGTTGCTTCAAGGAATGGAGTGTTTGAGCCCTTTACACCGGATTTTAAACACAAAGCTGTACATCTGAGGTCGATGGGCGACGTAGTACTCCATTTCTACCCAATAATAATCCTGCTTGCAACAGCTGACCAAAATATCTAAATATCATTGCAATGCAGTTGGGTTAACGCATTACTCAAAAGCATTGCCCTTGAAATACACATCGAGTTGGTCTAACAAAGAGATCAGTTATATTGCTGTAAAAATATTGTCCATGACAAAGCTTTTGCCAAGGTGTACAAATTTCCTTTATATTATTTATTCCAATTTCATTTTCGATACCTGTATGAGATTCTCACGGAGTCCCCTTGATTTAAACGCATAAGCAATCTTTTTTCGTAGTATAACATACCGGTTATGAGTCTAGTAACACGTCTTTATACCCTTACTACTGCCCGTTTAAGGTTCGGTGGCCAAGCCTCAGTAACATATACTTGATGAGGCCTGACATGTGTAGTATTAAGTTTGACAAAAGTTCCCTTTGATACGACTAGTTTACGTCGGTCAGATAATCCCAAGAACTTTCTTTGACTTAATGACTGATCAACTAAGCCGACGCAATCCCCTACATCTGACACATCATCTGGACTGGAATCGTCGTTCATTTGGTATTCAATATGAATTGTCTTTATACAGATCGAAACATTATTGGGGTTGTGAAGCATTTGCGATTAATTGTTCCAGTCTGAAGCGTTATGTAAACTTTGTTACAAGCAGTGAGCTTAGTTATTTGTATTCAACCTTGAGCCGTTTTTATACAACAGTATTTTCACTAGTGTGTAGGGAGATTTAGATAAGAACGAGTCCCAGGTTCGACCCAGTAGGACACCACCAAAAGCACCTGTCCATCACATACACCGGTCGTACTGTTCCTAAGATTTATCTACGCTAAGAGGCAAACAGCCACGCGTCTTAAATGCGCTGAAAACGAAATTGCAGTGAGATCAAAGGTTGCGTTATCATTCCAACATACCATAGTGAGAAGCAGGTGGTGTAAGTTAGTGACCATGTTTTTCAGTGCACAAAGCCTAATGACTGGGACGGTGTCCATGCGCAGAGTATATTCGACCGGCAAAAGTGAGCGTCAGTGCAGGCTATTTGTATGCAAGGGCGATAATCGGGTGAACACATTGACTTTACAAATTGTGGTAGAGCAACTTGAAGTCAAACGCCCATTGCATTACGTTCGAACTGTTATAAGGTGACACTTATAATCGCATTATCGAACACAATACGCTATCATACATGATTTTCTTTCTATTGAAATGTTTGGTCCCAAATCTGCATCTTCCAGCTTTCTTCCATTCTCAGCGCCGTTATGTAATAGAAGAGGACACGTGGCAAATCAGTCAATCCGATGTTTACAACAGAGCAATTGAAGACTTCAGTAGCCTCGATGTGCCTCTCAAAACAACAGGAGGTTCCAGACAACTTAATGCGAATTACCTAGCCTGTTATGACGTCATTGTACGTATTAATAACATAATGCTGATTGTAGATGAGCGTACTTGACAGCGATTTAGGACGCTTATCTACTTGGATATCCCATCTAGGCGCTCGCCGTCTAGTCCTTAAACCGCCATACATCAGGATTTGGAGTTAAGATATCTAACCGAAGACCAAATAACGTTCGGACGGTAATGGATTGGATAAAAATGACTAAGTGCAGAATATTAGACATATATTCGGATAGTTAATGTTATCCTATGTTATATATTATCATGAGTAGGATTTTTCGGGCTGCTAATTGAACCATTTGCCAGCCTTGGCTCTTACTGGTGGCGGATTCGAGACACAACTTAGTTGGCATGGAACTAAAGGCGCATAGTCAAATTATCTGAATAGTATAGTGATAAGATATTGTCAGGTAAACGGCGACGTTGAAAAAAGCCTGTATTATCTCCCGGGCTGGCAAGGCGAGGGATTGAGATGAAAATGTATATTTATATATATATATATATATATATATATATATATATATATATATATATATATATATATATATATATATATATATATAGGTTATATCTATATATATAATATATATATATATATCTCTATATTCTCTCTCTCTAGATCTCTATTCATCCTATATATCTCTCTCTATCTACTTATATATATGAAAACAATCTATACGCCTTGTGGATCAATATTTAAATAAATCGTTTGTTATAAATGGTACACCCAGGTTAATCGATGCAAACCCAGAGTAGGAACTTAAGCGTGAAAACAATCTCGCCTTGTGGATCAATATTTAAATAAATCGCCAGTGATGTTGATATTACAGGTAGTTTTGTTGCTGAAGCCGAAACGCCGGAAATGAATATTAAGATAATTGCATGATTTTGTCATATATTCCTATACTACGGTCTCCACTTTTGTTAGCGCTGCTGTTGCACGAACCATGACAACGTTGGAGAACCATGTTAAATTACTGAATAGGAAGACAGGGTTGGATGTTACGCAATCAATAATGCGCACCAGTTAAGCTGTTGAAATGATAGAGAGTTGCACAACATGTCTAAGAATTCGTAGCAGTATTCGCAGAACATGGCTGCCGAGGGATAGTTAACTTTGTTTAAAGACCATTGTTGCCTCAACGTATCTTCAAGTGGATAAATGAAGATGAGAAAGAAGCTGGAAATAGATGATACAGTTGTGGTGTGTCGTTGGGAATGGTTTACCCACAAGATAGGACCTTGCCGTTTAGTGGATGATGGCATATTGGCTGATTTGTACAGTAGCCACTCGGTATTAGCGTTAGCGAATCCTGATCTCCACCACTTAGTCTTCGAATGTTATTCCTTAAAGTATTGAAGAATTATCACAAATCCCTATTTCCAGAGGTTAACACTTTTACTAGAATATAACTGGCGCTTCGCGGGTCAACTAATGGTGCTTAAAGCCACATATATAGAAGGAATGTATTAACGCGATATTCCGAGTTTATATATGGACGTGAGGGCACATTGGCAGGTGAAGCTCGATCCGCATACGAGTTTATTCAAAGACGTTGCTTCAATGAATGGAGTGTTTGAGCCCTTTACACCGGATTTTAAACACAAAGCTGTACATCTGAGGTCGATGGGCGACGTAGTACTCCATTTCTACCCAATAATAATCCTGCTTGCATTAATCATCTTGCATATACCCCTTTGAACCGCTCAATAAGGATCACCACAGACAAGTGTTTTAACAAATTATATTTCATTTATAAACTGCACTCTCTTTGCGTTTTAAGCATTTTACTATAACAGGGCAATGCCACATAGCTGACAAATGTAAGCTTCGATTGCATCCATTGTGGTGAAACCTCTCGGGCACACATCTACACTAACTAGACACATTTAGGGAACTTTGTAGGAGTGTGATGGGCAATTGATAATGAGCATAAAATAAACAACTGTGGGAATATGCGTTAAATAACAGTGCGGGGAATATAAGCTGCCTGATAAATAGGCCGCACCCCTTGATTGACTCATATCGTGACCAAAGGCATACAACTGGAGTGATATCAAGAAATTCTGACATCAACACAAATGCTTTTCACTATTTTAATCTAGACAAAGGCACAAGAAACCCTCGCTTTCGGTTCTGTTCGACTTATCTATACCAGGTGCAGACAGCGCGATCGTTGTGAGAGAACGACACTATTGGTGATAATAATGTATGTGAGAATCGCACAAGGCTGCCACGAGCTATACATTAACGGCAATAAGTGTACTTTAACAATTTGAAGGGCTTCCCCTGGTAACGCTGTATAGCGACTGTGTTAGGTCTGATATGATGGCGTTTAAGTATAAATTGCTCATTTATATGTGTGTCATGGCAACGTGGAAGAGTCTGTCATTATAGCCAGAGTCACTTTTGCATTCAATCTCTGGATTTTTCAAGCGTTGCTCATGTGCAACGGTAATGGAAATGAGATTCCTGCTTATCTGACTGGAATGTAAAATATGATATGGTACTGAGACGAACCTTAACGACAAATAACCTATTGTCACCATCCAATGGTTATAATTTGATAAATCAGATTGATAGAGAGAGTGCCAATCTCAGGAGTGGTGACGATATAGGGATATCGACAAAGCAAACAGTATACTTAGAAACGAATGATTTGCTAACCAATCATCACATATTACTTATATATGCCACCCTATGTCCCGATGTTGTCTCGAACGTATCTTCAAGTAAAGTCTAAACCATGCTATCAGCAATGGAAGGCGACGGTGGTATAAAAGGTATAAGTTTACACCGTCGTTATGTGGAAGCTAAGTGCTGGGATCCTCTGCATAATGGCATGAATTTCTTGTATCTCATAATTTGGTGGGGCTCCGTGGAGAGATAAAATGCTCTTATACCACCTTGAACATGAAATAGTGGCGGTAATGTCCATAGATTATTAGTACCAATGAAGTGATGCCGCGACCAGCAATATATTTATATTGTAAAGGTGTAATTACGTTATGAACGTTATCCGAACACTAACAACTTAATACATGTTTAGACATGTCAGAGGTTTAGGCGACCCATTAACATGATTGGGTACATACCCATAACATCAAAAAATGAAGGCACGTTCCTCTTTCCATTATAAATCCCCCATGGTGTCTACTAGCGGAATCGTTAGAGAAACCCAGGCAGCTAAAGCAAGCATCCGGTCACGCCCAACTGAGATGCCATATCTACGCTGTGGGAGGGAACTTATTGCGTTACTGTAACCGGTATACTATCTAACCGTCCACATAACGCTCGCGTAGTTTTACCACTATAATGATGCTAGGCGTAAGCACAAACTGGTGCAGCAAAGAAGTTCCAATGTTTTTTCATAGAATAGGAGGACGTGTATCACTGTGTAGCAATGTAATGATAGATTTTGCATGACCAGCAGTAGCGATTGCATCCCGCAAGTTGAAATGCCAATGCATTTGCTCCTTGCAGTAACACAACACACGTGGAACACTATTAGCCGTCAGTGTGCTCACTAACAATCTTACGCATATACAAACCTATCGAGTTCTATCCTACCTCATTTAAATTCAACATGCTTTCTACCAGGTCCCTCAGCAATGTAAACCTAGCACTGATAAAATAAGAAAAGATGTTGAGCAGAGCAGAGCAAAAACTTACGCGTAATTTCAAATGTGTTCTAGGCTAGAGATTGTTACAGTTCAGGGATGCTCGCACCTAGACACGGCCATGGTGGCGATATACAAACTCATGCATCCGATATGCGCAGATGATAAAAAAGTATCGCAAATGCTATTCAATTAGAGACTGATATTTGTGCGTTGATACCGACACTTGGCGACTATAGAGTTTTGAGTACACCAAGCAGGGTTCTAAGTAGACATCCCTCCGAGACACTTTATAATCGATTTGTACATACTTATAAGACATGCTCGCGTTGCAATAACAGCTGAAACGATTCCGCAGTGATCGGTTGTTTAAACATGAAAGCCATCAGAACTGCTCTCACAGTAGCGACCATCCTATCTGTGTACCGAGGTAGCAGAGGTCTGTTCAAGCCAACTCACATTTGCAATAATGCATGAATCTATTCAATCATATGAGAATACGTAGGTTATATATATTGTTTATATAAATACGTATATATATATAATTATAAATATACATATACATGTCTTTATATATTAATACATATATGTATACATACATATATATATATTTATATATATACATATGTATATATAAATATAAATATATATATATAGTATATACATATGTATATTTATATATAAATATATATATATCATATATATATATATACATTTATATGTATATTCATATATATATATACATACATATATTTATATATATATATATATATACATATATATATATATATATCTATATATATAAATATATATTTATACTCATATAAATGCAATTCATTATATATATATATGTAAATATATATATATACATAAAAGTATGATTATATATATATAAACATATATATATATATATATATATATATATATATATATATATATATATATATATATATATATATATATATATATATATATATATATATATATATATATATATATATATATATATATATATATATATATATATATATATATATATATATATATATATATATATATATATATATATCTCTATATATCTGTATATATATATAACATTAGTGTTAAGACACCTAGCTACCCAGGAACCAAGAATGAACAATAAAATGCCGGTTATATCCACTAATGACGTGATATTAATCATTCATCCCGGTAGCCTTTATTGGCTACTACGATTCAGCTAATAATGCCGCTTGCAGGTACTTGGTCGTCTCATAGATAATTATACATCTTGGGTACAGATATGTACACGGTGCTACAATGGTGGCATTCGGATTCGCAACTTCCGTGAACACCTGAAATACGGAACTTAGCGACAAATGTTGCGCAAATGAAAATAATAGGCTTCTGAGAATGAGCTGCGGCAACAACAAAGTTCGATTCCTTTTACACATCCATACAACTGGGACTGATGAAAGGTCGATTGATAATCGATCCAATGCAATTCGCCCCAGTTCGGCATCCGCATGGCTGTTACTTGCTTTTCATCTGATATGCCAAGTTCCCGCTTATTGCACTGCTTCGTACTGTGAGGATCTGAGCGATATATTGATCAAACAAAGATTTGTTGGCTGGGCATAAGAAAGGGAACCTTGCGTGATGTTATCCATTTACTGCAAAGACTATGTGAGCTATGAAACGAAGACCATTGTGCATCACATAGTATTAATATCTGCTGAAAACATTTCTGCTTTGATATTCACACAATGTAGCAAATGGGAGTTTGTGAATCTATTGGGAGAAGTTGCTGACAGCTCACCATGTATGTAGAAATCATGACGCATAGAGATGGCAGAATCAGCGCACCAGTACATCAGTCGGGCCGAGGAGCATGTTCAAAATCTAACCCCTTTAACTTTATGTGGCGTTTGCTAGGAAACCATTTTCAAGACCGCTTCTCGGTGCTTCAATGGCACATTATTTAAACGACCACTAAGAGCTTATATTTGCAAACGCAGATAGTATATTGCGCCGCAAAACATATTTCATAAATTTAAAAATACGTGGAAGATATGCCTAGCAGAGCAACAGCTACATCCATGACTCTTACCTCTCAGAGCATAATTATGGTTGTTTAGCAACTGATGCAGACTAGTGCTGCCTAAGGACAGACACAATTGTACTGCTATGAAAGTATTATCATGACTGATAAGATCGGGTCAGTGTAGTACCAATGCAGCTGATTCATATCAGTGTAGTACCACTGCAGATGATTCATCTCAGTGTAGTACCACTGCAGCTGATTCATATCAGTGTAGTACCACTGCAGCTGATTCATATCAGTGTAGTACCACTGCAGCTGATTTAGCTCAGTTAAGTACCAGTACAGCTGATTCATCTCAGTGTAGTACCACTGAAGCGGATTCATCTCTGAGCCAAAGTATTTACGATGTTTCAAAATTAAATTTGCAATTTGTCCTCTGATCATTACAATATAATAAATATACTCTGCGTTTATTGTTTATGTAAATACTAGGCATTGTTATACAGATCCATACCACAACATGGTCCTTGTCATTGTAAGGAAGTAGAATATGTCGATCATGAGTCTCACATTGATTAATAAGGGAGCAACGTTTATTAACTGAAAATATTACTTCGTATGTAATTTTTGTAATGGCATAGCCAGATATATATATATTTATATGAAGACAATATACTTTGATCATCAGCATCATAACAAAGTCATCTGCTGCCACCTAGGAAGTTTGTTGGGTATCAAACTCTGTACCATACTTAACAACACAGATTGCACCCACGCTGCAAAACACTAGTAACACGACGTTGGCAGTGAGCTTATCAACATCGATGTCTATGTATTTTATAAATCCTTACTTAGCAAGGATATAGGAATGAGTATCTATCGCCCTTTCAAAAGGTTTCCATCTAAAGAAGTGACTCCATAGGCTAGACCGTCAAACGGGCGCACGTAAAAGCATGGCATTACCACACGCAGTGACGTAGTAACTGGCCTCATCCTATTACCTGTGCGTATATGTGTTTAGGTGCGTGCGATCAAACAAGGATATGTTGGCTGGGCAACTTACTATGCTACATCTGCCTCTCTATTTTTGATAAGACAAGGCGTGGACCAAATAGAAAATCAATTCAGTCGGCAAAATACACTGGCAAAACGGAGTGGTTAAATAACCGTGCACGAGAACACTCGTTAGAAGCTTATGTTCATACAATTAAGATAAGTGATCTGATTCGTGGTCCTAAGAATACACTTAATTGATAAGTACTCCCTGTAGCCGCGATAGAACAGGGAGAATTCAGCGTCGGTCTAGAACTCAATTTATGGAGTACAATGGTCGACGACAATGGTTAGCTGCATTGACAATACAAAAGACATGTCCTGTACACACAGAGAACGGCATACTAATCGAACGATGGCTACAATATACCCCCGATAGAAACCTTCCATCGTGCTGCTCTTTTTAAATGGCCGAAATGCATATTATATAAAGACCACCTCATAATAGCATTTGCATTGAAATACCCCCACTACAGGTTAAATATTTAACATAATAATCATAATCTGTGGCACATTACAGCACAACGCATATTGCACGAGAAACAGTTCATCGTGACCTTCTGCACCGGTTTTGTGAATTTTAAAGCGTCAAAACAGTATGATGATTTGTGATATTTTTGATCCCGACTCGGTACAACTATAAATATAACCCGTGTTTCAACATCATTGCCCGTCTTTGTTTATCGGTTGTTATAGGTGTAAAAACACAGCGAAGGAGCAATTATCATATATTGTCAATGATGTGTCATATCGACCTACGCTATGATAACTCTTTGTAATCATCAATTGAATGTCAGCCGATTTGGCCAGTATTTATGGAATAGCAAAGCATACCAATGGTCTCATTTATTGCCGCAGTTGGCTCGGATGTATATCGTTGGCACGCAGGACAACTTTGTGGAACTAGGGTTGTCACAGTACCATGATTGATAACGTTAGCTGAGAACTAGAAAGTTGACCCAAATAAAGAAATCTTAGGTCCCATAGGAATAAGCACCTGACTCCCAACAACATTCGGTCTCCCTTTGTATATTCTTAAACGATAGAACATTCAGGATCAATTTATAAAAATCGAGTCCCTGTCGAGCTGACTATCTCTGGTATTGTCACAAGTTTTGCGGTCCTGGCAACAGTATGTGTTAATGCAACTCCCACTAATCGGACAGGTATGTGACTGACATCAAGCATTTTGAATTAAAATTGACGATAAATAAACTATGAGTGCATCATTTTTGACTTAAAACTGGCGTTTGACAACCTATTCACGTATATAGTTTCAGTTCGTGAGTACGACGCAGCCATGTAACTCTCTTATAGTAAGCAAATAAACATTAGCCGTTGAAATACCATCACTGTTTGTATAATGTAAGCATCTACATATACTTCATCATTATATGGAAATATGACTATGATGTTGTGTTCATGGGCACGGCCTGAATATGTTTTCTTTATTACAGATTGGTAAGATGTGCCAATGCCAGCTGTATTCGTTGGAAATGTTTTGCTACCCTTCTGCTTTATGATATCAATTTTTTTAGTATCGCTAAGTTTCACTGTTATTCGTTCATATATCAAGAGTAACGATATTGATTTATCGTGTTGGTACCAAGATGCATGGAATAAAGTCAGGTTGTCGGGCTAACGGCATGCTGGAAATCAACTGCATTGACACCAATGTAACACATCGAGTAGGTGGAATGGATGTCAGTGCTTTACCAAATTGCATATTTGCTTCCATGATTTACTAAACTCAGCAATGTCACTGGTGCTGGCAATTTGGATGACACATGGCTATAAATAGACAAAATCCGTTACCTTAAAGGGATTTTTTAATCCGGCAATCGTG
Organism: Urechis unicinctus; assembly: GCA_034190875.2. NCBI lineage: Eukaryota > Metazoa > Annelida > Polychaeta > Xenopneusta > Urechidae > Urechis > Urechis unicinctus. The sequence goes on from CM067354.1 coordinate 18,114,316, forward strand.
TTCCTCGGCACAATGTTAATATACAAATATGGAGTCTATAGGTATAAGCAACATTGCATCATATTGATTGATCTTTAATAACACTTTTCCAGTATACCATGCGCATCAATTCTCCCGCAGAGACATTATCAATGTTAGCAATGTATGCTCGGATTATTGTGCCTTGTGCGCTATTCAAATACATGTTCAGTCATATCGTAAATCATTTCATATGAATAATAACAAGCCAGTGGTCAATTCTGCACGCCATTATTACTGTCAATTATATGTCCAACACCAAACAATTAGGAGAGTAAATTTAGGTAAGCAATAGGATGGAACTTCTGCGACACGAAAGCAGTCGTGTCCTAATGGTATTGGTACAAATACGTGGGCAGCGTCGTTCAAAGAACCGAGCAAACTGTCAATTATGCAGCTATTGAAATGAATGGCGTGATAGCGTTCGGGCGTCGCTGGCTTGCTTATATTCTGCAATGAAGAAATATGAGACATCGTTAGGTTTAACTCATCCACTAGCACGTTAACTTGTACTTCATATTAGTGGGTAAGAAGATTATTCGTTGTTTTCTGTCTAACACATAATTCACTGATGATATTGCCTTCGGAGATAAATGGAAACAATCATCGCGAGCTTGTCTTAAACCCTAGATCGACTGAATACACTGTTGTAGCGATCTATTCGGTTATCGCACAAAGCCTTATTTGCAGCGATATAGCAAATGCTAATGCAGAGCAGGTACTGGGAGGGTAGACGATTGATAACGAACTAGTGATATAAAGATCCGATATCATTTATGCCAGGCAAGTATTTAATGCAATGTAGAGTTGCACCAATTATTTCACTTGTTTAGAGTGACAAAACTAAAGTTTTACTCTGTATCGCAGGAAAGTGGCCATGATGACCATGTGTCATAAGCGGTGTTAGGAAATGATTGTTCCAGCGTTTGACTCATACGTGATTTCGTGTTCTGACATAGTTGACATGTGTAATTTAACTTCTCGAAAAACTAATTCTGTGTTTACTTGATCATTGATAATGAAAGCGCTTATCCGCTGTGAATTGGATTGGTTTTGTGTTCTTTTCTGACGTTATTTGCCTTAGCTACTAGGCTATGGCGCCCAAAATAGCCCAGCATGGTTGACCCAAGTACTGGAATATGGAGTAAAAATTAGGTAGAGATGCTGGATGGTTCGGGAAAAGCCACGATAGCGCTTCGGGAATGAACATAAACCTGATGGGCAGTATGGACATTAAATTGCATTTAATTATCGATTCCATTGGAACTTATTTAGCCGCATTTTGAGAATGAACCATAATATGTGATTATTTTGTTTGTGGCATGAAAATGGCAAAATTCATAATATCTGGTCGTTGAGCATGATGTTCGGACCGCATGAGGTAAACATTGATGATAGACGGGTCGTTGTTTATTGCATTAACCTTTGTTCCATAATAACACATATCCACAATCGTATGGCTAAGCGTATGCTAAGACAAATAAGAAGTAGCCATGCTGCGGTCGGAAACTAAGTTAGCATAGAACTAGATATATTGGTTATTCGACTTTTTATCAATTCCATGTATGCGATGATGATACGATGACGTAGCAAAATAAGAATAATCAATTTCGTTTGGGCGACCAATGTTATTAACCAATCCATGTTGAATGAATTTCTGCGTCACTAGGATGCATGCATTGGTCATTCTCAGCATTTGTCAATAGATACCGGCATTGGAAAATCGGATTGCGCTGTGCTCTGTGGCATAAATATTCCACTAGGATTACGAGGCTGGGTCAGTCTCCTATGAATAATCATCAATTAGACGTGGATGTTGCTGGTGAACATAGGAGTTGATGCAGTTTCTTACGTTATCACCACGCCTCGTATCTTCCCCTTCGTTGTCTGCATAGTGTTACAAGAAGTGAAAGCTTGTCACAACACACGCAATCTTTTTGACTCTCATTATTGTTCCACGCATATCTTCCATATCATTTTCTACTAGTTAATGAAGCGGTCAGAAAACAGATAGCAAAATATTTCGTTGGATAGCTCAGTCGAAAATTCTTCGAACCATCACGATGAGGAGAGCTATCAATAATCACATTGCCATAACGGTTTCAACGCAGATATTTGTCAAGCTTGTCCCAAAAGCAAACGGACTTAAGAGCTGCCTTGCCCACATTCAAGGTCAAGGGACAATCGAATAAGTTTGCAGTAGCAGATCGGTCGGCGCTGCCAAAGCTGATAGGTACCTATACTCGGCCCAGATTTGATGCTAATGAAACCATACACAGCACATATTGTTTAGGCAGTGCGCAGCAGATCAGGATATCCCCTTGTCCTGGCAAATCAGACCTACATCCCTGCCATAATCCAAACGAAATGACAAGCTGCATATGTAGAATACGTTGCAACTGACCAGCTATGTTACATTACGAGGCTTTGTCATATGTCTACGGCTCCCTTCTGCCTATGTGCCATTTAATTAGCTTCAAACTATTTTGTAATTCTGTAAGTGTCATACTCTATTTAAGAATAAATAAATAATTGATATTTTTACCTCGAAGCCATACTATAGTTATTTTGCGATTAGCAAATCATAAGTGGTACACGTCGGTGAATAGTTATAACCACCCCCTTCCACCATCCTCCAAAACAAATAAACAAGTCGAACCTGCTGATCAATATATATTATCAATTTATGTGATATACTTACCAGCTAGAATATAAAATCAATAGCAGAAATCCCTGCACAGAATATATAGATTATGTAATTAGCTATTAATAACGCCAATACATCCTCGCCTCTATCAGCAATAATTATATTGATTATCACGATTACAACGTGGACGGTGGGCAACCAAGCGGTACATAAGCCAGCCGCCGTTTGCTGCGATGTGCACGAGGAACGGTACTTGACCCTGCAAATTAACGACAACACGATGGTTGAAACAATACGCATCTAGTGGTACATATAATACATGTTGGCAGTATGCTATCCTGCCAGGAGCTGGGATGAACGGGATGACTTCTAACACAATAATGCAATATAACCGGCAAAAGAAGGGGTTTATGCATATAAGATATTCATCGAGCATAAGTGAAGGCAAAAGTATCCTTGTTAAATACATCGAGGGCAGCTTCCTCGGCAATGCAGAATCGTAACTGCGTGTATGGTTGATGATCTCCTGATAACGTTAACGGCTCGATATAACGGTTGCTCAGTCACTATAAGCTCAATCCGCTCTATTACATGGCAGCGTACAAGCGTCAATTGCACAAGCTTACAATCGGTGAAATTGCCCGACGTCGGTACTAGTATTCGCACTAATCAAATAGAATTTTCTCAGACTAATCATTTAGACCAACAAGCTATACTACACGCCTATTACCTAAGCTAACATTCGGAATAATATAGAGTGCTGATTCCTTGAATGGTGGTAAAATGTCGCTATTGGCACTGCAAACAGATAACCTAATTTCACTGACGAGACACAGGTCGTAGGAATAACGTGATATTAGCAATGCTATCATCGAGCATATGTGCCTCCAAGATTAGCGTGTAGTCATGACTATGGCATTCAGAATCAACAATGATGCGCAATGGGAGGTGATGGTGGTTATTGGAATAGATCTTTCTCGGAAGATTAGGGGATTTTTGCCATTACAAATGCGTTGCATTTGGTTCAATATTCTTGATTTTATTCATTTGTCAACACAATGATTATGTATTCGCTAGGTGTTGAAATATTACCGAATCATAGTATCAAATGTTGCATTGTGTATATGGACAAAATGTAATGATCATGTCATTTGATATAATACCGACGACCATACAATTAAGTCATGAGAATGCTAAAGTAGTAGATGGAAGTCACGGCCGAGTTCAATGCGACTGCATTGACACAAATTTAACCTATTGAAATGGACGAATATATGTGAAGACTTCAGCATAAAACGATAGCGATGTAAATGTCAGAGGTACATATAGTGATTACGGTTACAGTATATATATATATATATATATATATATATATATATATATATATATATATATATATATATATATATGAGATATATATATATATATATATATATATATGATTATATATATATATATAGATATATATATATATATATCTATATATATCTATATATCTATAGATAGATATATATATATAGATCTCTCTCTCTCTCTATAGATATATATATATCCCTATATATCTCTATATATATATATATATATATATATCTATATATATATATATATATATATATATATATATATATATATATATATATATATCTCTCTATATATATATATATATATCTCTATATATATATATCCTATATATATATATATATATATATATATATATATTGTTATTGATTCTGGTAGGGATATGAGGCGACATGAATCCTGCAGCACTGCTTTGCTTCTCCACTACCTTGCCTATAACACCAAATTTCCATTGTAACAGGACATGATTGATATGTGTATATATTGTGGATGGTACGATGAGACTATCGAAGTCAACTTAACCCACGGGTTTTGCCGTTACTCCATTAGGCATATCTTCAGCCAGGCCTCTTGGTTTACAACACAAAGTACTCTCAAATTATGGTTAGTGCCGAGCAAAATCCTATCCGAGTTTGCAAGGTTAGCCTGTAAGTCGAATTTTAATCATTTCAGGGATTGAGGTACCTGGTAATGCCCTTGGGGCTGGTTTACTCGCATATGTTATCGGGAAGCAAAAAGGACGAAATGACGTTTATCCTTTTCACTTACACTGCAATATTTGTTCACTGACGCCACCCACTCGACGAGTAATCACTGCACCATTCAACCAGTGGGAGCTATTACGGACGCCCATAGCACTCCATTATTCCAAGCGGGTTTCGAAACTTTCAATACGATCGGAGAATAGCAAGATTTAAACGGTTTATGAAACCAATTTTCTTGCTTCAGGTCCAATGATTGTCTTGCCTTTTTGAAAGCTTGAAGGAATGGTAGTTAGCTTTGCATTTGTTTGGAAGATTAAACCGTTAGTTCACATTCTAGCAGCTAATAGCAAAATTTAAACGGTTTATGAAACTAATTTTCACGCCTGAGGTCCAGTGATTGTCTTTAGTTTTTGCGAGCTTGAAGGAATGATAGTTAGATTTTTTCCATGCGGTTGGAATATTAAACAGTTAGTTCACATTCTAGCAGCAAATGCCATTTTCTTGTCGTGTGCAAACTAATCCATACCATTCAATTCTAAGTGTTGCAAGACGTCTAAAATCAGACAACGTTATTTATGTCAAAAAAGCGAATTAAAACGATTATAACCGAATCTGCACTTTCGACAGAAACACCGAGACGCTGCATTGCTCCATCCTGCCATGAATTGACCCAATTTCGACTAGAGGATACCAAAGTCAGCACATTTGGTAGGGAAAGTTAGCGTCAGATGTTTGAATTAAACAGATATTGAATTACGTTTTCAGAATAATACATTATACTTTACGATACATAATGTTTGAGGCTTTCCATAGCGACAGCATAACACTTAGTTCAGGCCATGAGGCGTGGATTGCGTATCCAGGCCACCAAAAGATATATATTGCTAAGTTATATTGTTAAGTTTGCGTCGGTCAGCTTATATGTCCAGTGAATTCTACACATGGTCAGGCAACAGCTATTTTCGAGCCAAAGCTAGCTCTAATTCACATAAGCATATTTCATATCAAAGTCTGCATTTGTGACAAATGATGCACTAATGCATTGCCCTTTGTCATTACATTCTGTACATTCCGTGATAACTTCTTTATCTAACAAAAGTGGCTGTCATATGTTTGACATCAGTTATATCTCCATCATGCTTGGCGAATATTATGCAGCCTTAAAACGACTAGAGATTCATTACAAGTAATTGTCGTGTTAATGTTTAAAGTTAGTACCAAAACAGCAGCGATATGCCGTGATGTGACTGTTGAATTATGTCGTGCACTAGGTAGGACATCGTTTTAAAATAGTGTCGGATTACGCCGGAGGTGTATATAATATAGTTATGCAATGCGTTGTTTGTTGCGAGCATACCGCGATCTCGCCTACTGACCCGTATTGATCTCTTATATCCTCTCGACAGATCCGCGGCTATCCTGCATTTCGTCAAAGCAATGGGCAATTACCGACAACTCTTGAATTAAGGAGTTAACGCTTCAGTCGGAATAAGTAATATCAGTGCAGCTTAAGAGATGAGGTTCGGGGATCCAAGAAAGTGACAAACCCCAGGCACATTTACACCGAATGCCATTCGTCGTCGAAACCGCATAACTCTCAATATAACTATTGCTGTATTACACTGATAATCGTGACTAGTGCTTAGATATATCCATATAAATGTGAGACACCACCGCGCCTAAATAAATACTTATATTAAGTCTGACCACACCCAAATATACAGCTATGAATATGATTGCAGATTTGCCATTAATGGTACCTGAATGGTCAGCAACTAAGCAAGATATATGACGGATACAATCTATGTAAGCAATTGATTTTAAACGAGAGAGTAAGAGCTTTTGATTAGGACATCTAACCTTATTTCATTACGAATCATGTATATTAAAACAGTGCTATGCTTAAGGGTTCATAATTAACAAAGGACCATTGCAAGGATGGAATGGGGTCCTTGTAAAGAGAATATTCGATTTAGACAAGTAAGCGCAGTAGGTCCTTGCTACATTCATTGGGGGGCTACGAAAGGATTAATGAATGTTTAAAGGCTTTCCTTAGTAACTGTGTGATTGATGATCGTGTGGTAGAATGATCGGGCTAATATATTGGCTGTTCAATAATCTTAAGTTACTGCCTATTCTGTCATGGCAACGCGCAAGAACCAATAATGCATGCCTAGATTATGATTGGTATCTCTGGAATCGCACACGTTTCCTAGTCATGGATTATTTTCAAGTAACTCCCATTAATCCGACAGGAATGTAGCGGATATTATCTACTTTGGTCAAATCAATCCTTAAAGCCAAGTAACTGACAGGTGGATAATACAGAAACGTGTCGATTCAGGGGTGGTAGTGTAATGTTTTTAGCACAGCTGGAAATGTAAACCTAACCGATGGATATATGGATGAAGAATGAAAACGATAAAACAAATCTTAGTGCATCAGTCATATTCCGCGCCACACTGTTACAAGGCGCAACAAGTAGGAGAAGCATTGCATTGAAGTGACGGTTTGTTTTGTCTGTGAACACTACCAGGCGCAATAATCGCGGACTGGCTTTAAGTCCTTTGCTGATTTCAACCGCTTGTTTTCAGAAAGTAGCTTTCAAAAGGATACCTTAGCGCGGAAAGTGCGAGATATGCATTTGGAGGTTAGCTTTCGATCTCTCACATCGGTCGATTGAAATTGAATCCTGATGTGATGAATTTATTTGACTAGAATAGAAGTGCTCATTACAGTTGAAGCTCATTTTCCACTTAGCGCAGCACTTCCTTTGTTGTCAAAGTAGTCAATTTGCTTGCATACCGTATCTGTGAGGTAAGTGAGAGGATGGTTACAACCAGGATAACGATATTGTTGGCTCTATCTAACTGACCCATCAACTCGCTGGTCAATAAACTAACGTCAGCTGTGTTCTGATTGATTTTGCACTCTCAATAAGTGACAAAAGAAATGATCAATCGTCCCATCCTGGCTCAGATGGACTCAAAATCGTGATTTATTATACCCGAGGGGTTTTTTTTGTTGAACCGGTGGCCTCTATTCTGAAGTCAGCAATTGAACACACGAGGCACACCTTTAATAATAGGATGCGCCATGTGTCTAACCTCCAACTGCTAGAAATCAATCCATATGCCCGTTAGTATGTCTATAATATTCAATAGAGTTAGATTGATTGATGAGTTGGTCATCAATCTGAATCCCATCGACTGACTAGACCAAATTGTCCCAGTGTGACCTTTTGTCCTAGATTGTATTATATTCGAGGAAATTTGCAAGCCATATCGTGTTTCATACTGGCTCATGTAATAAACTGCAGCCCACTCGACAGAAGCGTCCACAATCAATATTAACGCGCGATCCATTGATGAACGTGGTGATTGCGCTCTCTTCTTTGTGATTCGATCACGCGATGATACTGGCTCATGTAATAAACTGCAACCCACTAGACAGAAGCGTTCACAGTCAGTTTTAACTTGTGATCCATTGATGAACGTGGATATTCGTCGTGATTCGATCACGCGATGATGATCTGTCGGGGGGCGGGTGTAATCCAATCGCAAAAAAGAACACGATTTGCATTTAGCGTTGGTCGATGATTACGTGTACATGAATTGGATAATCATCCAGGGTAATGCAAGATTACTCTCGCGATTGCGTATATAATGGACGATTCCATGTTAGCACTGTCAATCCCACATGTAATCTATGTGTGCAATGACAACGCAGAAGAGCGTACTAAGCAAGCCTCGATTATTGTTAATTGCTCTCTCGGAAATTGTAACAAATAAAGCTTGCATTGATAGTGTAGGCTTGCAAAACAGCTATAATCTCAAGGCGCATATATGTAGTAGAACATGTAATGACATTGGATAAACAGCGATGGTACTATTTGCAAGACATATACATATATATATAGTTAAAAGATATATATATATATATATGAACCCAGGTACAGGTAATTTTTCATTGAATAAGTGTTTATAATGACATCTTGTGCACTTAAAATGAATGGGCCTAATATTATCCACAGCAGATACGTCATCATACAATATTACATTGATTTGAAGACGAAGATAAGGCGTTGCCCGGTGAATGGAAGTTATGAATACTGGCTAGGTGAATAACAGGTAGCCGGGACCACGACTGAGCAAAATATCGGCAGATTGAGCGACTCATAATTCATATAAAATAAAGGGACCCACATGTCTATGTAAGCAGATCTAAGAGCCTTTCTGGTACCTTTGCATCCATTGCAGTATATTTATATATATATAAATAAATTTATATATATATGATTACAAAGTTGTTTTGGGCCTAATTAGTATGCACAATTCTCTTTAAAAATGCAAGTAGACTAAGGCTATTTACACATCAAAAATACATGCGCATCTTGTCATGAGACAATATCACTCTAAACATCCGATTAAGCAATAATTATCATTACAAAGGCATTTCACTTCCTGTGTAAACCATGCATCAATTATTCACTTATTCTCATACAATATATATAGCAATATCAATTATATGTCACTATTTATCATTTAGTTTAGTTATGCGTAGCTATGCCCCTTCGCAAGTTTCGTCAAAGTTAATTTGCGGAGTATTTCATTATGAGTTATTATTATCACCGTATTCTGCTCGAGACCAGATATGTCTCTATATTATTGGCAAACATTATAAACGTGTTTTCCGTTGCCAACAATTTATTTGGAACAGTTATATGCACAGTCGTTTAACCAATACTGCATACAATGATATAAGTCATCATAAGGTGTCGTTGGGTGTCACAATAACATACAGGTAGCTATCACCGTTGTTTCCACAGTGAATAATGTTACTTACTCCACATCATTATCCCACACGATCATGACCGGCTTTCTGTCTAATGTATCGATCACCGATGATATTGCAATTAGGTGACTAACAGGTGTCGTTCACGCGGCCAGGTATTGATTCAGGATGACTTATTGCGCTTTTGGTTGAAGAAGTGACCCCGTTTAAGAAGGTCTCATGTCCTCATAGGTTGTGAATCATATAGTATGACGAACAGGATACGATAAGAAAGACGATTTAGGAAGAAAAGAAGGCAACAAATTGGAAAGCGATACCTAGTGCGGTATAACTCGGGTTTATAACGATATCACCCATCCCCTGCACAAAGTTAATGTACTGCAAAATACATGTATGTATAAAACTTCTTTCACTTGAGTACGAGAAATAGACTTATGATGTCAGTAGCAAGTAGTTAATATTGCTGGCACGCATCTTCCCAAATTAGTCATCTTTAGTTACAATTCCTTCATTGCCACGGTGTAAAATATTGCCTGTATATCCCACTAAGTTGTGTACATGCGTGGTGAAAGAAAGGATGGTGGAGATCAGTGTATTGGTTATGATGAGGTATAATTAACCAATCAATCAACTTGCTTGTCTATGAATTGGCGTCAGCTGTGCCCTGTAAGTTTAGATACTCTAGATAAGAGAAGAAGGATCGATAATAAACCGATACATCCTGGCTCAGACGGACTCTTAACCCCATCAATCATTGTTGTAACCTTCGTTTTAAAGCCAGCTGTTGATCATATCAGACACAGCTCCGCTTGCATGATGCATCGTGTGCGCAACTTTGCATTGCAATTAATAAATCAACATTTCAATAGATATGTCTATTAAATTCAAAAAATTGATTCTGTTTTATAATAGCACGGTGGGTGAAATCGGTCATATCAGTGTGACATTCATTCCTGGATATGTAACCGTTTGGAAGTACATGCAAAACCTATAGTTTTCCTCTTTGGGTTATCAAATATTCTGATGCTCTCTTAAACAGAAGCACCAACAGTAAGTTCTTACGTTCCGAAAAGGGGTTGGGGTTGCACTCTTCTTTGTTATTTCGACCATGCAATGATAATCAGGAATGTGTAATCATTAAAAAGGGGCTTGCTTATTTTGACAGTGATATGAGTCAGTTGGCTAACGGGAATAACGTTGCGGAATCACTTTATTGCTTTTCATTTTGACGCTTTGGAAGAGCGTTGGGCTTGTTATTCATGAACCTTCTGCCAAGCGGATGGTGTCAACACCGCCAAGTTATGTGTGAGGCAGACTATTGTCTGCAGGTTAACAGTTTTCCCATCAAGCCCACTACGTGCGGTATTGCATTAGTCTAGCAATCTATCGAACATCGTTTTTGGAACAGGACATTGTAAGGAAGGTAGTGCGGTTATATATATATATATATATATATATATATATATATATATATATATATATATATATATAGATATATATATATATATATATATATATATATATATATATATATATATATATATATATATATATATATATATATATATATATGTATATAATATATATATATATATGTATGTATATATATATATATATATATATATATATATATATATATATATATTTATACAAGTCCGACCATTTTGGTACAATTCACCAACCATCTTGGCCCATACTTACATTTTGGCCGATGATCATGGGGCCAAAATAGTCAGCGTCATCCCATAGGCTTACACATATGCGCTTCCTCACAAAATCGTAACTTTATTTGCTTCTACTCCTCCTAAGGTTGGAATCTTATTATTCGGGATAACTATCCACTTTTTCTTGGCGTTAAATGCATTTGCCTGAATTTACATTTTGGCCAAAACGACCATTTTGGCCATGTTGAATAATCGGTCATTATATGGCTTTGTTCGATGTATATTTGCTCCAAACTTATATTCATGATTTGTGTGACTTTTAACTTCAATGAACAATTCTTTGTTTTAAATTATCGCTTGAAATGAAAAACATACAAATTTTGAATGAATATATAAATCAGCAGATTAAAGGATAACGGGCGGCACACGCTCAAATATCTTTACTGACGGATATAAAAAAATGGCGATTTTACTGGGAAATCCGTGGTTGTAAGTCTTTGTCAACTCATTTTGGGTGTTTTTTTTCTCAGTACATATCCGTCTGATAATGTTTAATTTAGATAAATAAGAACAAATGTAGTACTTAAGCTGGGAATTCTAGAAGCAGATCAGCATTTAAAATGTATTGAGAATCTCACTGAAATGAAATACCGGTTTTTTCGATCTATGATGTGTAAAGTTTCGAGTAATCAATGAAAGCATATCGTATCAACGGACTGTTTTTATCAAGTGATTAATTAAAAAGATTGTTCTGTGTTATCAGTTTGCTCGTGTCGTAAAATCCAAATGTTCCCACTAACGCACCCGCGGGCTCAATCTGAAGGTATATTTTGGGATTGTAACTATTCCAGCCTGCCATACCTCGTGCAATTTCCGGTACACGAGCGAACATAAACAAGACGATCGGTCAGCCATGACAATTTTACACGCACTGTTTCCATGTGATTCTCGCTCGGTCAGTATGATTCTAACGTTTATAGATTGAATATCATTCATGTAACAATGAACGTTATTGTTGCGGAAAGAAATTTCATGTACGACAAATTACGAAATACCCGTACAAGGCCGTAGTTTACAGTGGTTAGCACGTGGGCTCTAGCCTCTACCATTCACACTCACACTTTCCGATCACGAACACCATTCCAAGGGCCAACAATACCCAGATACCATGTTAATGTGACTAGATGCCTGCAGTTTGGTTGGATAGATCTATCGATTACCAATGATTTTTTTAAAATGTATTTCCTAACGTTCATTAAACCGTATCGACTATTGCTGTCATCTGTCAGATGTAAACATTGCCTAATCCGCTCCGGTATCACAATAACCCAAACAGACTTCAGACTTTATGCCCTGTAACTAACAATGTTGTATGGTGGACTATGACACTAGCCACCCCTAGTCTAGTGTCATAGTACACCATATAAGTTATAACTACTCTGGTGGTAGTGTGTTAGTGGGGTGGGGTTACTCTTTCAATGTTTTTTTCAAAGGTTGAAGATTGATAATTTGCTTTCAACATTCTTGAATAATATACTTACTTGCATCAGTAATGTGACCTTTAACCTACCTTCTAAAGTACTTGGAAATAGCATGATCTGCTAATATTATGTATCATTGTAATACACTAAAACATGAATTCTTTATTACATTCCTATAAGTTTGATTATGTGTTATATGATAGTCACAACTTTTGTTATCAATAAGTCAGGAGAATGATCCTATCTGTATCTCAATAATAGCTATCCAAAACAAACTGTGCTAGTTTTAGCTGCCAGCCAAGTTCAACAGTGGCTTGCCAAATAATTAGAACCTAGGTGGGTTTTTGAAGTCCAGAGCCTCTTTTGTCAGGGTATCTGCCACATCAATATTGGTAGTAAAATTGTTGTCAAATGTTCAATGTTCAATAGTACAATCACATCATTTATTTTTTCAAGATGGGCAACAGTATCAGCTGTCCAAACATCTCAATTATGCTCATCTATCTCTGCAAGACACCTCCTCATATCAAATGGAGCCATGTCTTGCTGTAGGGCTACTAGGCTCTTGCTAAGTGAAGAGAAATATTCTTTAGTCTTTTCATTTCATGACATTTGGTGATTTGATATAAATGAATAGTTAAAGATAAGAATAGTGAGGAGGTCATATGGCTTCATCTACATTACTGACAGTAATGTAGATGAAGCCACATGACCTCCTCACTATTCTACATAATGAGTTGCATGTGCAATATTAAGGTCCATGTGCTTAACCACCATGAAAAAATTTTTTATGTTAATGGTAAATTCACAACTTCATCAATATTGTGGTTTCATAGGTTTTGTGGCTTTACAATATTGTGGCTTCACCAATATTGTGGCTTCACAAATACTGTGGCTTCAATAATATTGTGGCTTCATCAATATTGTAGTTTCACCAATGTTATGACTTAACCAGTGTTGTGGCTTTACCAATATTGAGGCTTCACAAATACTGTGGCATCACCAATGTTGTGGCTTCACTAGTGTTGTGTTTTCACCAATGTTGTGGCTTCACCAATTCTGTGGCTTCATCAATATTTTGGCTTCACCAGTGTTGTGGCTTCACCAGTGTTGTGGCTTTACCAATATTGAGGCTTCACAAATACTGTGGCATCACCAATGTTGTGGCTTCACCAGTGTTGTGTTTTCACCAATGTTGTGGCTTCACCAATACTGTTGCTTCATCAATATTTTGGCTTCACCAATGTTGTGGCTTCACCAGTGTTGTGGCTTTACCATTATTGTGGCTTCGCAAATACTGTGGCATCACCAATGTGGCTTCACCAGTGTTGTGTTTTCACTAATGTTGTTGCTTCACCAATACTGTGGCTACATTAATATTTCGGCTTCAACATTGTTGCGGCTTCATCAGTGTTGTGGATTTAATGATATTGTGGCTTCATCAATATTGTGGCTTTACCAATATTGTTGCTTTACAAATACTGTGGCATCACCAATGCTATGGCTTCATAACATTTTAGCTTCAACATTGTTGTGGCCTCACCAGTGTTATGGATTCAATGATATTGTGGCTTCATCAATATTGTGACATCAATATTGTTGCTTCACCAATACTTTGGCTTCACCAATGTTGTGGCTCTATTAATACTGTGGCTTCACCAATATTGTGACTTCATCAATATTGTGGCTTTACACATCTGTGGCTTTTCCAATACTGTGGCATCATCAATATCGTGACTTAACCAATATTGTGGCTTCACCAATACTGTGGCTTCATCAATTTCTTGGCTTCAACAGTGTTGTGGCTTCACCAGTGTTGTGGCTTCAACATTGTTGCGGCTTTACCAGTGTTGTGGATTCAATGATATTGTGGCTTCATCAATATTGTGACATCAATATTGTGGCTTCACCAATACTGTGGCTGCACCAATGTTGTGGCTTCACCAATACTTTGGCTTCACCAATATTGTGGCTTCACTAATACTTTGGCTTCACCAATATTGTGGCTTCATCAATATTGTGGCTTTACCAATTCTGTGGCTTCTCCAATACTGTAGCTTCATCAATATTTTGGCTTCACCAATGTTGTGGCTTCACCAGTGTTGTGGCCTTACCAATATTGAGGCTTCACAAATACTGTGGCTTCACCAGTGTTGTGGCTTCACCAATACTGTGGTTTCACCAGTGTTGTGTCTCCATAAATATTTTGGCTTCACCAATGTTGTGGCTTCACAAGTGTTGTGGCTTTACCAATATTCTGGCTTTACCAATATTGTGGCTTCACAAATAATGTGGCATCACCAAAGTTGTGGCTCTACCAGTGTTTTGTTTTAACCAATGTTGTGACTTCAACAATATTTTAGCTTCAACATTGTTGTGGCCTCACCAGTGTTGTGGATTCAATGATATTGTGGCTTCATCAATATTGTGACATCAATATTGTGGCTTCACCAATGTTGTGGCTTCACTAATACTGTGGCTCCATCAATATTGTGGCCTTTACCTATACTGTGGCTTCTCCAATACTGTGGCTTCATCAATATTTGGCTTCACAAATGTTGAGGAGTTACCAATGTTGTGGCTGCATCAATATTTTGACTTCATCAATATTGTGGCTTCATCCATTCTTTGGCTTCATCAATATTTTGACTTCATCAGTATTGTGGCTTCATCAATACTGTTCCTTTTCCAATAATGTGGCTTCATCAATATTTTGGCTTCACCAATGTTGTGGCTTCACCAGTGTTGTGGTTTCACCAATATTGTGGCTTCATCAATATTGTGACTTCACCAATTTTGTGGCTTCACCAGTGTTGTGGCTTCATCAATATTTTGGCTTCACCAATGTTGTAGCTTCATCAATGTTATCCCTTCATCCAAATTTTGGCTTCACCAATGTTGTCGCGTCACCAGTGTTGTGGCTTTACCAATATTTTGGCTTTACCAGTGGCTTCACCAATGTTGTGGCTTTAGCTGTGTTGTGACTTCACCAATATTGTGGCTTCAGCAATATTAAAACTTCATCAATATTGTGGCTTCACCAATATTGTGGCTTCAACAATACTGTGGCTTCACCAATATTGTGGCTTCACCAATACTGTGGCTTCACCAATACTGTGGCTTCACCAATTTCGTGACTTCGTCAATGTTGTGGCTTCATCAATGTTGTGGCTTCATCAATGTTTTGGCTTCTCTTGTTTATCATATTCCGTTGAGATATATCAATCACTGGGGCTTAAAAAGACATATTATGTCTAAATGTAATTTTTGTTAAAACCATCAGAATGACCAAAATGACCGAAACAATGAGTATTATCTGTATTTGTTGTGTGTGGGGTATGGCTTCAACAATCTGTTAATGTAGAAGTTTTTTATCAGAAGTTCTGTTTACCCAGTATGACTGTTAAGCTCCACCTGGTACTGATTGATGGTCTTGCAGTTATGATGTATGCACCTGTGTATAGTTTCTCATTGTTGTACACCTAATCTGCTCTGTATTTATCTGCAATTCATATCACCTCCTCATCGCCAGCCCAGCATGACACAGACCTGGGGTTCTTTTTATTACCAGCCAGTTGTTACACTGACCTGGGGTTCTTGTCACCAGCCCAGTATATCACCGACCTGGGGTTCTCCTAACATGGCATCATTTTTGTTTGGAGGGGTAGTATTTCTTGAGGCCAGTTAACATGTAAAATGGCCACCCGTCACCAGGACAGGTCAGGACGGGTGGCCATTTTAGTTAAGTTCCAGCCCTGTTACTGATGACTGAACTAAGCTCTCTGGTCTGTAGACTTATTCTGAACATCTGGCTTTGTCACATAATCAACTCCAGATGAACATCAGATATGTATGTCCTCATATTCACTATATACTGATTTTCAGATGTGTACAATTGTAAATGTGACCTCGGGTTAAGGGTGAAGAGAGCTGGCTTATGTGGATGAGACACCATTTTATTAAGTGACAGAAGGAAGTGCACCATAGCCAACCCAGGGGAGCAGTCAAGCATTGAATTCTAGTATATTTATCAATGCTAAGCTCCATAGCAACCTTCCTGGTGGTCACTAGTCAATGCCTGTTATCTGGATACCCAGAAAGAGAATGTTAAAGTTGCCATCAGTGGTCAATGAATGAAGATAACATTAATTATTGATGGGTGGGCGGTTTGTTATTGGTTATAATTGCAGTGCATATTGATAATATCAGGCTTATGATGTGTTTTACCAATATTCTATTAGTTTATATTCAAATGTAGATTCAGTTTCTGCCACACGAGAGGGATTAGTTTTTACTTCCTTTACTTAATTACAAGAGATTGATTCATGTGACATGTTGTATTGATACTCAACCTTATCAGGTTGGTAAGAATTAATGTTGTGTAATGTTTTACATAGACTTCCTTTAGTTCTTATGATATAAGACTGATTGGCAGTTTGACAAGTTAACTTTGTGTGTGTAACAGAATGTGCAACTATAGCTGGGGCACAGCAGGAGAATCATCTTTAGCTGAATCATACGGACAAGCTGTTGTATGGATTCACTAATTGTGTCCTAATGGAAACCCACCAAGACTGGCCCGATTGAAAGTTATTACTGATAGTGCAACATAAGACGCTGTTGTCAAAGTTCCTGCTGATCATGTTCAAATTTATCTGTAGATATGCTTTGCTTGATAATGATATCCTGATAATTGATTTCCTTATATTGTTAACCCTTATGAGGTCAATACATTCAGTCCATTAAGTCAATTTATTCAGCTGAATCAGCTCTGAATGCCTTTATTGTGGATACATTTTTTGTAGAATTTAAATGACCCTAGATAGGCAAGTGAACAGCAATCAAAGTTTAATCATCAACAAATTAAATTCATCCTCTGCCTACTCCTGACCTTAAGAAATCCTTCAGCACATTGCCTGCAGATGCTGCTGGTTTTTTTTCATTTTGTAACTACATGTTATTATGTGGCAAACTGAATAAAGGTGATATATTTAAAGCTTAAAGATTGTTTAATCCCATGTTTTAATCATGGTGTCCTGAGGGGATTTATATCGTTCACACTAAAAGATGGGATTCAGTTTAATTCTCAAAATAAATATAATGTAAGGCAAGACAATGATGCTCTTTCATGAACAGATAAAACATGTAATATAGAATGCACAATTAATCAATTGGAGGTCAGTTTGACACTTGATGAAGCACAATGTGAATAGATGCATGAACATATGCAATTGGACACATCATTATATGACATGCACGTACTTTGTGTCCTGTTGCCTAAACTTCTCGGCTGGTTTGCATTATTGCAGTTAATATTTAACAATTCGAAAATAAATTATTGAACCATATAATATAAGAGCGAGGAATGGGTTCATAACGCTATGTGATGCTGCCTCCACTGGTCCGTGTCACTCAGTGTATAGCTAGCTAGCTGATCAGAACTTCACAGAAGCCTGTCAACGCGACCGATTTGGGAAACACCCAAATAGCTTCAGTCGAAAGTCATTTTCTCTCAAATTACCATATCTTATTCGCCTTTCATTTACTATATATAAACACTTCTTCTTTCATTTAATTGGAACTGATTTAAGATTACACCTTCTGGTTTTGTTGCATCAAATTTAAGCGGATTTTGCAACTTTGGCCAAGTGCGGCAAAACTGTCGCCATGTCGCACGGAGATAAATAGTGACAGCTGTTTGGACTCTCCCGATTCAAGGGACGAGGGATGTTGTGCGACATCGTTGACAGACAGATTACAGTGTTCAGAGTGGTTAAATAACATTAATCTGCCCAGAGCAATCGAAATGTATAATAGTTACAGCAATTACTTCAATGATGGCAGTTTAATTATCCATGAATCAGAATATAAATACGTTAAAATATATGACCTACGTGCATTTTTGACTTGGAATCGTCCGTGCTCCAATATTAGAGACGACAATCTTCAGAATGTTAGGTATCACTAATTCTTGTTAAAACTCGCAGTACCTAAGTATAAATTGGAACCAAATTAATAACGGGTACGTTGAAGAACTCCCTTCCTTAAAATGGATGACTTTAATGCATATTTTCTCTGTTCGACCGGTACAGCTGCCGCTCGGCAAGGTTCGGAACTTTTCGGAGCAAACATTGCGTCAGCATTTCGTGGAATCGCGCCGATAATTTAGCTTCACTTTTTTCTTCATGGCTCGTTGAATATTGTGAATGTACAGTTCGAATTATGTTTAAACAATGCGAAATCGAAAAAAGTTTCTGTGTGTAGGAATTAAATTTAAGTCGTTTATGGTTTCATTGACCTAAGCTTTTTCATTGACTAAGCTTTGTAACCCAAGGTTGTATAAACGATGGTCTGTCAGTAGTAGGTTGGTTGGGATAATAAATGTTGGTAATATCGGAAGGCAAAAAGGGCTGGTCGGCTCATTTGTTTATTCTAATCGCCAATATGGGTAGATATGTAAAATGGTCAAAATGGTTGGTTATATAAAAAAAGGCCAAAATGGTTGGTTTTATAAAAAAGTTCCAAAATGGTTGGTTTTTTGCATGACAAAACTATCATGACTATTTTGGTACAACCATTTTGGCCTAGGATTTTTATAATCTTCTAAAATAAGTTTTGAATGAATATATTAACTGAAAGCTGTACAAAGCAGATGTATAATGTTTTGCATCCGTGATATCACATAATTTGAGCTCCAAAAAGCGAAATAATCGAATGACCCAAAATGGTCGGTTTTGTCGATATTGTCCAAAATGGTTGCAATTGTGAGTATATATATATATATATATATATATATATATATATATATATATATATATATATATATATATATATATATATATATATATATATAAATATACGAATGCAAACTTTTTGAGACAATCGACCAACCTTTTTGCAATACAGTCGCATCTTGGCACACGACGTGAGTTCCAAGAAAGTCAAGACTTTTTTGAGTGCTTTATTGTACATTTTTTTTATTTAAAAGTGATGTTACATTTTACATTACTTCCATTTACTTTAATCCATTGCAAGCTTTTGGCTAATGCAGGCATTAGTTAGGGACGTTTGACAAATTCTATATTTTTGGCTGACGACGTTTTGGTTCCTTTAACAATTTGTTTCTCTTTATTATCCAATATATCATTATCCCATCTTCTGGTATATTGTTTAGGATTACTACCTTCATGAATATATCTTATCCACGTGACAATCAATAGAGGGCATAAAAACAAATACATTTGGTTTCGACGTTTTCCAATGAGCTGGAGACAGATATATATTCGTATGGACAAACCGAAATGCTAAAGCAGGTCGATAAGTTCCTCCTGTTTTTTAGACGATAGTGTGTTTCTGTTTGAGAGTATCTTCTGATTTGATAAGAACAATTTTGGCCTTTTGTTATGTCCCAAAATGGTTGTTTTTTTTACTATGTTCCAAAATAGTTGTTTTTTACGTGTCCCTAATACCCGAACTATATGGGAACACCCAATTCGGTTCACAAAAAATATAAATTTGATAAAACAATGAAAATCAAAAATAAGTTTACCAAACGGAAACATGCTACTGACAGACCAATAGAAGACCAAAAAACTATCATCATATTGAAAATTTGTTTTGTCGCCCCCAATGTCCCAAAATGTTGGGTTTTTTGCACCATGTCCAAAATTATCGCATTCGTTTATATATATATATATAAATATATATATATATATATATAGGGATATAGAGAGAGATAGAGATAGAGACAGATAGAGAGAGATAGAATATATAGAGATAAAAAGGGAGAGAGAGAGGGGTGTATAGATTTATATATATAGAATACAAACAGATATATATATATAGGGATAGATATAGAGGAGGAAGGGATACATAGAGAGAAAAGAGAGGAAGCGAGACAGATATATATATATATATATATATATATATATATATATATATATATATATATATATATATATATATATATATATATATATATATATATATTATATATATATATATATATATATATATATATATATATATATATATATATATATCTATATATATATAATGAACTTGAAATTCTTAGTTTTGGTAGCTTAGCAGCGGAGGAAGGCTTGGGTTGCTAAGGCTCCCAGATGATTGCACTGTTAAATGAGCATTATCATATCTAATTACATTATCCATGGCACTAAATATTATTTGATACTGCCAATATGTGCTTATTGATGATCCTGAGATTCATAACAGTGAACTTTACCTTTGGCGTAATTTAAGTTTCAAGCTGTCAGATGTGTTTTGCGCAGCAAGTATCCCCACACTATGGTTGTGCGGCTGCAATCTGCTGTCAGGACACAGGCTCTAGACTGTACATTTTACCAATGAATGCATCAGGGTGCCCATAAACCTAAGTGCAGTTGCCTATGCGTTTTTTGAGTGGTGCTTTTAGCAATCCGGGCTGTAAATACATTGAAACGGCCTTAGTGTTAGTATACTAGCAATTGCAACCCACAAGAAAAGAAGACTTATATAATTACGAACTCCCTCCTTTACGGGACAGCACTTAGTGCATTGACGCCGTCCTATCAGCGTTGAATGTTTTTCACCAACACCAAATGGGATAAATTATTGACCACTATACAACATTTATGGAAACACAGAAACCGAAATTTGGCACGCGGGTGGATAATTAGCTAATGTACATTCTGTTGATATTGCGGGCAACCAACATTATAGCACACGATATGGAATCTAGTCTTGTAGATTATGTTAAACACATTAATCATTCCCCATTCTTCAGAAGGCAATATGAGCTTGGCCTTCGTCATGCATCTAAGAAGGTCTCTGACAATATGTTTCAGGTTTATTGCGCCCCTAAATGGGCATTGAAATGGCACTTATAACGTGTAGGTGGAACAAAACCTTTATTAATGCGCTTATTTAGCACTAACATCTCAACGATGGGTCGATACAAATTATGCATTTATGTAAAACAATGTGGTTAAGATAAAATCGTCGGTTATATTTCTCTTCAAGAGGTGTGGTGTTGATTAATATCTGCTTGATCACGTTAATAAGCTGAAAGGGATTGATGCGCGATAAATCACCAAAGTAGCATATGTAATTTACCCACAAGGTAACATTACAAGGCAGCAACACATACCACACAGCTCATATGACTGATGTATAATAAGTTGGGACTCATGGAATAGAGCATCCGCCCTATGCAGGAATACACTCCAGAGTGTTGCACACTTTTGTCTTTGCCATCGAACAGCGCCGCATATAAGCAGTGTGCTGAGAACAGGAAGGGGGATTGGGGGGTGGGGGGGGTTGAGTCGAAATCCGAGGCGTTTTGTCAACGAGAACAAGTGATTCAGCGCGATCGCACAGTAACACAAATAAATCATGGTGCGTAGGTCGGTGAAAGCACGTCTGAATATGTACGTCAATGCAACAAAAGTCCTGATTGGTGTGATAGGTGGATATGGATTTACTTTCGAAGAGGATTTAATCAAGTGACAGCGACAAGTTGTGAAAACATCACGTGTTGGTAGCCAGGAAAGTCACAAATCTGCGCTGTAAGATCACCTGAAGCGACATCGGTGAAGGAAGCTATGAAGGCTGGCACGGAGGCACACAGGTTAACAGTGTAGAGTGGTAACCATGGGCACGCATGACACTGAATAGAATTTGATTGAAAGAAGTTAATCAGAGGAACAGCATCATCAATGGGCAGAGAAGTACAAATGAAAACAGTGCAGGTCACCGGCATTTAGGATTGAAACTAATACACACACACACACACACACACATGTGTGTATATATATATATATATATATATATATATATATATATATATATATATATATATAGATATATATATATATATATATATATATATATATATATTGATATATATAATATATATTTATATATATATATATATATATATATATATATATATATATATATATATATATATATATATATATATATATATATATATATATATATATATGCATATATGTATATATATGTATATATATACTTGTTGGAAATACTAGGGATAGGCAAAGGCTAGAGAATATCTACGCTATTGACATGGTAATCGGAACCAACACAGCACAGCAGCGCCAGCTTGCAGTGCATTTGTGCTTCGATAAGCTAACAGCACATGACATAAAAATGAGCAGAACGATGTCAGAGGTGATGAAGGTATCATGAGGTCAGACAGCCCTACAAATGACTGTCCGCGTTGATGGTCAGCAACTAAAGCAAACCCCGTTATTTAAGTACCTAGGCAGCTGGCTATGCGAAAATGGAAAGCTGGGAAGAGAAGCGCTGGCAAGACTACAAAAAGCTTGGACACATGTGAAAGAGCGATCTATAACACACAAATGCCGATGGCGCAGGTCTACGGGATGAAGATTCGACCAGTGGTGCTTTATGGAACCGTGACGTGGGCAGAGGAGGTAGAGCACGTAAAGAACTTGAGCTATGTTAGCTGACTTCATCTTTCGAGTTATGGATGGAACTGTAAGGCACGCTTTCCCAATTCTAATGGGACGGGCAGTAGCCAAATCAGTGAGGGTTGGGGCCTTTAGGCACATTTAGATCACTCGTGGATCAGGGTAGCTGGGGTTTATAATTAATATTAGCGGTAGGGAGTTACTCCATCAACTGATGACTGAAAGGGTACATTTTAATTATGGGTAGTTTGTTTCGAATAACGAAGGCATTATCGGTGTAAAGACGATAATCAAGATCGGCTACTAAAATGACAGCGCGACAGCTTAACCGAAACTTGAAGTGCAAATGAATTCACCTTGATCACGCAACACATTTGCCCCAAGTAATGCACTTTAAGGTTTCAAAATAGTATTTTGCCAAGATGTTTCATCTCAGTGGTCCAGCGCTGAATCCGCTCCGGTGTAATTATTTTTATTCTTATTCTTACCTGATTTTCAGCTGAATTATTTTAAGAATGTAGCATGCAGATGCGTGAAGAGGACGTTGTGTTGTAGTGGATAAGTCGAGCATTCATTATGTCATTAAATGCTCACATTCAAGCATATGGTCATTGCCAACACACAAATCAATTAGTCTCTGATGGAAGTTTGTTTCGTAAATGTCAACTTCACAACTAATAGTGACCCGCTTTTAGTGGGAAATGGTGTAAGGAAGCAAAATGTTCTTTTAGTCAACAACATAAATAATGTTGGCCTGTTTAACTTAGATAAATATTTGTTAATTGGCTTTCGATGCGTTGCTTAAGTGAGGATAAAATGTAAATAATTGCATTATACGATCAGCCATTACATGGCATGTAGCGTTAAGCTGAGATACATGCTGCTCACCTTCACTAGATTAAGGAACAGCAGTATCGATCCAACCACAACATACGTGAAATGTAGGCAAAGTACGACACGAAATACGATACGATCTATGTACGCTTACAATAATGTGTAATTATGTTTGAAGTGATTTTCGTTAATGCCAAGAGGATAAGCCATTTTAACACGTTGTTGATGGACACGTCGTGGAATTTCTGAAAAGTTCCTGACGAAGCCAAAAAAACACTGGCTTGTGATCAGCAATGATCGTCGTTTGGACGACCGTTAATAAAAGAAGATTTGCGATCAAGGCAGCCGTATGAATGCGACATCAGAGCTTGACAGAATTGAGGTAGATGGGAGTGTGACAGAATGTTGAACATTGAAAAGGACAGCCACTTGATGAGGGCAAAAACAAAAAGAAGTTTCCATAACGGGCGTATAGGAGATTTAAGAGGATATGCAGAGCTATGAATGTGTCTAGGGTAAGACGGCAGTCTCCGTGGCTGGGACAGAGGTCTATGAGAATGAAAGAAGGAGCGGAAATGAGCTAAGAACACCTAAATACAAACATTGTTCGTGTCATATGAAGCACAAGTTACAAGCAATATCAATATGGCGAGTTAATGTAGCATCAAGGGAGCGACTTTTGCTACCCAGAATGTGGAACGTTCCAGACTATTGTACTCTGTATTCAGTAAACTATCAAAGTCATACTACAACAGCTTTAAACATTTGAAATTATCAATAGCTTGATCTTACTGAATATGCAGAATATGACTATATACATGAAAAATAGACGAAACCAGTTGTGTACACCTATTGTCTGGGATCATAAATAGAACCAGTCATTCAGTCTGGCCAATAAATATGTCTGTCCAAATTTAGTTGAGCGATCATCTGTTATGTATATGATTAAAACATGATTGCACTCAATCTTTTTCTTATTAGATAAGCAACGAGTGTATTGCAGGAATTGCCATCAGTTGCATTGAGAAATCGAATTAAAAGAGAATGAGAACATGTCGACCTTAGCTCAATTAATTCTGGTCATATGGATGCCTAAATATAAGGTCACGATCAATCATTGTACCGCCAAATAACTGCTAGTTCGATATACATTGATTCATGCGAAGGTGATGACAACAAAGAAGGTTGTGATTTCGTATATGCATATTCGGCAAGTTAGCATATAGAATAAAAAGTTCAAATATACTTTCAAACGGCCGAATGAATTCCATTCAAAGGTCAACGGTAAACGCATACGCTGATCTACATGCACAGAACAACGCATCATAACCTGATTCAAACAATAGACATGGCTCTATTTATAGCCTATCCATACCTGCCTGTGGTACCATAAGAGCAGTCTGAGCGGATGCGTCGCTAGAGAACCGCCACACATCATCTTGACCGTCTACTTGGGTATGAGGCCGATCTATCGAGGTATGTGAGGTGCAACTGAATAGGACACAAATTTAATCAAAGTGGTAGCAATGTACTTACACATGGGTCATGTTTTGCCATTTGCAAATGAGCACTATATCATGCTACTGATTGCTGATTCCGTGAGGTAACGTGCGCGGAATACATTTCGAGGGGAAGATACGTCGCGATTTGCATGGCTTTGGAACGTTGAGATGGTTTGCTAGATGTAAAACAGGCCGATAGTTGTCACCGCGTTAATCTTACAACAACGCGCAGAAAGGGCTAGTAATTGGTTAAGCTGGTAATAAACTACAGTACCAGAACGGGTTGAGGGTTGAACGTGTGTACTTGGATAAGCAGTCGACCATCCAGATGTCAGATGAACATGACATATTGGGTTACACTCAATCAAATGAATACTGGCATGTATTTCATCACATTTCTTGAACGATACCAAATCACTGCAAAATCATTTAACAACTCCCAGCGCGACATTTGGCTTTTCAGCAAGTTTCATCTTTATTACGTGAATATGATATACATTTGGCAGCATATAGACCGCTCAGTATCAATATTTACTATAAAAAAGCAACAAATAAAACCACAAATACGATAGCGTTGTAACTAGATCAATTTCAAGAACATTCGCGTGCACGTCGATTCATTTTAATTTACCAATTAATGGATATTTTGGCCAAACAATGTTCGCGTTTATTCGTAACCGCCATGCTCAGATTCATACCAACCAGAGTTCGCCAAACAGTAGTCTGAACATACCAGAAGGCATAACCACGACATTACCGTGGTGCTCAGCATACAGTCTTAACGTTGGCAAACACTGTACTGCTCTATTTAAGTGAAGAGCATGACACCATATCTACATCGACATTTGTCATAACGTATTAAGCTTTAAGGAATATACTGATATTGGCGTCTAAATGACGGTCAAAAAACCGGTTCACAAACACATGTAAAGGTCGAGCAGGATGACAAATATCATGCACCCTACTACTAGTCGCCAATATCATTGCCCTGACATTTTCCTCTTGCTATGTTACTGTTGAGGTCACTTTGAAAATAAAACAATCAAGATAGATTACCAATCAGCAGATTGGTTAGCGGTAAAGGTGTTGTCAAATGAGTGACCCTGAGATACATAGCAGTGCCGAATGTGTTAAAAAGAGGCACGATGGGGCTCTTAGTGAGTTTGCATATACGTATAATCGTTGGAAATGTAGTCACTATGTAAGTCAAATTTATTATCGATCGTAGCAGGTCAGCCGAGAGTCAAGCATGTCTTTGAACCTTTTGAAGATTTATGCTGTGAATAATTGTCATGTAAATGGCTGTCAGTGCATAACCTTGCATATTTGACGTAATAACCCGAATCACAACTGCAACTTCAGTTAACATTGGGAAGACGTAGTCAAAGCACTGCCATGCAAGGGTAATATGGCACTGCTGTAAAGTATTTGGTCAACCGGTTTTCTTGGTTACTCACCACGATACTGTCACTTTGTACGACTACATAGTGCGGAGCAAACTACCCAATTTGCATTGGCATATATGACAATTGGTGGAGCTTATACCAATCAAGCTAACTGGTTTCACTAACAAGTCCAAACGACAAGGGAATGAGATGAGAATTATCGCATATGCTCTTCGACTAGTCTCCCATAGCATTGCTGTGGCATTTTCTTCTGGGCAGCTTAGAGGCATAAATGTTTGCTACACCGCAAAATGGTGCTGCTTATTGCCAGTCGATCGTTGCTGCGGTACATAGTCACCCAGAATGTGTTGAAGGAGCCATGGTTAGTAAGGAGTGTGTATATGTATATAATGGGCGAGTAAATAGTAACATGCGTGCTCAACGTGCGAGGTACGATTCCAATATTCGTCTAATATCAATCCATAACCAAAAGAAATATGCCTTCAGCTTGCGTACTTCGCGTCTATATATCACTTTAACTTACCCCTCGGATTATGTAACCCTCTGCTGTGCACGCCAATGCTACTTTAGCTAACATGTTTATTTGATAACGCTATAATGGCAAAGATCACTGCGGCGTCTGCATGTTTAACCGTTGCTTGACGCATCCAGGTGCGCGAGATAAACGGTTCTGAGAGCGATCAAACGAGCTCGTGTATTGACAATGATAAGTGCAGAGCCAATATACACTGATGCAAAAATGTCATACAAACAATGAGGAATGTGACAAAACTAAACTTAAAAGATAGGCACAGTTTGATATACACCCCAATTTTATACAATCAACTTTGAAACGTCAACATATAGTTGAGTTAAACGTCAAATATTTGTGCCGTCACTTCCGGTCATTCAAATGACTGTCAGATTACTCTATTTGCAACATAAAAAATTGTCCTAGTCACTGAGTTATTGGAGTACATATGTAATGTATATAAAAAATGTACTTGGTCCAAACAAATGCTCCATCATATGATAATATACTTATGCGTTCACACGTCATATCCGTGAAGCAAGAATCCGATTGGATCCAACCTTAAATGTCCCGATTCTCAGAATGTCCACCAAGGAGTTAACAGCTACTGTACACCTTCGACGACAACAGAACACCAAACGCTGGCTTGTTAGAACCTGATTCATTCTTCAACAATAGCATAATAAAGAACAATTGTTCTCACATATTGAGTATCTGATAAAGCATACCCCAAACGTGCTCGATGGCGTCCACATCAGGAGAACATTCAGGTTATTCGATGCGGACTGTTCGAAGGCATATCCAGCGACTATTGCAAGATGGACAGGCGCACTATCATCCTGGTCTCTGATACAATGGTGCGCATACGCATTTGTACAGGACATTGTAGCAAGCCAGGTGAATCATGATGTTGACACGCTACAACTCCAACGGGTTTTGTGTACCGAAGATACTTTTTGAATGTCCTTTGCATTAAACAGATCTATAAGGACGCATCGAGTGTAGGGAATAGAAGCTAGTGCCTGCTAAATATGACAAAATCGGTCAAATTGTCAAGAACTGTCGCGCACAACAAGACAAGAAAAGGAACGACAAGCGATGTTTCAACTGCAGCAAAGTCGGTCAGTCGGTCATCAGGCTAAGAATTGCCGGTCACCATTGGTGAAGTCAGCAGTTGCCGTCTCAATATTGTACTCCAGTTGCCGTATCAATATTCCGAATGAGCAGATTGCAAGCTTGCTGTGAGATGATGTTTTCAGAGGACACTGCGCATACGGCAAGAGATCGTAACATTCAGCGGAAATGTCCATTGGGCAAGAGCGGCAGATGATCCCAATCCACGATGGCAAGAAAGACACAGAAACTGAACCCTCTCATTGTTCAAGGTAGTAAAGACAGCAAAGATGTAAGCAGAGAGGAACATATCACGCCTGAGCACGAAGACACTAGTCTAACCAAAAAGGACCCTACTGATGAAGGGCGCCAGATGTTTTTTATTCGGTTGAGAGCAGCATCTTGTAAAGGGTAACGACCATTTTAGGTTTAGAAGGTGATTGCCAAGAATGACTATGGCATCAATATCAATGGCAAGGTAAAGACATACCTCATTACCTTCAAGTATTTCACAAGAAATACAGCCGAAGAGAAGCTTGTGGCTATATGCGTAATGTGTTTGATGTCGGAACTACATCATCCGTTGAGGTAAATCGTGATTGAATCAATAAGAAAGATATCTAACCGGATTTAAGTAACAAAGGACCAGTTGCAACTCATATGCAGTCATTGACAGAAGATGAGCAACAAGTGAACGCATAGGTATCCTCACTGATCGCCCAGGTACAACATCACTGGTTGTCTACAAAGTTGCCCTACCATCGGACAACCCAGTTCAACAAAAACCTCATTTGGTGACTCACAGCGTTAGAGGGACATTGAATCAGCAGTTAAGGACATACACTAGGGAGTAATCAGGGAGTCTGTGGCGATACTGGAGAAACCATAGGGATTAAGCAGAGTGTGCGTAGAATTTCAAAAGTCAAACCGGATTACGGATAACATAATTTGATGATCCGATCAAAATCTAAAGCACTTCCCACCACTGCAGTTCGATGCACCCCGTTAACTTGACAGATGGGCTATCCATTCGCGATCAGTATTTATGAGACTGCATTAAATGATATGCTGTCGATTATATACGAATTGACGCGGAAAAAGGAGCCTAGTCAATCGTACATGCATTGTTTAACGCATACATGCTCCTGTCACGAATAGAGACCAACCGCCATCCATAAAGCTACTGATCCATCCGTTACGGAACCTACGTTGTAATAACATTTATTCCATGGTTATTAAATCCACGGCAATAAATATGAAACGCAATCTTGCAAATTTTCAGATAAGTGTCCCTGCAAGCATAGGTCTGACATCTCTTATTTAAATTAGAGTGAACTGCATATAATATCCCATGTTCAGCCATTTGGGGAAAGAGATAATTATGCAAATATATGCAACACAAAACTACCTTCGCCCACAACCGTCTAGTTACACTCTCTCCATGACGCAACAAATCACAGGATGTGATGCATTAGTGTCCCATGCTAATCGGAACATCCAGAATGTTCGCTTATTAGCGACACTCAGGACAGTATTACATATTTTCAGTGGGAAATGTGAGCGCGTAAAACTTCCACTGTGATCTTTATGACTCTTTGTTTCCCAAGCGGCGCTTGTGAAGTAAATGGTATTCGCAACAGCGCATGTCTTGTCCACGTATTATCATCACTTTTTGTAATGTAGACTGTGCTGTTGACAACGTATATCTGTATTACCTATGATTTTACTCTAGCACTCTTGCAAAGAGCAATATTTCTTATGATTCGTTATTTTGTTACGCCCGAAATGTCTGGCGATTGCTCTATCGATATTGCATTTGCTGACCAACTTACACATCCTGGGGGACCATTCACGACGACGTTGTTCATATTGCATCGAAACCATTGTTGCATGTAAATAATCTGCGGTATGTTACCCGACTCGCACATCAATAAGCCGTCTTGGCTTGACATTATTCAAATAGGTTTACCCTATTAAACGGGTTATAATCAACGGATATTTGTAAATAATGAGATAATTCTAACCCGTAGCTACGTCTTGTAGACGTAGAAGTTCCGCTGCGTAGCACAAAACGAGCACATAGCTTCAGGGATTTATTTACTTTGCTTAGTTGCGCCCATATGCCGCATCTAACTTTATTCTCGTTGACCAATCAAATATCGCCCAGCAGGCGCCACTTCTATCGACACAGCCCATATTGAAGCCATCCATCATCTCAACATAGTGTATTGCTTACAGGGCCACACATCTGCTTCCTAACTAGAACAACGACCCCAAATGTGTACAAACACATAGCATATTCCATCATCCATAGAGTTGCGACTGCCCTTGCAGGAACATATTGGTATCATCGTTCTTTGTGTGGGAGTCTCCCTGACAGCATCACGAATCTCCTAGAAGAAGTTATGGTAAACCACTTGGTTCGCATATCTGACAACACAATTAATACCGCATATGCTACCAATGGCAAACGGTCGGTAGCTGCAAACTGCCTAAAGCGCACGTTTCGTGGATGTGTGGACGTCCGTATGCTCTTTAACGTGGGTTTGGGTTGGCGACTTCGATGTCTTCCTTGATTGAGGCATCCAATAATGTCCGTGGAACTTTTCATTCATCAAGATTGTCTCTGCATATGGGGCAATGCAACGAAGAAGCCTTGGAGCTTGAGCTAAATAGGATGGCTGATTGAGATCTACGACGGTATTTACAGAGTTAGTGCCAAATAATATGGATATATATATTCTGTAGTGTAGAGTCCATAGTGAATGCCAATATACCTTGCATGTCCAATTATGTTGTTGTCGTGAGCGTTGTAACCAAGAATATTTATGTCCCGTGAGGAGCAATATTGTATCTTACGATGAGACCATATGCAATGCTGCTTAGACAGAGCAACCTAATCAACGGTATTCTATGCTATTGTGTGGCCAATGTGCGGTTTATTCGATCGCAATAAAAAGTTACATTGTACACTCGAAGGATAGGAGCACCAAGGACGCCAGCGAGCATCGTTAGTTACACCTGACTGATAAACTAATATATGGTCTTTGATTGGTCAGTGGAATCTTACCTTACATGACTCGCAAACTACATTTATTGTTGTGTTTCATTGTGCCATGTTCGTAGTTCCTTTCAACCCAAGTGTAATTTGTGCAAAATCTGCATAGAACTAAGGGTGTTAAGTTGTAATCTTTTCCACATTGTGAGTAAATGGATTAGTTAACTACTTGCAATGGTTCATTTTCATGCAAAAGCTCGAATGCATTTTTTCACTGATTGCTCGCATTTAACGTCACGAATAATTATACACATCCTTAACAAAATTAACTGCATTTTGACAGAAAACGAGTCGGCTGGAATCACAGCAGTAAGTCAACTTCGGTTCTCTTTTATAGCCATTGCAAAATCTGCTAAAACTACATTTAAATTTGTAAGAATACGCAGAGTATAGAAGAGCGGAACATTAGTGTAAAATATCCGACGTTTGTTGACTTTCCATATCAGCAAACCGTACTTTTCAAATGACACAGATTATCAGTTGGCACGCAATAGCATATTTACCACGTCAAATTTCGGCATTATTAAACAATGGAATTATTTATGTAATCAATTATAAGCAACCTCCCTATTACCAGTTAGCAGAATATAACAAGTGGTTGAAAGCCCCAAGGTCCATCTCTGAATTTTCGTGGCACTGCATTCAATTCGTAAATAAAACATTTTTCGCCTGTGTAATAGCTGATACCTTACCTGCATCAGCTACTGAGCTCATTGACTCAACCAGTTAGTCACGAGCAGATACAAGTACGCATAACAGCAAACATAGTGTTCAAATCATGCAGTCATACGCATAGGTAGCATCTGTATATTTAGATCTTCCAAATATTACATTGGAAGTGTCGGCTAATACATGCACCCTTCGGCAATTATTAAGCATCCTTAAAGTAAATAATGATTGCGAAGTGTCCACAACACCCGCCCCCAATGGACGAAGCTCCTTATTTTGTTGACCAATCCTATTATTGACAGAATGACGTAGAGTGTGATCTTTTGATCGAAAATACCCCTAAAATTTATTATCTTAGCCATAGAGTGGGCTACTTATTGCATCTGAAGGCAATTATCATGATGACTAGTGACTAAAGAAAAGAGACTAGGACAATATTAGGAAATAATGATAGCCAATACATTTTACATAAATGAGAGCATTTGCAATCAAACGAACATAAAATTATGCTCTAATGTTGTAGTAATAAAACGAATTGAGGATAAATTTATCAAATAACATAGATAATCACGCAGTTCTATAATTGACTTCGTGACAATGTGAACTCCGTCGTATTATTTGTCAGGTCTATTTAAACGGCAGCTCAAGTGTATGGTCACGTTCAATTTTCATGCGGCAGCAGCTGCTGTCCGTTCAAACAGAACGAGACTGTGCACGCGAAGCCTGCTCAAGATTTGTTTGGATTAGAATATCATTGGCCAAGAATTGCATTTTAGACCTCATCAATCCAGCATGTAACTATCCCTGAAATCGCTTCATATTTCCTGTACCTGACGCTTAACACTGTAGAGAGACAATGCTCTTGGATCCAGCAAGACGAAAATAACGCTTTTCTCACACACAGCGCAAAAAGTGCAGTATGCCGCTTCGTGGCTGCGACACATGCAGCATATTAGCATGATGCTCCTTGGCGCCTGCAAAAAGGCTAATTGATGAGGTAGGCTGGCGCTAAGTTTGCGGCAGCGAATCTTGGTGTTGGTGACGCAATGTTAGGTGAGGGTGGACAGTTACAAGCTAGTATGTAAACAGCGAAACCGAAACACAGAAAGAGAACAACAGACAACGACATACAAAGAAACAAACCTTATATTGTGTGCCTATTAACAAATAAAATAATCGCCATTGAGTTGCATGAGATGATGAGTGTGCATGCAGAGCAAAGCGGTGTAAACGTTTTTATCTCATTTTGGCAACACCTTCGGCAGAGTACCCACTCAAGGCAAATATGGCACACTTTAGATGAACACATATTTATTGTCTCGCAGATGACTTGGTCGCAGTTTTTACCCAAAGTAGTTTTGCTGCAGATAACGATATCCCTAGCGACAGAAGTACAAGTGCAACACATTTGATATAACTGGTTCTATTTTCAATCCTTATGGACATAGCAGGAAAGGATTTTACAGGTAAACGTATCTTAGCTGGAACGCGTCCATAAGATGACGGTGAGCTTGACAACAGGTACTTAAAGCACACAAGGCATGGAAAGACCTCTCCAGATTATATCAGTTGCATAGATTGGCGTTTGTAAGTCCACAAACAAAAAACATCACTCAAATACTGCATGTACGCCATAGACATCTGTGAGTCAATAACGTTTGTGTCAACAACGAATCTGCAGTCAGGTAGGGGTACTCAACCAAGTGCCTATGGCATTCATTTGATCTGCATCATCACCTTGATCGTAGCCAGGGGGCCAATCGCACATACCCTGCAGCAGCGATGTTAGAAGCATGTGGGCTTGTAGATGTTAACCATTTAACACAACATCGATTAACATGCATGTAAGGGATACGCCGATGTGCTTGCTAACTGCTATGTAGGCAGATGAGGCAAGGATTTCACATAACGCTGCTATGAGTACTAGTACTGTTATGTCCTCTACGCGCACGACAGCTGTTGAAAAGCGGGTTTCTTAGCATGCACTGGGAGCTGTGAATGTTACTGAAAGCACATGCAGCACCATTCCCCAAAGTTGAACTAAAATTAGAGGTTTATGCATAATATCTATCATTCAATGTTAACTCGTGGTTGTAAATCAATTTTTGCGTTCGGTATCTTGTACGCTTGATGAAGAATAATCAATCAAACTGCGATCTTTTCTGCGGAAAATCACATTTACTATTTCTGACAAATTGATCATCATACGTGTCATGTTGCCCAATTGTACAAAACGAATTAAATTACATACTACTGGTTATGCACCCTGTGGGGCTGATAATTGGTTATCCGTGTTATCCGAGCGTCCCATTTGCGATTAGTTACCAGATGTTTAAGTAGACTGATCGGGAATCGTCATCATTGTTCTTCCCCAGGGCAACGGAGAACATTGGCAATTGAACCTGAAATATAAATCCAGTCATTTATTACAATACTTACATGCATTACTAGCTTTACGGAAATGTGCATCAAATGAATGGAGACATTGTTGCCACATTGAGTGTATATTATGTGTCAAGAACGTCGGTACAACAAACAAACTCGGCGATTGTAACAGTAACACCGATATCGAGAAAGTAAAATTGCCTACTAGTCACAGACCGGGTAATGACCACCGGTATTTCGTCAAAAGTATATGTACCTATCATGACATCGATTTATGTGGGCGCTATCTATCGCCGGCAAAACGCTATCTATCCCAGCCAGAACACTATCTATCGTAGCCAGAACACTATCTACCGCAGCCAGAACACTATTAATTGCTAGCTTAAAACTCTATTGCCAGCAGAACACTCTGTCGCCAGAAGAACACTATCTATCGCCGGTTTTTTTCCTTTACCAGCCAGTGCTAGCGAAGGTTCCTGATCCTTTGTTGATAGTTCTCCTGATATTGAATACGTGTGTCACCTCGTCAACACGATCTCGCAGGCCGCGTATTTTACCAATGAAACAACCAACAATCGAGCGAGGCAGCATGGTGACTCATTTACCATACATCCAAAGCCGTCCATGCCTGCAGATTGAATGATCGACCAAGCAGCCAAACGTGAACATGCAAGACGTAAACTATTTGCGTTATAAGTGGATGCCTCTTTGTTGCAAAAAATATGTCGTAATTCTGTCTAACCACCGCAGGCTAAACGGTAGTCGCGATAGCGAGCCCAGCAGACGGCTACGTTTTTCCCTCACCGTAATCCGATTCTGTACCTAAGCCTGTACTTTTATCATATAAAAATGTATGCATTACTGGCCCTGGTATTGCTAAATGAGGACCACATGAATAGCATGGCACGCAAGTTGTCGTGCCAAATTATGCCAACTGTAAAATGCTGTAATAATTCTATTAGCAATTCATTTTGAAATAAATATGAGGACGAATCATTGTTCTGCTACATTTGAGAGTAACCTATGAACAGATCATCTTAGCGGTGCTTATATAAATCACATTCAGAGATCCCACGCAGGCATCGCGTTCGTATAAATTATTCCGAAACCGTTTAATCAAATAGCTTGTGGCTATAGATGTTCGTAATTATTTTTCCCATATGAACGATTGGGCTGCGTCACTTATTACTTCAGTTGATTAATGCATTGGTAATTCTTACCCATTGATAATGAAAAAAGGCGCTGGTGCAAAGCTGATTTGGCTCGTGACGTGCTGTACGGCCTACAATTATGTACCCCGCCTTTCGCATGGGTTTGCCAGTTTGTTATAAATGATCTCGTATCAGACGTATATGTTAATAAGAAACTTGATGCGTTCCCCCTTGGTTGTTTGGGCTGCACTGCATATCCGATTAAGTAGTTAGCTTTAATGGTTTGTGGAACATGGGCATAAAACAGAAACGTTGGGTTATCGAGTCGAACTCTTAACGCTGAAAATCAGACTCAATGGAATCCATTCGATGTAGTGAATATGCTTAACTGTGCACGCCGAATCAGCATCCAACACACTATTGCAAAACAAGTTAAGATAACAAATTTACGTGGAACATAGAATAGGGTATCGATATCAAATTGTATAATGCATCAGCGTCACAACATTATTAGTTAACCTAGGCATGAATAGATCTCGGTATACTCAAAATGGTTTTAAATTGTCTGAATCATCAACTTACGCAGGAACGATCAGAATTGCAATTGCAGAGGTAACCAAGAGCTTCGACAAGACATTATATGCGAATGTACAGACCGAGAGGCAGGCCAAAAGCTGGAAAGGAGGCAGTATGCAAAATAAAGCGAGAAAGAGGGTTTGTATATAGACAGAGAAGTGGGAAGCCTTTAGAGAGGACATTCTTCAGCTTTGACATAAACGGCCAGGATTCCAAGATAGGGGCTAATGACAGCCGACTTTAACTTGAACCTGCCAGACGCATATGGTAATGGCAATATGTTTCTTTTGATTGCGGTCAGTGGACTGTTCTAGCTTTTGAAAAATCTTCTCAACTTATCAGACAAATGCCATTCAATGATGCAAACAACCAAAATAATGAATGCAACAGCTATTTCAATACCGTGGGTCGCTTTTCATCAATAGGATTAGTAGCTTTCCATCACTGGGTGTACTGACTGCGGAGTGGTCATTCATTACTGCATTGGTAGATTGTAGGTTCGATGAACGATGCTGCTTGCGTGTGGTATTAGCCCTGTCGGGAATGGAGGGAAATATCTTCGTCTGTCGAAGGTAGATATATGGAATAGGCAGACTCATCTGCCATTCAACTTCTTGTGCACACTCGGTTTTGCTTTTGAATGTGCTCTATTATAATCCCTTTTGCGGATCCTCTCTTGTGCTGAATATGTACGCTGAATGAATAGCATACGCTTTTGTATGATCCGCATTGATCAATATTCGACGTTCAACACACGGGAATTATCAGACAGTGAAACATATTGAGGCGTAATGTATCGTGGTATCGTTAGTCTCTGCATATTTCCATTTAATTGAGCAGAGTATACGCGGTTGAATGAGTCGCGTGTCAAAGACATAGACATGGGGACATTCGATATATGCAAGTTTGCTTTGAATCCCGATACCTGACAAGACAGCTTAGAATCCCAATACCTAGCAAGACAGCTCTGAATCCCAATACCAGGTAAGTCAGCCTTAAATCGGGGCACTTCATGCTAATACCCAGGTCACAATAGAGCTACAGATGCATACCGGCTCCCTAGGGTTTTAAAGGCCCGTAGGAAGACCATAAGAAATCCTCTTACGTACGATGTTGCGGTCGCATTATTACGGGGCGGTCTGGGGGAGTTCTACGTGTTGTTTATATACTCCTTAATTTATGATTACATATATAAAATTATTACTAATCGAAAAAGTGTGTCTTCTTTTTATGTGGCCATGACTCAGTTATAGTTGTTCTTAAGTATTATCGAATAGCTTTGAAACCTATATAGTGTACTGCATGCTTGTTTTGATTAATTGAAGCACCCTCAGATGGTGTTTTGTATATAATACTTATTTCACAGACAAAAGAAAATCCAAATACTCTCATCAAATCCTCGTTTATTACATACACCAAAAACATACGTAATTATGTAAAGAGACACACGTAACATATTTGTAATTACGATGTTCGCACAAATAAAATCTTTAGAGCCAAGCCTTCAGCATTTTTGATTAAAAAGTCTTGTACATCAATTAAATTCCTGACCTCCAGCTTACCAGTCCCATGCAGTCACATATGATCACACGATAATGGTGTTTTGTGCTAGGCCGGTACCCTAGGGTAAAAACGTTGGCGATAGTATATACGCCGCAAGGACGAAACAAAATGGCCGTTCTGGAGTCGTACTGGAGCCCTTAAGGGGCCGAGGAGACCCAAATGACCTGCAGGGTTGCAGAGTACAAGTACGAAAACCGTTTTTATTGTGTGATTATATTGTGATAGGAAATAATTAGTTAATGCC
Source organism: Urechis unicinctus (assembly GCA_034190875.2). Taxonomy (NCBI): domain Eukaryota; kingdom Metazoa; phylum Annelida; class Polychaeta; order Xenopneusta; family Urechidae; genus Urechis; species Urechis unicinctus. The sequence continues at coordinate 18,152,452 of CM067354.1, forward strand.
ATGTATTGCCTTTGCAACGCGAATCAACCCAATGAAATCAGAAAAGCTTATATCACTAACTAGCTTCCCTTATAATGTTTTGTGTGGGAGGCTTTGATTATGACTAAACCTAAATATGTACTTTTCCGTCAATCTCTCTCTGTTGGATGATACAAGGCCAGAGGATTCTATGTTGTAAAATAAGTATTTTGTGGTTCGTACTGTAAAAAAAACCTCATTCCAGCAGCTGGGTACATAATGTTGTCGTCATTTGGAAGCAATCTAGCACGGTACGTTAAGAAATATATTTGTAAATTATTCAGGCCAGGTGCTCAACGAAGCGATTTGGATAAAGGAGAAGGTAATATTTGTCCAACGTTTTGGGCTTTTCACCCCAATGACCGTTCCGCAGAAGACAAAGCAATGCTGATGGAAATAAGCATAAAGGCAACAACATGGTTTTAGCACAAAATTGGTTAAATGGAAATAAGTCAGTGATTCCCGTTACAAATACACCAGTAACTTGCACTGTGCATCGTTCAGAATGAATTAGCATAAATTTTATGAATGCATTGAATACTGTATTACCCTTGCAGAGGAGAAATGTTAATGTGCCAAACCATGCCGTTTTTATGATATGATCCAATATATATACTGAATTTCTGGCAAACATTCCATACCGATTGTGTTTTTCAGGCAATAGCATGGCCTTTGAGTGCTGCGCGTTGATATCTGGCTTGCTCACGGACCAATTCGATAACCCAAATCTTTTTAAAGCAAAAAAACAGTGACCCTAGGCAGCTTGAATAAGCTCGCACTCATATGATTTCTTCTCATACTTCATTCTGTTGTGCATGCTCCCAGCTGCTATGCACCTTTCATATTAGATTAATTCCCCGTACGAGCCTGCGGCTAGCATCGAGAACAAATGCTCCCGTTGATAATTAGCAATTATGCTAGTCTCTGGATTGTTTGGTCAATTGTGAGTCTGCCCTGGGGTAAAGCTCATATTAGCATAGTCGGAATATGCTTTGCTTTAATCCGCCATAATCAATTCCGCCTGTTCATATAATGTAAACATATACAATCGGTTTGGTTTGCTGTGCTAAAGTGTACTCATGTACGATACAAAACAGAAAGAAATTTGCTTGAGTTACCATATGAACCATGATTAGTGACTATGCTGCTAAGCAGGCGAGTTTTGTTGAACGGTCCGATGCATCGCATTGGTCATTTCAGCCAGCTCGTTATATGATGGCGATCAAACTCACACCACACATCCACAAACATCCTGCATGATTGCAATGGCGTGTGGTCAATTGGGGCAAACGTCTCGTCGTGAAGTTCACGGGTTACACGTGGAGATTGATCGATATATAATTCCTGTACACCGTTTGATTGCTTGTTATTCCCGTCGAGAACCGTAATAGCATAGTTACATCCAGTGTTGTGGGGTATTGCTATTTAGGGT
>CM067354.1:18154001-18183867 GCA_034190875.2 Urechis unicinctus
GAGGGACATTCTAAAATCTGGAGGCAGCTTGGTGATACTTCGACACGGTCGCAGTTATCGCACGGTCATCTGCGAGCTTGAGGCGATCTGGGAAAAAGCCCAGATATTAAGATTGAACGAGGCAACCAATGTCTCTCGCGTTTTCTTGTGCTTGGTTAGCACAGAAGGAAAATAAGCCTACCAAGTGACTTATATATCACATACAGGAGGCAGACTGATGTTTCACCTAAGAAACTGAAGACGACAATTATGCTTAAAATGGCGCCAGCAAAACGCATTGTTCATTAATTTTTTGCAAAACACAACTAGCCAATTCAGAGTTACAGCGCATATTTACTCTATTCCACCCTTCTGCCACGCACAGCGACAATCAAATGGCTGAAACAATATACTCTGAATGGCCGTATCTCAATTGCATCAACCTTTATACATACATAAATGCTTTAACTAATCCATTTGAGTTTACCTTTTCCCATCATATACTTTCTGCATACAGAAACACCCGAAGCCAACCAAATGTAGCAAGTGGATTTCAGTGACGTGATTGTGTGCAGTTCCAGTTGTTTTACATCATGTGCTTGTCGGTGCTTAACCCTTTTTCATTTGAGCTAATGTGGTTTGTGTCTAGCTACTGAATTTCAATGTAAAAATGCAATTCATTCTGCCTTGTTTATCAATATACTCAATTGACTATAATGAATACTTACCCTCTCATTCTACCATGGCACACGTTAGAGGGCGCCTAAACAATGTGCAACTGGGGCAAGGAGAGCCGACTACGTTGGTTCCGAAGACAAACCATTAAAAGACCAATCGTAATTGCTCGATAAATGAGCCCTGACTTATCGCAAAAGGTTGATACGAAACCATAGGGTTATCAGCAAGCACATAAAATGTCACTAAGGTCACATAAAAAGACGATATAAAAATTATGTTCTTGCTTTAGCTCTCAAATGTATCTTCAGTTTGGTTCATTTAGCGCCTGTCCTCCTGTGGGAAATATTTCAAGCTTTCAGCAGACATGTAACCAGGGTTGAACACTGACACGCATACCAAAACAGCGAATATCCGACGTCTATGGTTCAATTAAACTTCTATACAAGCTCCTGGCGATGAATGCCGTATGCCTGCCCATTCAATTTCTCAAACGGACGGCTGCATTCAGAGCGCATTGCGGTTTGTTAAACCACCAAGGACCGTGGTTAAGCATCTGGAGGAATTCACAGAGCGTCTCCGTCAGGCACTCTAGCTTTAAGGCGCTGCGTTATGGATGCATTGTTTCTGCGCTGTTAAACTGTGCTGGTTCATAACATTGATTATGCATTATTTCGTTAAAGTAAGTATTGCATCCCGTATAGGTGGGCATTGATATTGACAGACGCAGCAGACTGTACACACATATTTACACTTACATACACACACACACACACACACACACACACACACACACACACACACACACACACACCACACACACACACACACACACACACACACACACACACACACACATATATATATATATATATATATATATATATATATATATATATATATATATATATATATATATATATATATATATATATAATTATGATTAATCAATTATCTGCGTCCAAACAAAATCTGTTTCACTCGATTACCTGCCTTGATTATACCAAAAGCTCTCAGTGAAGTACGCAGTATCATTAGGTAATGTAGCACAACTTTAATGTCAGTAAGTACCATGATGACCCGTATCACAAGCCTATCTAAATGATTCATGTACAACATTTGTAGCTAATATTTGAACAAGGTGCGACATACGTGCGACAAATTGTCTGGGTAACTCATTGGAAGGATTTCAAAGGAATATCTGCTCGATGAAAGATAGTAAAATTACATCTTCAGCTGATGTTTGCCGCGTTTATTAGGTAACAGTGTACGTCGTAGTCAGTGCGCCGCTTTACGAGCGATCGCTAGTGAAGCTTTATGCTTGGGGTTTGATCAGTGTTGATGTCTCTAGCGTCATGTCAAAGCAGACCATTGGCATTCACTCCATCCTCCTAGCCCACGTTTTATGGCGTGGTAAATCTGAATCATTGAGGTGTGGCACTGCATCGCAAGTTTCTAGGTGCTGCAACAAGTTATTACCTCAAAACGCGCCTTGGCTTGACTGTACCTATAAAAGCAAGATTCTATCATTCAAAACTATATACGTTCAGATGTAAAATGAATAAGTATTTGACCATCAGGTACGTTTGCATAGATATATTTATACATCAAGCGCCAGTACATTTTCCGTTCTCGTTCAGTGGGTAAACTTCATTGAATCGCACTCTTACATTACAATATGCGCCTTTTGTACAGCCACATATTCATACTGAATATCACACAGAACGTAAAATGAGTTACCTATTCGCACTGGAGCACTAGGCTAGACTAAATCAGGTCTTGCTGTGATTAAACTTGGTCGAATACTAAACATAAATCATTCAACTTCTCTATCCTTTTCAATCAGTTATTGATTATAGCATGCTTGTACTATGCATATGCGACAACTAATGGGGAAAGCCAGGAGTTACAGACGCATAAATTACATTTTTGATTCACTAGTAATTGAAATTTATCAAAATGTAGTTATGCTGTTTGGAATAGAATGGTATAGTACCACTCTTATCATTTGACAAGCAGGCAGACCAAATTGTACTCATGAATACAAGAGCTTTAACTTCACATAAAAGCCAGCTGGAGATTTTTAATTGCCTTAAGTCATTGAGGTTATTTCTACAATTTTCAATTCATAGGCATAAACAATAGCAGTAATAACTGACTATTTTATCTACCTCCCCAAACGATAATGGCGAAGTGCGCCAAATTGCATTTATCATTCAAATGAACCCTGAAATGTGCCTACTGTATCATCATGTTTATTACCGGGTTCGTCATTTACATCACTTTGCACTTGCCTAATGTTTGAAAATCGGTGTTACAAAATTACTAATGGTTATCGACGAAGACTGGGGATTGCAACAAAGTTTCTGTGCGCTTTTGAAAGACGATCAAGTCATTCAGTGCTCAAATATTCCTCTAAAACATTGCCGCATTCTGGAATATCTCATTCAATAAGACATTATTTGAATTGCAATTTAATTTCAAATCAACTGGTAAACAAACAATTATGTGATAACCGAGCATACTAAACAAATATGCTGCTCAGCACAACTCGACGTAAAAACTATTGGTCGCGGTATTGTGAAATACGGTTTATGATTTTTGTTTACGATGATAAGCAATGGCCTTTATGTGAACGGCAACGTCATCAGAAGAATACCCCAGTAAGAGACCGCTCATACACAAGTCTTCGATAACATTTTCTGTATCGACGATGCTCACTGAGAACAAAATATAGGTGGCTGACGACGCAGACATTTGCATTTCATATAAACGTAACCCTTCAGTCCGCGTGTTTGGTGCATTTTGAATGAACAGGAAAAGGTTGTGAGATAATAGTTTTCTTTACTATCGAGTTTATCCCTTTTTGCTTAGATGCAGTATAAATCCTACACTTCATTGATTATAATTATATTATCATTCAGAACGCAAATAAATGGCAGAGGTTGATTTGGCTGTTAATTCTATATCGAAGATCTTACGTACCTCCGTATATATTGAAAATACTTAGTTACTTTGCTCGACTGTTAGAACGATATTTGCAAAATTACAAAATAAACGAGAACTAAATGGTGCTAACGAATTGTACAAAATATTACATCGATGCTCAGCACGCTCTGGTACAATGCAGGGTGCGTCATCACACCACATCTGCTGAATGCGAAATAGTGTGTTCTAAGTGTAGTACCTTAGATGACCCGAGGAACATTGGTGTTCAGTCAAACGAAATGTATCGATAAAATTGTTATCATATGGCTCTTGATACAAATGCCGTTTAATCGCATTGAAAATGCGTCCGCAGTGGAAATGAAATGAAACAATACGACTACGTTGCCAGAGACATGTACCATACTTGTTGCTTCAATACTCTGATATATATATATATATAGATTATCCATACAACTCTGTCACTCTGTCCATACAACTTGTGGTCAATCTTGAGGTGGCATAAGTCAAGCAATCCGCATTGAAGTAGGCGGCGGAAACATCAATCGGCTGCAACTATGAAGAAAGAGATAAGAAATAAGTTTGATTCTAATGACTATGTTGTTACGTTATACGTGTTGTGATAAAAGTGGGAGTGACATTCCCGCCTATATGAGCAACATGGGATGTTTTGGTACATAATTCGCTCTCGGAATCCTATACTTACATAGACACTAGAATCACCTGCGCTGATTGCGTTAGCAGCTGTAAGTCTATTAATCTGCTGAGAGGGCAAATACATGCATTATATCAGTTACCTAAGCGGAAGAGTACTACGATTTTTATGATATTTAAATGTGTATACCAAAGGCAGTTAAAGTTATTATTTTCGAGCAGCGCATGAATGCTTGGTTCGTTTCGACCTGAAGTAACAGTTGTCAACACCCAGGTATCAGATTACGATTTCCTACAATGTAGACGTATCATGAATAACAATACAATTCTAGCGATCTCGACTTTATACAAAAACAACAAGCATGGTTCGCGTTAACATACTAGTCAGAAAAGAAGGCTTAGTGCAGTGGCTTGTCGATTTGCGATTGTAAAGAAGATCCAATTATGTTCAATGCATTTAATCACGAGCGGCAAGCACCAATATAATCCATACAGGAATGAGTGAACCGCTGGATGTATATATGTCCCTGAGGGCAACTGTCCGTGATTGAACTTTGTATGTGAGTTCTCAGTGGATTGCCTATCAGGCATGTATCTCTTAACGCACTTTGTCACATCGACATTGGATTGGCAGATTGGACATTTCCAATCTTGTACATTCAAATGAACTGTGAGACATCTGAAGTATGATATGCCCGAACGATAAAGTTCCCTAATGTATAGTTGCCAACTGAATTTCTCTTATATGTCTAAACTAATATGCCAGCCTTTATTTAGCGCTTTATTTGCTAAATATCCCGGATAATTCTTTCCTGTGTCTGTACCCTGGGTAGAATTCATACATAAGCGGCGAGAGCAATTGAAAAGATGATCGTATATTGATACGCCTCGCATCGTCCCCTTAGCAATCCGCATGTAATGAAGACCAATGTTGCAATTCGTTTATGACAAACGCAGTTAGATTGGGAATTCATACAATGAATATGGATGTCTGTACCATGGTTGTAAAATCGGAGTGAGCGAGTGTTATAGATAGGTAGGAGATTAAAATTGGTTGTGGCGATGGTGAAACAAGGATGCATTCGGGCTACAGTGTGCTAAGGCGCTATTTCATCATAGGGGAATCTGTAATACATAACCAAAAAAAACATTCTACTCATAATCAACAGCGAACAGCAACAAATTGAGATTTATCCACAATTATTGCAAACCAGCTCGAGATAGGTCGCTAAGACCTCTTTACTTTAAGAAACTATTCGGAAAATGTGAAGGTAGAATATGAGGAGCATTGAAAGACTGTATGTGCGACATTAGTTAGGAATAGTTAAGATAAAATCATTGATGGCTACACCTTCATCTCTGGCTTCGGTATCGGCCTTAATTTGATTTTCATTCACACCGTCAGGACAGAGAGAAAGGTTATAGATGTAACATATTCCAACATTTCGTAGCAGTTAATTGCATACTGATCACGCGATTAATGTACACGTTTAAACTGTTTTAATCTTCTATTGCTACAAATGTTTTTACTATACACAAACTGTCATAAACTGGGATATCATGACTGACAATTTGACCGACCCGACTGTATATATTTGAGTCTCATGACATCAGCGATAGCAAATATAATTAGCAGATGCGTATGGTTTTGTATTAGGGTAGCATTAACAGCGTTAATGACTTGATATAATTGATTGCAATCTTCCGATAAACACAGCAACGCAAATAATGTACGATCTAAAACGTGTTAAATCTGTGTTTTTTGTTGTTGAGGCTATAGTGACGGCTTGGTTGGACTACACGACGATGCAGCCATCAGAAGTATTTTTTAAAAGTGGCTGCCCTAACACGTGCCGCTAGCAATTGTTGTTGAACACAATTCACTGCTTAGGGTCATACATCCCCGTTATTGGAGAGGCATAGGCTATTATGATCAGATGACGCAAGCAAAGCCATAAGGCTTCAGAAACATTTTGCCATTGTCAATGACATGTTTTGATGCCATACGTCGCCCGCTGGACTGATCTAAGCACCATGAGTGCCTTTTACATATGCACTCTATACCACCTCCTTTTGTAATTATAGCTTTATTAATGCTAAGAGCGCTTCACCATATTGGCAATGGAAGCTTCAGTAACACTAGTATTGACTATCAAACCTCATTTCTCGTAATGCATATGTAATCACAGCAAACACTGCAGCAGGGATGGAAAATGAAGCATTTATTTAACATTTAAAATGAAATGTATATTGATGGGTAGGATCTAATACTTTATGGTTTAAATAATTGCTGCGCAAGCATGCCATTGTGAAACAGAGAATCAGCGCTTTACTCGATACTGCAATTTAGTTTCAAGGTCACAAGAACTCTATAACCCCAAGCTTTTGCAATCCTTTGTTAGTGCACAAATTTATTAATGCGATATACATTTATTGAGTCAATGATGCAACAATATCTGTCATGGCGGAGACCATTGGGCTATATTTAGACTCAGTTCAGAAACGCATTCGTGTAATAAAATGATTTGTGCTAATTGCCTATTTTCATATGTTGTAGCCATGTGAATGCATGGGTAACTATCAAAAGAGTGACGCCAATCTCAACTTAAAAAAAGCTTTCAGTTCCGAGGGGACTATCTTTGAATTCATTCACAACCTGTTCAACACCAACCAAATCTTTCTGATATATTATTATTGGATGGATGTATATGGCAACCACAGGCAATAGACGTAACAGCATCTAGTGCGTTTTACTGCATATCCAGACACGGCAGTTTCTGAAAATACGATGTAACTACTAGTTATATTTTACAGATCGCCTGCATTGGACTGGCGTATTCTCCTTCAAAACAACTTGATTAAAACACTTCTCGGTTTACTGTTTGGTTTTGTCCGATGTGCTTTTATCATTTAAACAAATCTTGCTGAATACTATTTCAAGCAGTATTTGCAAAATGAGTAAAACAGGAAAGCTGCCCGAGGAATATCTTCCTCATAGTACAGACAGCTTAAATAATGTGGCGATGGCTTTAAGCCATCTATATTGAAAGAAGAATATAACAGCATCTGTATTTTGAGACGCTAGTTAATAGCACATAGTGTCCTTTTGGTCAATTACTATTAAACCAAGTTCGAATATCGCGGTGTTACAACCAAAGCATATGTGTGTGCGTATACAACGGTTGTTGCATAACCGGATGCCATTTTAAAATGCAGGTTGACGATTCTCTGAGTCTTATCACGCTAAATGTGTAATGTTTTAATAAATTGTCGATCGAATAGTGGAGTGTTGAATTGTTTTGTATAGAGCAACATTAATTGAATTGGCAGAGCAACATATAATAATTGTGATAGCATATGATAATAACTATGTACAAGTAGTTCATTGGCAGCAATTACGCGTCAAGCATCGGGATAACAATATACAGTGGATCCAATATCACCTCAAATGTACATAAGGACACACTAAATGCAACATTTAATGGCTGAAACGTTTAATGCAGTAAATGGGAACAAGCAGACAGATCCATATTTGTTAACTGATATGGGCTATGAATCTACCAATTCCGAGCTGATTACCACATTGGGAACGGCTTTTTGTCAGTTATTGTAAGCATATATACCTGTCGAGAGACCTTAGAAGTGCAGATTGTATAGTCAAGAAATCGGATCTTGAGAAATTGGATATGTTGTGCGTATCACTTAAACCATGGCTATAAACTGTCCAACAACTGCGACACCTCGCCTATGGCAGTGGTTCAAATGACCCTCTTTAGTATGGTAGTTTTGTGAAGAGGTACTGGTAGTTACAGGGGTAGTTGTTTTTAGAAAATATATGTAAGAGTATCTTAAAATCCATTCACGAGTTAACTCTCGCTGGTTGAAACCTTGATGCGCAGAATGTTTTGTTAAATAATACTACATTTTGAATGCCAAAAGATATTTTTATGCACAAATGACATCCCATTAATCAATAAAGCTGTTTTCGCTGAACTGTCGGATTTAAGTTCATTTAGTCGATCCGTTTTACCCCAAAGTCAAGAGGTATTTGATAGGGTACATTTTAGTCATATGAACTATCCAAAAACACTGAAGCTTAATGAAATAGATTTGTAGACCAAACATATAGTCATTGATAACATTTGCATAATCTTTTTATTACAACTCAGACGATTGTCGTTTCTATCTTCTCCCGAAATAACCTCATATAACATGACAAGATATACCATGCAAAACTGTCTATGTCGATAAGTTTAATGTACCTATTCGCGGATTGTGATAAGATAATGCCGCTCGGGAGCTGGCGAAAAGGGTTTCCCAAATGGATCCGTTGTATGATCTGAAGTTCTTCTCGACTTATCCTGGCTTTGTCAAATACTTTTGCAAGCTGATGCGCATAACGTCGGTCAATGGCGGAGGTTTAATTCTTAATCATGTAGCAACCAGCAGAACTTTTATAAATTGTGCAATGAATGTAGAACACCGGCTAATGCTGTGTCTATCAAAGAGAATATCTTTTTTTGCATCATCGCTTCATTAGTTTCATTAGGAGTCATAAATGATACAGGGTTCCGAATGTAACCGGTTAGATTGTCTTACCTTTGGATAAAGTCCACAATAATAGTTCGAGAGGCAATTGAGTTAAGAAATATGAAAAGGGAAAAAAATTAACATATTGGCGCTGACCAAGGATATTGTCCTGATCAAGACTTACGTCCTATGTCCCTCGCAAGTGACAAATATGTTACTGTACCACTGTTACTGGCGATTTATATCAGCTGAACAAAATAACTAATTGATCAATTGTACGGATAGGCGCTTGAATGAAAGCTCGATTGTAGCTGGGGTTTTCTAACGATGACTTTGGTTTCTATATGTGAAATTCTTGGCAGCGTAAGACTCTGATTACGTCTGCTTAAAATGTGAGATACGACACAGACGTGAATAACCACCTAATGAACTATGTTGAAGCAATATGGTAAACATCGTTTATGAGAATCCCTAGGGCCATCAGTATCGGACCTGTAGCAGCGTTTTATGTGCTTGGTTGGACTCTTTTACGATCCGATGGCTCATTTATAGACATTAAGAAGTCTCCATTGCTGTATAGTCTTCATAAAATCGGAGGTGTGGCTTGATAAGTAACTTACCGACTAGTGTAAATCATCGATAATTGTACATACGTTTATATATAATACACAGTACACAAGTGTTGTCCAACACATACACACACACAAACACACACACACACACACACACACACACACACACACACACACACACACACACACACACACACACACACACACACACACACACACACACACACACACACACACACACACACACACACATATATACAGTTTTCAGTATATCCGCCTGAAACTCATTATTTGCTCCAAATCTCAATCTTCGTATGAAGGTATGAAATACAACTTTCTTGTAGCACATTCCTTTGCACGTGATTCAGGTTTAATTGCTAATTCTATGATAATATGACAATTAGAATAGTGACGTTCATCCTAAAATACTGGATTTGCGTTTAGCGAGGTCGTCCTGGATCACAAAACATCACCACATGTTGTTCTTTCCCTAGGTTAAAAGAACATCATTGACAGTGCATCAACAAATATTGCCTCGTCACAATGTTTTGTACAATTTATATATATATATACGAGTATAATTAGTAAGTATACATTTATATATATGTTTATATATATACATTTAGATATAAATATATATTACATATATATACGTGTAAACATATATATATATGTACATATATTAATATCTATATAAATATATATCATTAAATAAACAAACACGTACATATATACAAATATATATATATATATATATATATACATATATGCATGTATATATAATTATATATATATATAAAAATAAATATATATATATATCTATATTTATATATATATATATATATATATATATATATATATGTATGTTTGGAATATATGACATTGTGTCTACATTACTATTAACCATAGAATAAGGATAACCACATAGGTTCCATTGGCAGCGTGAATTTTGTTATCTACAGACTTATATCGTAAATTTGTTCCGCTCCTGAAATTCGTCATAAAATTGTCCGAAACGCTTAGCCCAACAAATTAATTATGGTGACATAATGGCATCGACAATCAATGCAAAACTATCACGCTGCTTGTCCCAAAACATGACCAGAGCAAATAAATAAATATATATATATATATATATATATATATGTGTATGTGTGTATTTATACATATATATAAATGTATATATAGCTATATATATATATATATTTATAAATGTATATATATATATGTATGTATGTAAATATATATATGTATTTATATATATATGTAAGTATATATATATCTATATATATACATATATATACATGTATATATATATATATATATATATATATATATATATGTATATACATATACACATATATATATATATATTATATATATCGTTACACTTCTGTCTGTATATTTGGACGGACGGGGGGTTTGGAGTTGATACTGTAGCGAATCAGTCTTCAATAGAACCTCACATAGGCACCCATCCAGAGACAATATAGGGAAATGGGACAGGCTTAATGAGCAATGTTGTAGTGCGTTGCCCCCATATGATCACTTAAAAAACCCATGAAAAGCCAAATTAGCCATAGTTTTATTTGTTTGGCTCGCCCTGTGTGATCCCCGGCGCGCATATAAGTTGAGGTGAATTCAATTAAAAATAATGGCAATGGTACCATTCTTGGTATACCATGACTGAATTGTATTAACTTGTCGCTAGGCAACATATAATGCTGCTGATTGCTCAAGCGCTATGTACAAGCACATCAATTGTGGCTGAAAAAGCAAATGTATTGCACCGAGATAATTTGCCAGATTTGTAAAAAGTTGGCTTCATCTTTTGTTCCAGCTTTTATATCAGATCATTGCAGATACCTTGCATTCGTATAAAACGCATGCAACTCAGTATTCCTCCATTAGCATTACGCTTGGGTTCTATTATGACTAAAATGATGTCTATTTCCGGGTAAGGGATTCTTTTTGCGTTAACTCGACGTGTTTGCATGATACTTAGTTGTATATCACATGAATAACGGTTCTGATGTAATTAGCCACCAGATGCCCCATATCCAGGATAGGTTAGATAGCTGTGGCTTTACATATGCATATGTTTTCATAATGCCTCGAAGGTTATGAACCTTGAATATGTAACTTGTGCTCACATGCAACCTCTAGAGAAGCTTAAGGGGCTTGGAGATATATATCATGGTTTATCAGAGGCATAAGCAGTTACTGCGTCTTTGTGGCTGCCTACATTTGCACCATTTTCCCCATTCATGAATATGCACACATACACAATCAGACGCAAACGTTGATTCCCAAACACATGAAAATTTAGGGACTACTAGCACACGTGCACGGCATCATGAAGAACGCTTAATTGTCGAATCACAAATAATCAACTCGCTAGATAACTTGTTGATTAACCGATCTTTGGCTAATTATACTCAATGATCGAGCGCTCTCATACTGAATCGTACAGATGGCTTTAGTAAATCCGCCTTACACTCATATATGTTATCACAAGCTTATATAATACACCACGGTGCGTTTCGTAATCGAACCAGCAAGAATGCATGACTGCATGTAATAGTTGTCGCTATAATAGTTGTCGTTTATACACAACGCAAGTAGAGCTACCTACTTTGTCGGATAACATTCATCGGTATAATTATTTTCTGCTTAGGGTCTAATTCTTACCAGAATAAGAGCCAACAAAATGGGGGAATTAATGACACCAATCATACATAGCTAGTGAAAAGTGAGAAAGAGACAAACATGCGAAATGATTTTATGGGATAAAAATTATTAGATATAGTAAGTAATTGATATAAATATATTTATACATGTAACTTCATGGAATAAAAGGTATATCACTTCTGATCTTTTATTGTGATTAGCAAATGATTTCTGCACTTGTGGTTTTTGGACACTACCACTCTGGTTGTTACTTTTGAATATATGAATAAATTACTCCTAACGAGACTTTCTAGTCACACATATATCGCTACGAGTTGTTATTAGATAATTCCGGGAATATCAAAACGATTTTGCTAAGGCCGCTGTAGTATAGCTTTGCCCAGTACTCGGCGCTCACCAACTCCCATATTACCAGTTGCATCATAGAATACAACTGGCTGAACATACCCAAGACATTATATGTATTTTCCATTTTTCATTATTCTGTGGCAATGACAGTTATTTAATAAACCAATTTGATGTAGATGGCGACACCATTGAAAGATGAGTGGTCTAGAAGTGAGCATCGTTTAACCCCAAACTGCACAGTTCTGTTAGGATATCATACAATACGCTACCGTATTGAAACGTTTCACAAAGCTCTTTGAAACACAATGCCAGCTGACTAGCAGTCTGTTTTAGCCGGCGAGTCATGCACAACATAAAAGGCTATATACATGTTATTGTCTAGTTTTGTGTTAAGTTTTTCCAAAGATTATAGACCTCCTCAGACGCTATCAGTAATAATATATGCCCTGTTGTCCACTCACAGCGCGGTAAGTCTATTATCGCTGAATATCAAAGACAATTACTGCTAAGTTGGCATTTCACATTAGAACCTTTTCTATGATGTCTACACTATTGGCCACGTTGTGACTATGCTTTTATTACGTCTGAGTGTTTTATAGATACTCGTGTAAATGCTGACAATCAGTAGTTATTAAATGTGCAGGTATTACAGTAAACTTGACTGCTCCGATTGTCGACGTCTTTGTTCTATCTGGTGACCTCAACATCTGAATCGAACATTGAGATTGTTGACAGTCTCATTCCAACAGCCGCGTGCGAAGCGTTACCTGCCAAAACACATGCTCATACAAATCGGGTAACATTGAGCCCCAAAAATGTGTTATTATATCAAATGCATTTTGCTGTAAAAGGGAAGTACAATCAATTCAATGGTAGATCGTAATATCCAAAGTGGCCAATAAAACTATTAACTCTGGTAAAACACGGCAGCGTTTCTATTTGCTTCACATTGGTTATGAGTCACGCCAAGGTGATATGATGATACAAATAGCATTGTATGTACCATTGCTCCCCTATCTCGGTCCACCAGACGGAGAAATCGCCGGGCATATAATGTATTTAACCAATTGCAATCCATTAACAGCTATTTCCCCTTTACCCAAGTTTTATTGTGCACTTAAATGGCTTTTTCACTTAAAGTAAGCCAACGGTGCATTATATTGCCCTATATAAAATAACAGCCAATGAGAATATACGGCACTATTGTCGTGCCCTACTTTGCTTATGAGTTTATAATACCTGAATTCGTAGAAGTATATTTACTGATAATCATGTACAGAACCTCTGGTGCCTGCGATATGTAATAAAGGCCGTATTCGAAGTGTTTGTTGTCTATACTAGCTATATCGGGATAAGACGCACAGTCTTCGATTACATCGAAATGAGGAAGAGTAATGATAATTGCATAACCTGGCAATCCAAAGCCTAAATTGACACCCCTACGCTGCCAAGGGCCCCCATTATAGGCCTCGTTGCTCGGAGGAACATAATGCAAGAAGAATGGTGATTGCAGCATAGAGGCAACCACTTTATAGACAATTGTATTGTTTTCGTGGCATATAAGCTAATGCAGGTCAAGCAAAACAATGCATATTTGCAGTACAGCATCATAATGATCAGGGACAAGTGCGCAATGAAACAGGATTATCAAACCCCAGGACACTGGAACCATAAACAGCGCCACATGCGACACAGAACAATAAATCAAGTAACAAACTACCACTGGAGGTAATGCAGATTAAAAATATCATTACTTAGAGTGTTACAACAGAAACATTATGCGTTATATAACAACATTAGAATTATACTCAAAAAGATTAAACAAAGATGGATGATCATGTAAGCGTTTATCAGGTAACGTCAGATTAACTGTTTTCAGCAATCAAATTTTGATACAAAGCAAAAGTACTTAGGTAATCTCCTAATGCGGTAGCGGTGTAGTTTTTCCCCTAACGGAACAAATTGTGCATTGTGATTTGCGTCTTCTTAGTTTTTGGTATTAGACAGTGTTTAGTACCTCCTTGTAGGTTTACGGGGCTCATGTTTATCATTGCGGATGACGTAACCTTGGTTACATACAATGCTATTTATAGCTAATACCCATTAAGCAGTGCAGATGGTCGTTTTAGCTGTTCTGAGTGCGTTTCGCTGGTAGATGCTGATTAAGTTTTGACAAAATTGCTTGAAATTATTTGAATCGTAGTGTGTGCTTCATCCGCACTGCGTTGGACTTTATCAAGGAACAGCTATCTGTATATTCCTATGAGATTGATAAGTTAGTTGATTTATGTCACGAGCTTCATGGACCGATATTTGTCCATGTTCACGTCAGGGATACCACACATCTACGAAAGTAGCTGGGCATAAAATCGACCAATATGTTGTCTGGGAACAGCAATGCATTTTCTACTTCGTTTGGTTTTGACATTTGTAAGCAGGAAACCTTGCAAAACGATGGAGCTTTATCCGTTATCGTTCTTTTCCCACTTCGTTAAATAAAGTTGAGTTTGTATCAATTTAGACTCCATGTATCTTTACGATTGATGCAATATGAAAACCCGCTGTCCCATAACCGCTGATTCAGGCAGGACAGATGAGCGTTATTGCGATGCTTGGTCAGAGTACATTATGCATCATTACCCACTGACAGAGCAGGTTGTCTAACTCGATCCCAATGATCCATTTGTGTTTGGAAAGCGAACGTTTAGAGAATATTAGTGGTTGCATGCTTTGAACAGACTCGTTGATTATCAAACGCGGTCGCACTGTATACTAAGACAGTAGATTATGATATATGATAAGTTGCGGCGATTTGTAATGCAATTACGTCAAAGCGTGCATTTGATAATAGCAAGGATTGTAGTTTACTGCTCTTATTGTTCCCTTAATGAACACGATTATTTCATTACCGTGTCAGTGGGCAATATATGTGTTCAAAAGCCTTATGGGGTCCTATATATAATATTACTTATCTCTAAAATTAGGTAAATGTGAACAAAAAGCTTTTGTGTGTTTTGAGTTGCGAATTATATTGCCAGTTTAGTCGCCACCTTCCAAATATGTTATCATCTCATGAGTTTCCAATTCTTTTGGGTGCGTTAAGTATGTACTTGATATAAGCATCGGCGGAGAGTAAGCTTGTAGGTGATCGGCGAGCATCATCAGAAGAGCAATTACCCAATTCACAAGCTATTGTACAGTTCTTAGAGTAATAATCAAAGTGTAATATGTTTTTACTGAGGAAGATTTACGAACTTGACTATTTGCTCTTGGCAAGTGTCTTATTTCTGTAGGCGAGTACAGACTAAACACGACTAAAGTTAATGCTACTCGCATCAGCGATATAAGTTCAATAACAGGACATCTGGATCCTTTCTGTAGCACACCCTTCGTTGCATGGTCTTTTCTACTTAATACAATACACTATCATGCAATGGTCTGAAGATGTCCCTGCCTGTTTAGGACCTCTGGCACAGTAAATGCAACGCAACTGATTCAAACTAATCAATATTTACCGCAGCTGTCTAAGTGAGTAATAGATTCATATACGTGTTTAATCGAGCATCAACCATCTGGGTAACATCGTGACACGTGTTTGCTTCTGTATTATTTTATCATTTTCAATTCATAGAGTCATTGTCTCATTTCGCGAATTGCATTTTCAACCGCCACATACGTGAATGATGAGGAAATACCGCTAAATGTTACGCTGAAGAACACGCACAGTAGCATGCCCCACGTTTAAACAGAATTTAACCCCCCCCCCCTCGAATTCTATTAATAACATCTTCCCATAAAGTCAAGCAGTCCGTGTACACTTTTCTAATTACCATATCTACAGGATAAATGAACCCCATGGGAAGGAATTACTAAAACCAACGGTATTCGCATGGGCAATATCTGATCGGATATATTGCTTGAAATAAAATCATGAAGGCTAATTTGTATTAAGTGACGAAATAAGCTAAGACGTGCATAAGAATGACCTTTGTTTCCAATCACCAACCATCGCTCACTATAATCTCTCACGTTTATTGACGCCTGATACCCAAATAGTGCAGCATGAAAGTTTATTTGTCGTAGGAGAAAGATAATAGTCACACATTACTCAATTAAATAGACGCATTGTTTTAGGCAAAAGGATATTTATTTGATGTTTAGGACGTGGCAGAATCATGCGTTTATAATGAGGCAAGCATTATTTATTCAATGAAGTTTATGTGACAGATCCCACATAAGCTGCGATAGCGATAAATGCACTGGTTAATAGCTAAAAGACGATTTTTGGGGGGGGCATTTTCAGTTTTGACTTTGCCACCAGTTGGTACTTGCTAAAACGACACCAAAATGTATGAAGGAATATCTCCGTGCATGCGCTATTCCTTCATGTGCTGGTATTATCGCCCAAACTCCGCCCGTTTTCAGCCTCGAATGTCTAGTAGCACCTGTTACATACCATATTTGAGTTATAATTGACGTTTCGTCAACAAGAAGCCATCGGACATATCAGGAGGCACGTACTTGATTTGATCTTGCAGATATCATTTTCAAAAGTACTAGGGTATGGATGCATTGTGTGTTTTTTACAGCAAAATCTTCACGATTCACAGTGAAATGTATCACAGAAATGAAATCAATTGGTTGTGCAGAGCCTGTTGGGACATAAGTACATTGCTCCATATTACGAGGGCAACTGTCTGATTAATTCGTGCTGCCAAGCCCATTATGATTGATCGCGTTTCGACATTGCTTAAATCATTCATTCGTTATCATCTGTCCCGTCTTACCGCATCCGTAGAGATCCGTTATTTTTTTATGAATATTGTGCATTACTAAAGAATACGTCGCTATGCTTTGCTGCTCAAATAATCGACTTGTCCTGACCCATTCATTTTTTATAATTGCCCATACGCATCATCATGCATTGGTAAACGCGCAACACAGGAGCCAAACATGAAAAAATATAGCCATTACTATACGAATGGAATCAACATATCCGATGCATGCAACATTCGAATGTTTGCGATGACTATTATTGCCAGAATATGCACTCTCTCACAATAGCGTGGTTGCATAATAACAAATACATAATGAATTAATAATAGCTGCATAGTTAGAGAAGCGCATACACAATGCCTCGCCTGCAAGTCTGACAACAGACTAATGAATATTCCAATAATACACAAGAATGGTCCTCTCACTTATATAGACTGCCATCGATGACAGACTCTTCTCCCTTTTATAAATCTTACTAACAGACAAAAAGTGAACGAGGACCTGCAGCTGGAATTTAATGAAGAACAAAAACCACATAGATTTAGTCAGGAACCATAGAGCTGGTAATTGGATATACGTGTGAGGAAGAAAGCATGGGCTTAAAAATATTTTGTAGCAGTCATAGTGTATGCAAAAAGTTAAAGCAGTAAGGATGTGCATCAAGACAATGCATTGGTATTGTCCTATCATAAAACAAGCCAAAACAATGCCTGATTCAACATGCGTCGTTCGTCTATTCGGATTCAGCAATATGCATGCATCTACAAAGAATACCAATTTTGCGTTGTAAAATAACATGAGCAGAGTTTCAGGATGCTAAAATGCCTTCGCAATGGCGAAGCTAGCAATTAACAAGTGCGCTAACTACACGCATGATCGCCAAATGCGTTATCCGGCAACAGAGTTTAGTCGTCATACTTGTACTGGTTGAGTATGAATGTTTTGCAGTAACAGACATGCTGGAAAATTTGGTGTTTCGGTTCTTTCTTAATGAACAACGTTTTTTACCATTTAATGAATTGTTTCAGTCAGAATAAATGGGGGCGCAAGTAAAGTGTGTGGGGGCTAAAAGGTAGATAGAAATCTGAAGCAAGCTCTTAAAGACGTAGTCACTCAATAAAAAGCTATGAAAGAAGTTCCTTGAAGACGCCGTAAGTACGGCTGGTGATATTTGGACAACACATGGTACACTTGCGATTTTGTATCAAGACTTGTCTAAGCGACCGGCGTTGATGATGATAACTTTGTATTTGTATCATCAGCCGATTGGAGTTGCATTCTGATAAAGGATATATTGTTTGACATGAGAAAGAAGTATCCAATGTGCTAATGCTGAATGAGAATCAAGCAAATGGAGCAGGTGTAATCAGGATTGAATACAATCTTCCCTGAAGCCAATGGAATAACGAGTGTATATATTCAATACAGTATTGGTTAAACTAACTAGCGATTGCTTTGCTTCGGATTCGAAAGCAATTGACAAAATGTATTTTTGTTACATAATCATATATACTTCCATCATGTAAGGATAAAAAGATGTAATTTGAACTCATTCCAGTTCGTATGCAACGGGTATTGACGATTTCAGTGCGCTTATTTATTTCTGCACATGCATATAATTTATTAATAGGACTGGATTAATTGAAATGATTTAAGCGGACAGTTAATAAATATTAGTTTAAAGAATTAATTTGTTTTTACTGTACATTACATCTCAATACAGCGTGGAAATTTCTATTTCAATACAATTACAGTGCATATGCATGGCAGATACTGAGATGTTTGTTCTTGCCTAGCAACGTGTAGGGTGTTATCAATTACGTCATGAGTTTTATCAACAGATATATGTCTAAAAACCGCTGTTAAATATCACGTTTGATTTCCGTTTTCTAACTAGTCTCATCTGAGCGATATTGTCCTGAGATATTACCCTTTCAAGGACAACTTTTTCTCACCATGCTAGAGTCGGTACGGCAAGATGTATTTTTAAGTTAAATAATAGGCATATAAGCAAAAGTAATGTATTACCTCCCCTGTAGATGATAGTATCGTTCTAAATTGTAACATGACCTTTCCATTGTAGCCCTTTTGTCCTCCAATATTAAGGCATGCAGGCAAACAGCCGCGCTATATATTTATCTGTTCCATGAAAATATGTTAATTGATGCACCTAAATTAGAGCATGGTAATCATTGATACATTATTATTCCAGTACACTGTGCTAGAATTTATCGAGACGTGCGCAAAGTCTAAATGAGCTTGGTTTGCATTTATCGTTGTCGATAATTTCAAGTTGGTCAGGACTTTACGCTAACGTGACGCGCCTTTCCTTTACCTTATCTGTACTCCCCAGTGACCAACATTCCCCATAAATTGTCAATCCTTCCCATTCCAAACACGTTGCGGTTAACACATCGAATCGGGTAGTTCGTGATGCTGTAGTTATTGGTAAGAGTCGTCTCTTTCAATTAACAATTACTATAACCACGTTAGACCATAACCCGGTAAGGCATGACGGACTTGTTTGGTATGCTGAATATAACCACGTCTAGCATGTCTGATATGTTGAGTATAACCACGTTAAGCATAGCGGGCATGTCTTGTTTTCTGACTATAACCGCCTTAGGTTTAGCGGCATGTCTAGTTTGGTGAGTACAACCATATTAGTGAAGTGTATGTGTGGCATGTTGACTTTAACGAAGTCGCACTAACCTCGGCCGCATTTCCCAACCTGCTTTGTAGCATTCTTGTACGTGAGCAACTAGTTTAGTGCATGACTAGCCCCCTTATGTGTGCGATACCCACCCCTCCCCCTAGCATACTGTAGAAAGCCGACACAATGGCTGATTCAATATTTATCGTTCATTAACCCATCAATCGGAATATATCCATATATGATACCAGTTTTGGACGATTAAATGGTAGCATGGCTGTCACATGCTGTGAGGTTCTTTAGTATGGCATACGTTAACTACAGTATGATAGACATTAACTACGCATACGGCAAATGATTTCGACACATTAATTACCGTTTTAAGATTTTGGTTTTTAGTTTGTTTAGCTTGAAAAAGCACGCCATTAATATGTTACCGGGACAGACAAGAAAGATGTTTTGCGAAACTTTGCAGGTTTACGTACTTATATTTTTGTCACGACGCTGAAATCAGTGCGGATGTTCAATTAGCCAACACAAAATCCTCAGTTTGTCACCAGCAAGTCATTTATCATGGTATATTATAGACTCGATGGAAAAAAACTCCTAATCATTCGAGTGTACAGATTCCATGCGTTACTTTGCTGTAAAACGCCCTAAATGGATATTTATATCCATGGTGAAATCTAACATCACACGATATTGCGAATCTATAGCTCTTGGTGAAATAGAATCTGCCGATAGCTGGCTGTAGGAGTGTACCAACAGGAAGTGTCAGGTACATAATTAATTTATTCATGCGTCTCTTTCAGTATTCTATGTTTTGATTCCCATCGAAATGCATTGGATGCCTTCGTTGCACCAATGCATAGCTGATTTACTGTGCATTGTCATCAGAGAGAATCTTTATTTATAATCATTACCCACTGAGTGTGCGTTAGGTAGCAGGATATGACGTCATCAAGGCTTAAACTATTTTTCTGTGACGTTGATCAGACAGCATGTGCTTATATTGTATCAAGCATGTGGTAAGTTACACTCTATTCGGCTATTATTGTGATCCTAGGCGAACGTTGGTTTACATTGGCCCATTCAATTATCATATATTGGCAAAAGAGCGCGACAAAAAAAGTGACAAATGTGATAGCATGAGCCCATTGCGGTGGGCGATAATTCAATGATTACGATGGACGTAGCATTTAAGAGGAGAGCATACAAATATTGAACAGATAATTGTATTGCATGTAGCGCATTTACCAATGTCTCCTCACTCACGCACATGGATGTTGTTCGAATGTCTTGACCGATTTGATATCAGGCATATCTCTTCTCCATATATCTTGAAAACAGTCATACAAACAAGCTAGAAATTCTTAAAACATAAGCTTTTGGGGGAGAGGGTGGTGGTGGTGGTGGTTGGGGGGGGGGGCGGTGGTGTATAGTTTGTAATACATCCATGGCTGTCTGAACTACACGTTGTGTTTGGTCAGAGTAGTTATATGCATCCATACCATGTCAGGACCTGTTTTTAAACAGCTGCTATTTTATGTTCTTCACTGTTGCATATTGCGTTAGCTTGCAAAAGCCATGCACTTTCTCCTATAAACAGTTGTTTTGTTAAGGGTTGCAGAAAATTCTGATGTACATTAGAGGACGATTGCTTTGCTTAAGTAATGCGCAGAAAATACTATTAGTGTCAGATTGTTTGCTAAGTACGCCGCGGTTCGGTCCGTACATAGCTGCACGCAGATCGTCCAGGTCCTTTTATGAGTTATTTAGCGTTTGGCGAGGGTAATGTCATATTGGGTAGAGGTAGCTGGTCACAGTAATGGAATGGAGCTTTATGAGTGCTGGCATTAAGTTTTTGCCCTGTAAGCGCTGTGTCGGGCGCGTCTTATATAACGGGATAGCACCATGCATGAATATTGCAACAAGCATGGTATGTTATTATCTAGGCTAAAATAGGTTATTAACCATTGTCCATTTAAAGCGCTGCTCTTTCATGATTTAAGTTGTTTATTTTTTCACTCCAATAAGTGAAACCTCTTTGCTATTTGTAATACCATGCTCCTTATTGCCTGAAAAGAGTTTATTCATATATTTATAGTTGCATACATTGTAGCATTGTACAATCAGAGCCGCATACAGTGCACGCGTGTGCTGTCCCATTTAAGAACTTGTTTACTGTCAATATTTATATTTGCTATCAATGGCTGCAAGACACAATCATATAATCATCAATGAATCGGGTTCCAGATGTCAACTGTAACATTGTGTATTGAAAATGCATCTTTAGGTGTCTGATGACGTTTAAATATTCATAGGAAAGTGAAACCATCATCTTCCAGTCAATCCCGTTTTGTACACGAACCAAAACCTTCACATCGCGATTGGACTAATGCCAATATTAAGTTGCATGACGAGTGCGACTCACCTTTAGTTTTCCAAAGATCAATTCCAACGCAGATTAACTCCGACGCATACCAACTCAACTTCTACTGAGGCCAACGGTGAAGCAAATCAACCTTTAAAAGGTCAAATAAAACGATTTATGTTATTCCATTTTTCAAAAGTTCAATGCGTGAAAATCGTCAAGATAGAGCTCAAGACGATTCATGAAGTTTTGGACTCTGACGTCACACATGTTTTTTCGTGAGGATGAGCAAGCGCCGCCATCTTCATTCTTCACGGTTCGTTGAATTATGATATTTACTCTTCTTTCCTCGCGGATTCGTACGTTTCTGGCGTGAGTATTGTCTTATTGTTATGCTTTCGGTTGTCGGAACAATGTGAAGTCGGGCATGAGTTCTTTTCGGTTTCAAAAAGTCAGCTAACTGCACCGCATATTGTAGATGAAAGGCAAGCTTAAAAACTGGAGGACCACCCTCACGCTTGTTCTACGTTCTGATTATTTCTAAAATGATGCTTACTAGACTAAGCCAGGGCTGTTCAAAGGTCTAGCATTTCGTAAGAAACCTAGGGACGAGATGAAGCTATACCGACTATTAAGCCACGTTGGAATTGGTTGCAGCAAAACAAAACGACAAAGAACCTCCGAGAAAAGGCAGCGACAACAGGTGATATCAGCTGGCAGAACCTTTTAGTCTTGTCTTGACTTTCATTTATTGAGATGTTCATAAATTTGTCCCCAAGTTGCAAGTATATCAATCTCGTCATGCAGGTTGTAAATGAAACAGTTTTAGCATCTAAGGGAGCATGTAATTCAAGTGACAGTGACAAATTAGAAGCAGAGCCTCAGATACCACACCCAAGCACTACCGATCCTGAAGCATGCTCTCACTTGTCATTTGGAAAGCAGGCAATTGTGTCGGCAAGAGTCTTTAGACAAATCTGTTACTATATTTGATTAATTGCATTGACAGAAATAACTTTTGTTGTATGTAGCCATGTGTTTCATAGTCAAGTTATAAACATACTATTGATAACATAGATGGCTGACAAGTCCCTACAGATACCGGGGTCTATCTTTCCCAGAAAAAGAAACAATCCCGATTTGTCCAAGTTTCTATAGGTCTTATACGGCTGGCGATATTTGGACATGTTTTTACTGTACAATGTATCTCAATACAGCCTAGAACATTTCTATTTTGATACAAATACAGTGCATATGTATGGCGGATATTGAAATGTTTGTTCATGCCTAGCAACGAGTTTAACGTTTGTTATGGCATGTATCAATCTTAAGTGCGATTTGACGACTAACGTCAGATACCTGGTTTATCTGCAATATATCCCAACAAATATCTATACAATAGCGCATAATAATACACGAAAAACAGTGTTCAGATACAATTGAAAACTCGAAATTATAATGCAAAGGAAGGCAGTCCTAAGCGAAGGCCTGATTATAACGATGAATGAATTCATGGTGCTGTTTTTGCTATCTCTTAAAATGGAAACCCTCACTCTCGACCACGAGTGCACACGGCAACCAATACCACCCTACATTTGTATGACTATATTGAGACCCAAGTCATCCAATTTATCTGTTTAAGTCGTTTGTGTATTTAATCATATGGTAGCCTGGCAATATATTAAGCATTAAAATGTCCAGGCGTCGTCGAATGGGCAAACGTCGCTGGTGGTCCTCGCATTTACATTGAGTTTGTTTGAGGGGCTATTTCACGGATCTTGTCTGGAAACATTTAAATCAAATAACCTAATGTAACCACATATGGAGAGTGGTTCGGATGATTGGCCAAAGTAACCTTCATTGTATATAATTCAGCATGCAATCACTGTTTCCTTAATTCTCTGAAAAACACGCGTACCATGTGATTGTATACATTAAAGAGCACGTACAGAGTTATGATCGTATAAGCCGGCTGGCCACCTTGTAATCATTTATTTGGAAATTGCTTACGGATGTACAAACCTGTCACATATGAAGGGCAATACATGTGCCTAAGTTATTCATTTACAGTTCAGTTTCCTTATTCGTAATAATGATAGCGTTGTTATATTCTCGTTTCCCCATATATTGACAAGTGATCGATTTGCGGGTCAGATGCATTTGCATAACTGCCGTACAATTTGCATTTTGCTTGATACTATTCCTGAACGATATCTTGTGGTAAATAAGCCTTGGTATGGAAGTGATATCGATTACCTCGTTCATTTCTTTTTCCCGTTACATAGTCTACATACTTTAAGTGTGTTCATAAGTGAAATACGACCATGGCGTCCGAGTTTCGGCCGTCCATTGTACGACTGGTTATTAGCCTCGTCCAAATTCCTTTAGTCCAGTCATTTCTCTATACCCGGTAATTACAATACAAACTTACCTGCCATACCTGATTACCTACGTATAAGAAGTAACTTGGGCATGCAAAGAATGTGAATGTGCAACACGTGTGCGCTCCTCCTGAAAAAATCAATGCGGCTGCTGTCCCTTATCGGCTTACAGCATTTCCATATCTAGAAGCTCAAGTCGAAACCTGCAGTGTAAGAGATTTAGCGTTTAGTCTTCAATTGACAGCTATATTCGATACGACATCAGGATTCGTGCTCTTATACCTTGATAGTGTAAATTACGATACCTTATTTTAGCGACATTTAGGTTGTAAATCGTACTTTTATTGTGTTTTGATGCAATCTATCAACCAACTACTCGCCACCAACCATCCCATTCGACCAGTCGCTTATTTAAACATTTCGTTCAACCAGGTGCATGACGTAGGTGCCAGAAGATAATTTGACAGTGATGCCAAATGATGTAAAAGCCATTAAAGGCTGCCCCGGATCTATCGTGCTTACAACAATAGAAATTGTTGATTTGTGATTGTGCCTGCCCATAATATGTTCTTTTAGTATTGTACTCAAGTAAATTATAATTTTCATTAGTTGCCGGAATAAGGATAAAAGATTAATGACCGCACTACATATTTTCAAATTACACTGGCAATTGCTCAGAATGCAAATTGCAAATATATGGATCAGCAGATCATTTACACTTGTTTTAACAGAAAGCATGATGCAGAACAATCAATATAAAGACTAGTACTGGCAATCATAGTGCGACTTTATGTATTGCCAATCATGGTGATAAATTGCTACCGAACATCCGTTGGACCGACCCTTGGTATTATGTCAGACAACCCGTGCTGCCAGTGGATGATGATGTTTAAAGAGCTCCCTTACTCACATTTATCCCCACCTCTAAAAAAACACCGATTTCACATTATATTAATTGAGCACAGCGAAGAAGACATACTTTGTTTTATAACAGTCACTATCTCTGCATATATCGAACACCAAAGTAATAAGCACATGATTTCTGAACGGCCCACATGGTCGATCACCTTAGTGTCTATAGTTTGACAATAGCTACGAGATGTAATAGGATTAAACCATTATTTTGGGTTAGATTTAGGCTTTTGAAAACACATTCCAGTAATTTTCTAGCAGTGACGTTGACGAATCCGTTTTGCGCCATACTAGTATCTAGAGGGGGCATCGGCGGCCGGCGAATTGATGTAGGACATTGAACCCGGATTGGACGCAAAGAACGACCACAGACTGCATTTGTTGGGGTCGGTTTTAATGACTTTCTTATAACAACACATTATATATTGAACCAATTAACTAATGGAGTGCATGGTTGGTGTTTTTTCCATCTTGGGAACTTACTCAATTATGTTGTTTCATTTTTATTTAGTAGGTTATGTCCAACGTTGTCTCGGTGGAGCTCGGCGTACCACTTTTAAATGACGCCAAGCAATTCTCACAAAACTATAGCAACAGCTGCCAATGGCTAATGAGGCATTCACTGTTTTATCATGGAGGTCTACAAACTCTTGCAAATGTGTCTGCTTGAAGTGTGATGCGTTCCAGGAGTAAGGGTCGTAGTTTGCACTGGTAACTTTTTATGCGCTACATAAAAGTATAATTGATGAAGAAAATATATTTCATGCATAACTAATATTGCTGTTCGTTATAGCCGCCGACTATGAATAGCAATGTTAGTTATTTGGTAATCAATTAATGTTGTAGTTTCATGGGGGGCTATCGTTGGTAATTATAACATTACACAGGCATGGTAAATACCAGCTGTATTTGTGGTCTATCGTGACGCCACGGCTCGCTTCTTTACCTTCATATTAGGTTACTCTCACTACTGATTACCTTCATAAAATAAAACAGACCTATTTATGAGACATGGATACATAAAATTCATCGACATAAGTGTGGTGCACTCATTGACTTAAATCGCTTTCATATAGAGATTTCGCTTGTTTATTTTTTTTACACGATTTTGCTAGTTTTGCTAGCGTCACACAGAGCCGTTTTCCGATAATCAACTGCAGATATCGACAGCTTGTCCGGGCGGTAGACTGATGTAACACATGGTACTAAACATATTCAAAGACTACTGTACAGTAATGGAACACGGTGCATCCGATTTAGACAACCATATGAAGAAATAGTTCTCTTCGCATCATAACCATACTATAAGCCCATATTATGGATTGTTGGTGATATCCCATGTCACCAAAGTCCAAAAATCACATATATTAAAATCAAATAAATATTTAAATAAATTATAATTCAATATTTGGGCCTTTTGCGAAACAATTACGGTTGGTTTAAGCTGGTTTGACCAAAGTTAATAGCAATGACACCATCATTGATTCAACTCCATTTCAATGAGTTGTCCTCCATAAATATGCAAATAGTGGCCCTGCAAGTGCTGATAAAGGTCAGAAGGAGAAAGCCACCAAAATAATTCCACATCAGTGAGTATTTTCACGCGATATGGTAATACAGCTGTGATGAAATCCTTGACAATATTCGCAAGAAAACCACGATGAGCTGCCTAATCAATTTAGGTTGGCATTAGCTTTAATCACATTTACGTTTTCTTTACAATTCCGACTTACAGAGAACAATATTAATACGAATCTCCGCCATAACTTTACAATAGTGATAAATATGCTATTACTGCACTATGGTGAATCATTGTAATAATAGGCCTTTGAAATATACCAGAGAAAAATTGTTGAGCAAAATTGCGAACCTTTAGTCACACAACGGCTGATATAAGGATCCAATATGTAGCATTAATCTGATTCCAACTCAATATATTCAAATTATACCAAGCACAATGGCTTTGGCATATATATTGCCAATAAAATCAAAATACAATGCATGTAGTTTCATGTAGTCCTTACTATGCACGTTGTAAAGCAACTGAACAATCTATTCATCGGACAAGCTGTTATCAGGGTTTTGTAAGTAAATGATATAACTGGGATGAGATCTGCAAATTGAGGCTTTCTTGCTGAAGCAATCAGTTAGATGATTTCTGATGTTTTTGTCTGGTGCATATGATTCGTTCCATCGAATCATCTATGTCTTTGTTGAGTTGTAATTTATTGACAAGGTGGTTTGAAACAAATTATTCTGGTTGGTAGATATTCTATGAACACCGCATTGAAAGATGTATAATTGTAATAAACCCAGTCAACAACCAGCGCCCGGTGTTTTAGATAAAGTTATTGCCAACTAAAGAACGAATAAGGAATAAATTCAAGATTTTCAACGCGTATCACCACCTTCGGTCCAAAACATAACATTTCACAGAACAACTGCATACATAACTGAGCAGGTGCTGGCTTGCTTTGCAACATATAAATGGATTCCGGAATACTTTCATCACATCGTAACATCAGTTAGACGTAATATGATCACGACATTTTCTCCATTTTTGGATATACAATATCGGATGCCTGAATTACACAGATGCACCCTAGTCATTATTGTGTCTCAGTGTTGGGC
The DNA here is from genome assembly GCA_034190875.2 of Urechis unicinctus. Lineage (NCBI taxonomy): Eukaryota > Metazoa > Annelida > Polychaeta > Xenopneusta > Urechidae > Urechis > Urechis unicinctus. Next base: position 18,182,124 of record CM067354.1, read on the forward strand.
TTCAACTTTCAAAGCTGATTGTTTACTCCTCAAACGTTTTTGGAGAATTATGTGCTTTTTAGTAAAATAACGAGAGACATATCGTAAGCAGCAGCAATATAACAATTTATTAAGCCTTTGATAATTTGCTTGCAATTCTAACTCTCACTTTGACCGCGACTATTCCCACTATATCACAATTAGGACGTTCACTTTGGAAAAACACCAAATCGTAATCAAGTTTAGTGATATCTCGTTCTGATGTTCGCAGTTAAACTGGTTTTTCATAACTCCATCAAATGCCAATCAATGCCAAATTCAAATTTGGTATCATTGCAGCTCCGCAATATTTGCGCATATTGAATAAGTTTATTGTTCTACTTGTGGTAGGCCTTTTATTGCTATTATAACTGTCGACCTATGATTCGTAATTGTTTTGAATTATGTTATATTTCAAATGTCTGAAGCAAATCCCTGAAGTCGTTAAACCCTGTTTATGCTTGAGAGGGAAAGCAATGGTACGACTGCCATTATTTTGTGAGGCTATTAGTTGTCATTCTGATAAGACAAATTACCATGGTCGTTGATGTTTAGAATCGAACAATTACTCTGTAATCATACAGTATTGGTTGCAATGTACCTTCATGTTCAACTGAAGTGCGAAATAACAATGAGTTGTAGGATTCCACTCATTAATGTTCTCAGATGTTAACTTCTTTATAGCCGTGATGACCTAATGAAGCGTTTATTCGGCAGTCTCACGCAGGATTGCAAAAGGCACCGCCATAATGTCGTTTCTATCAGATCATTCATATATCATTCACTTCCTGAAGCAGTATTCTATAAGCACAGCGTTATCATTTTGATATACAATTTGCATTCTCATAACTATTCTCCTGATGTATCTGATATTTCGTGCGATTTGAAAGGATGACAGCTAGAATCCTGTCCAGCCAATCAAATCGCTCTACCGAAACACGCAGAAACAATGGGTAATGTTCAGGTTTTTGCCGACCCTTGGTTGGATAAGAGAAAAAGAATAAGCGTAAAACATAGCTTCCAAAAAGAGGTGATATTGTAATGGAAGTTTCGTCTTACAAGCAAAAAGCAGCACACACTGGATTTAAGCCTCGCTGCTGGATAGTAATACAACGCTACTCCATGGAGCCTGACGGCTGACAAACGATTGGACTAACATTCTGTAGTCACAGTGACAGTTTTATCTTTTCTTATCGACACATCGGTTTAGTACCCGACAGTTATATTAACAATAATTGATCAGTATCATTGTGTAATTAATTGTGTATTGTGGATATTGCAATCGTTTCTAAAATGATCGCACGTTTCACATTTTCCTTGTTTGCTATAGAGCAACGATGATAATACGTTTATGATCCTGATAATGTCGCGCGTATTGTGATCTTAATGGGCAAAATATTCCCATTTATAGTGTGCTTTTGTGTTATTAGCTGAACAGTTCCAGATAGTAATAGTCGGTTATGGTGGTAATCACATCAAGCACGCTAATGCTTATTATGGAACATGCTCCGATAAAAAATACGCACAGTTTGGTAAGCAGCAAAACCATACTGGTGGTACGCTGGATGGCTAAAAATACCCGTGGATGAATTAACTATAATTGGTCCGTTACATTTGCAAAAGTTTTCAAAATATATTACAACAAATTCTAAACTCCAATTGCGTCGGCAATCAAGGAGGTACATTCTTAAATTTAAAGTCGGTTCCTGTCAAGACAACAACAGCC
>CM067354.1:18183967-18198545 GCA_034190875.2 Urechis unicinctus
AAAGACACGGCGGTAATGAGTAGCAAAGTGAAATAGACCTTCAAATTCCTCATCTGGAGCAGAGCTCTGATGCGCTGCGGGAATGCGATGGCTGAGAAACATCAACGTGGATAGCCCTGTCATGTACTGGAAAAGTTACGCAAAGTGAATTTGTGAGTGTAACAAGATACTCAATATGTATGAACGTTGATGACGAGCATATATGTACGATAGCCAACGATCGCCTAATACTCCATAACACTACAATACAATATCCTTCATTCCACCTTGATTACATGGCGCAGTTAATGCAAATCAATAGTCGCTAGTAGATTCTTATCATTGTTGTCAGATTGATACAAACCAGTAAGGCTGCACAACCGACGGTAGCATGATCAGCAAGAGAGTATCCCGCCAATCTCAGAGTTCATGCCGTATTGGTATGTGTCGAAGTATTGTTGAATTAGACATGACATTTAATGAGGTCCTGGTGCTCCAAACGATGCATTTTAGTCCAATCACTAGCACATGAATGCAGCGGATTCCCAGCATGTTACTCGTGGCACTGAGTTATGAGGTGTTTATAACGCTGGTCGTATATTACCATCATATTACGCTTTCGGGAATTTGATTGATGAAATAGGGCAAAATGTACACCTGTTTATTTCATTGGGTCGATCACACGGCCTGTAAATATTGACTAAACGCAGCACCCATGTAGCCCTCCTCTCAACACAAAACACATTAATAATACGAGAAAGTAACCATGAATGTTTTCATACTTTGAATGCAATCTTCAGGGAGCTGCAATGGTAAGAAAAGCCGCAATAATGGGTCAAAAAACTAGAAGACGAAATTGCATTTTGATATGCATTGGGCGATGCATCTGTAAAGCTGCGGCATTACTAACAAACGTGTAGAAATGCTCTTTGTAAGCGGGAGAATTGTGGGAGGAAACCGGAAACAATATTTAGAATAACCAAGCAATTTTTTTAGCACCAGCAACATTCTATGCTCTAAATTTACTCAAATTATACTGCCAAATGTCATTTATTGCCGTTGCGTAAATTTTGTCGTTTATGATATAACTATAATTTTATTGACTGTACATATTTCCAAATCATAAGGTGATATATTTTAAGCACGCATCCAATACTGAGGGTGGAGTTAACTTGGCAGTGTATGACCCATCTATCAAATATGCAACTCTCAATGAGATAACGGTATGAGATCATCAGCAAAGTTCCTTAATTATGATAGTTGTCCGCCAACTTATTATCATCATGTGTAGACTATGAATTCAGCTTGTAAATATAAAAGATTAGAATCTTTATCTCTTGTTAACATTGAAAGTTTGTGATGCATTGGTTCTTAACTTTGTCTGAGATAACCGATTATTAGTCAATCGCAATTACAATCCAAAAATAGTTCGTTGCATCATAAGCTTAAAACAATCCTTGATTCTGTGGTCGCTTTTCTTAATAAATGGTTTAACAAACGTTGCACCATTAGTCAACGTAACTAACAGCAAACACTAAAGTAAAATAAAACTAAGATGAATACTCACGCGAACATGGTGCCTACACTTGATATTTGTATTGTTTAAGGCTGCCATTCACAAATACGGTTCTGTTCAGTTATGTGCCCACTGAGGCTCGTTCCATTAAAGCTAATTCACGAAAGCAGCTCGCAACACGAATAGGCAAGTAGAATTACGACCCTTACATAATGAATTGGATTGAGTTGTGTGTCCCAGTGACCCTACATCCATCTGCACCAGTGTAAGAGCACGGAGGAGGTAATTGAACATATATCTGCGTGAGACTATATTTTACATACTGATGTCTATGTACTAACGAAGTATGACATGCCACGTTTTGTAATGCAGCCATCGTGGTTCGCGGCAATAAATCCACGTTTCCGTAATTATACTTTCTGTCCACATTGTTGCACGCTAATATAAATCAGATACCATGTAAATGATCGACCGTCGCGATATCAACTCGTTGTTGGAAGTGACATTAAATCCCAATATTACCATTACTATGTAAATTATTGTACACTACAGGTTTGTAAAGATGAGTCGCTCTGCAGTGGTTTAATCATCAAACGTCATATCATAGCATTAGGAGAACGCAGCAAGTGGCGAGGCTTTCATTTCCATTTCAGAGAACTTCTTTGATACGTCATGCTTGGTTTGCATTGATATCTTTACAAATGACATGCGCGGTGCCACTTACATAATCGCTCTCAAGATAATAGCATCAAGTTACAGGACTCCATATATTGCTACCCCTGATTTGGCAATGGCATTGTTACGGTGGTGTGTCAATGGCGAAGCAAAATGTGTGGAATATGGTCCACAAATTTGATGTAAGGGAATAGATCATTCCAGAAGATTATTCTAATGGTCGCTACGATAGCATGCACTTAGTTCTGACTGCGCGAAAACAAGGAGGCTAAAGAACACCAGCCACTTTTGTTTGGTTTTTCCAGGTCATTGTATGCAATCATTGGAATCGCTCATCCTCTTTATAAATCCCAAATTGGAATGGAGCATTATGGTAGGCAAAACAGTGTACATATCGATGTCATATTTATAACAAGTTGGTTCGGCCAATTGAGCCTGCTGATAGAGCTATTTTGCTGTAAACAAGTCAATAATATCCTGCTACAAACTTTGTTCTCAAATTCACATGAAACTGACGATTAACAAATTGTTATCGGTTTCTAAAACTGATCACTGTTTACGTGAACATGCTTTCGGAGATTCCGCCAGCTTTTGTCTTGTCCCTGTTAGGCGATAGATTACTGGATGAAAATACTGGATGCACTTCTGTGTTATCAATAATCGAAACACCTAAAACGAACATTTGCTTATGGAGACCGCGCCCCAACCCTCATTGGTCTCTTGGTGGTCTGTTATTGTTCTGATTTGCCTTGAGGGGCTACGCCGATGTTCATTCCGCCATCGATGGCACGGTACTAGTGGTCAGTAATCGTCCCTAGTGGTTGTGTCGCATCTGTTTGCGTACAATGAGCAGTATTTTTTCGTAACTATTAGTTTGCTTTAGCGACACCATGTGGCTATAGTGACACGGTTAACATACAAGCGACTGTGGAAACCAAATAATCAAGTTTGAAAAATGATGATATGTATTAATATGGAGTATGTCTCGGGCGCTCCACGTCAATTATGCACTGATGATAGTGAGTGATGGCAATTGAACCTCTGCTTGAGTTTGTCATCCTTATCGCCCCTACATCGTGTGTATCCTGTTACTCTCACAAATTCGCATTGCGTTACTGTTGCAGGGCATCAATCATCGAGAGCCTCCTCAGTTACTTGATGTTTATGTGATATGCATCAACCTGTTAATGTTATCATGCTAATCATTGTGGCGATAATTTCCATTGATAACTTGATAGAAAGGGCACATAGCGTTATTACACAGTGAAGTTGATTTATCACTCCCTATGGGGACAATTACGGTCACTGTCATTTTCCTTGAAAAGCGCATCAATCATGTAATATTGGCACAAGCCCGGATACAGATGGTTAACAGCCATCTCATTGTCATGGCTCCTCGGGGCACGTCAGCTTCTCTGTTCAAAATCATGAATTGTAAGGTCCTCATAGCTCCATCCCAGATTGCTACTCATCGTTGCTGTGTCTTGACATGATAAATCGTGCACATTGATCACTGAATTACCTGATGTGGAAAATATTAATATCCACACATTGGCAAGATTAAAATGTTATAGAGGGCGTAATGTTGAACACAATGCATTTGGTCGATTCGTTCATGTTTCATACATCTGTATTTACTATCCAAGAATAAATAGGTATAGAAATGTTATTCTTCTATGTCAGCTGACTTGTTTGCTACGTCATAGTTAATATGTTTGGTGTTCTCCTGTCAAGAAGGGTACTTTTATAGAATGAGTGACAAGAGGATGTTGTTATTACTACGACAGGTAATGGCCTCAAACGCAAATATTTACTTAACGAATCAATGAAGTAAATAAAGCGCTACTGACTGCCAACAACGGCTGACCATTGACAGTCAAGGTGGCATTGTGGAATTTATCTTCTGAGGGTCGTGCCATTAGAATTGATTCATAAAAATATCTGGCAATAGAAATAGGCTCGTAACTTATGTTTCAGCGACCTAAGCAACCCAAGCGATGTAGCGTGGTTTCACTATCAAGGGTAATTTCATTACATTAGTAGAACCAAGGCAACAGAAGAGGTCCATCATAAAAAGAGCGATGTTCCTAAACCCAATTTGTACCTTTGGTTTATACTGAACGTTTACAGATAATATAAGGTAACGAATTTACATTTGTTTGATTTAATGTATTGGAATGATTTTGTTAGTAGTCCTTTTAAAGTAGCGGTAATACCATATCATCTTTACATTATCTATACCAGCGCCGTATATGTTATCATCCTGCTTATATGTTGGTAATTGTCATCAACAACCATTATATAAGTACAGAGCGAAGGTGGTTACTTATTCCCCCTGGAAGCAATAACGGTCACTTGTTTCCAGTTATAACGGCACAAGCGCTGATACTAATGTTTAGCACCCACTTCGCTACGCCAACTGATTCTTAAGATCCTCATAGCTCTATTTCAGATTGCTACTCGTCTCCGCTGTGTCTGTTCCAGCAAAATGTGCATATAAATGAACTGAGTCGGACAATCTTGATATCCGTACATTAGCAACAATGAAGTGTTTCAGCATGCACGAAATATTACTTTAAGGCATTATGATTAATACGGTTTGCTCAAATATGATAAATCAATGTACAATTACACACACACACACACACACACACACACACACATATAATATATATATATATATATATATATATATATATATATATATATATATATATATATATATATATATATATATATATATATATATGAATATACATATATATATATAATATATATATATATATCATCACTATATATATGACACACATACACATCTTTATCTATATATATATAGATTTATATATATACATTATATGAATAAATATATTTATATATGCTTGTACATTCATATATATATTCATAGGTACACAGACATAAATATTAATATATAGGTATGTACATATATATGTATATATATATAAACATCTATGATATAGATATTATAGATATATATATATATATATATATATATATATATATATATATATATATATATATATATATATATATATATATATATATATATATATATATATATATATATATATATATATATATATATATATATATATATATATATATATACTATATATATATATATATATATATATATATTGCAATTCCAACGTTGTTTGGGATCTTTGGAATACTGTGCAATGAAAGGTCCAGTGTATATCTCACCAATATGTCATAAATTCTTTCCAGAGGGCTCATTACGATACATCATAATGTATTATGATTCCGTTCTTCCATTTCCATATCTGGTTTTAGCCATCGGAATGCGGTGAAGGATATATATTCATCACACATGACCATCCATAGTCACTTAAACTTCGGATTAGATATATTTTGTGCATTATTTATTAGCCCCAACATATATAAATAATAAACCTTATCAAATTGTCCTTTTTCTTTTGATCAAAAAGGGGTGTTTTTAAAGCCCCCAATTCCCATACACCCCAAGCAACCCTGCAACGGAGTCAGTCGGTGAGAGTGGCGCAGCCCTGGTGGGAGATGATTCTACATGCTGCATCCGTCTCGTCTTGTCGTGGTTCCTCACCGAGCCGAGCTGAGCCAACAGCAATTATTGATTAGCTGTTGTGGTTTTGTGCAGCTATTTGGGATGAATAAGTTCAAGTTATACATGTCATACCGGGATGTATCCCTTCATAGGGAATCATATATCTGCTGGGCGTACCAAGCAAACATTCGACTTGCGATACTACTCCTGAAATATATTCCTCGTCATAGATTTCATTCTGTATGTCATGGTACTGTCCGGTATATTCTAACACCACATATAAAGCAGAAACCTGGAGATTGAAAGTCTGCCTATTTATATTATTTAATTTACGATTTCGCTTCCTCCCATGTTGACTGGACAGGCAATGCATTGTGGTGCATTTTGACTTATGCATATACTCAATGTTAACTAATGGTTAGGACACCAAATTACCAACTAGTACCGTTAGCATTCTGAAGCTTATTTACTGACGCATCATCTGAATTTCAACAACACTGAATTGTAGGCACTATAGCTACCTGTAAAGCACAATAAGGGTATTAGTTTTATGAGTGATCACACACAAGCCCGGATTTCTCAATTCTTAGCAAATTACCCTCACTCCGCTTTACGGTAGTTTACGTCGTACTGTATCATGATTGCCTGAGATAGCCCAAGCAGCAGCCTCTCGCCGCCAGTCCTCCTTCTTGTCATGTGATTAAGTACCTATTGCCTCATATATGCTTGGGAAAAGACCTCTTCTGTGACATAATGCGTCAATATGCCACTAACTACGTCATTGTGTGATGTATTAGATAATGTGCTGTCTAAAATAGTGATCACTTGATATGCGCACCCATGTGAATACCATCAATCAATAGCATTGCATACACAGACTAGTAGCATTGCGATCCAATACAGATTAGTTAGACATGGTGTGTTTCCGAATGTTCATGTGTCCGCTGTTTTACTTTATGTCCACAATGCGGCACGCTGAAATGAATCGCAAAGGGCATAACATCCCATAAGTGTAAGGCAGGGAGCTGCGGTGGTACCAATGAGGCATTATGAATAGTGTACAGGAGCAGATGGAAATCAGGTTCATGGTGAGTACGTATTACCCTTTTCAAGAATTGTTAGTATTCATTTATCATGTTGCATAAGTTAATTGCATAACTTAGCGTGTCATTGTATATATTGATCTGGACAGCTGCCGATAGCATTGCAGCGCCTATTTACTCAAGCATAACATCGATTTGGTATCCTGGTATCGTCGTTTCTGTTAATAATAATTAATTGCAGGCGTTATATTACAATTCACAGATTTCTCAGCGAATTACCCTTGCTCAGCTTTACGATGGTTTATGCCGTACTGTATCATGATTACCATTGATAGCCCGAGCAGCTGCGGTCACGGCACAATTTCTCCTTCATGTCAGTTTATTAAGTCGCTTTTATCGCATAAAGCCTGGAACGCGTGATATACTGTGTCAATATGCCACTCGCTATGATATTGGCGTGTACTATAATGACCCGTCTGTAAAAGCTATAAATCGAAATGTGAACTCATTGAGTAATATAATTGTATACGTAGCAGAGCACATCAAGTCATAAAACGACTAGCTGCCCGATATGCCTAATTTTAATATATCTGTCCCCCAATTCATGACAGTTGTAGGTAAACTCAGTAACCATGTACGTCCGATGAAGCGATCATGTGGATATGCTGCTTGAGCAATCCGATTCATTGATTTCTACCATGTTATATTTATGATCCCAACTTTCCCAATTATTTGATATCTAACAAATAATACATCGGTTCCGTTGATAAATATACTGTTTAAAACGGTACTCCATAGTAACTCAGCGTCGTATATCATAGAATGTCATGGGCAAGGTTAATCAAGGGAATAGAGGCGCGCTATATTATGTGTTTAATGTCACATGGAATTGCGAAGAATGATGTTGTGACTTGAAGCTGTGAACGCTGTATTGTTTCAAGACATGGAATGATTAACCATAAGGACATGTGGTTATCCTTAAGCAGTTTATAAAACCATGGTGACGTTAGGTGTTGTCGATCAAACTTCTGCATGAATGCCTAATCCTCATCTTTCCCTCATCTTGTTTTTCCTGTCACTCTCAAGAGTTCCAATTGTATAACTGTTGCAGCGCATTGTCATCAAAAGCTTCCCATGTTTTTTATTGTTTGTGCGATACGTATCTATGTTTTTTGTATCATGCGACTCATTAGGGTGGTAATGTTCGGTGACGACTCGATAAATTTATGCATTAAGTTATTACACAGCGTAGGTGATTTACTGCTCCCCTTGGAGGCAATCACGTTTCCTGTCAGTTTTCTTAAACGGCGCGTCAATCATGTTACAACGGCACAAGCCCGGGTCCTGATGTTCTACAGCCAGCTCATTCCCGCGGCTGCTCGGTTAAATATACTTAATTTTACCGCTCGCCAAACTCTGCCCGAGATCGCTACTCATCGAAGCTATGGTATATTTGACATCCCACCGGATTTTATTACCTGAAGCGGAAAATATACATAGCCGCACATTACATATTATTGATTAAGAATGCCTGAAATGCTTCATCTTGATATAATGCACCAATCGGTCAACTCACTTCCCTAAACAAAAAGCTTGAATCCTTATTGCACCAGCAGAACGGATTGTAGCCGAGGCCAACCGACTTTGTTGCTCATAAATTCCCTGTTCCTAATGGACAACAAAGAAGTTAAGCATAAACAATTGACTAAATCAAATCTTACTCTTGCAATGTTACCCAATTGGTTATCATGGGCGCGTGATACACCATCAAATGTTGCTGAACCCTTTCTTTTCATTGTACATAAGCCACCATTATTGCGGGATTAATGGATACTTTCAGTAAAATCAAGAACTCAAAGCATGTAAAACTCGGCAAGGCTAGCCATTTGTCTCATGATTGGCATCAATATCAGTCACATACAGAGGGTTCAAATTCTTACATTTGCTAGGATTAATTCTGATTCTTTTTGATTCAGACAAGATGGTCAAATACATTATAAACGCAGACAAATTATGGCTGTGGCATGCGCATGCTGTTATTGTTGGCAACAAATCGATTTCATAACTGCAATCCCTCATTCTTATGAAATATAGATGCGCGTAAAACGTGCTCGCTGAGTAATCACCACCAACTATCGTCTGACGTGTTTGGTCATAATAAATAAACAGACTGAGATCCTATTTATTTCCACAATGTTATGATTCCAATGGGACTTTTGTGAATGGATCTTTCATTGCAAAGATGATTTATTAACTGGCTCAAAACCATTCAGAGAGGGATGTTTTTGCGTATTTGCCATTACATTGTCTATAGCTTAACGTTATCATTGCATTAGCAGAACAAGGCAAAAGCAAGTACGAGCATGGAATAAACATTCAGGCTGTTGCATTCGCCTATTCATGAACCGTAAGTATTTGCCATAAATCAACCTCAAATAATTTTGTGTCATTATATATATTGGAATATGTAGCTGCAAGTGGTTATGCTGAGCAAACTCTCAATAACTACAAACTGACATCGTACCTTTTAGTTAATATCAATAAAGGCGAAAAGTTACTGATTATATGCGTTATCAAACACAAGCACAACTTTTGCAATTCTTAGCGCATTAGCCTAGCTCTGCTATACAATGATTTGCACCATACTTAACCATAATTCTATTATACAGCTTAAGCAGCTGCTGTTACGGCGCCATTTTCATTTCATTAAGTCGCTCTTACCTCATATATGCTTGGAAAATGGCCGTGTGGGTTAGATATTGCGTCAATATGTCACTCATAATAATGAATCCTGGGTGAATTAGATTAAGAGCTGTCTGCAGCAGCAAAACATCTATATATGGATTCATGTGAAATATCATCAGGAATTATGATAGATATCATTTTACACGTAGACGAGTATATTGCGATATAACAGAAGATTGCAAAAGAAAAACAACTAGCCGCGCAATATCCAAAAGAAAACCAGGGTTATTAATGTGGCCTGACTAGAGTGCGTTGTAAGTAAACCCGACGAGGCGTTCATGTGGAAATGGTGCTTGACAATCCCAATCTAGTAATTTCTAACCGGACGTATTTGAGGTCCCAATGGGAATTGAGTGTCAATCTCTTTATTGTATCTTCGATTGGATATATGAATCACGCTACTGTCTGCCACTGTCTTTTATGAGTCTTAACAAAGCCAAATATAAGAAACAGAATTACATATATAGGAATCGTAAATGTCTCTTTGGATATATGTTGTACAGTGTTACGGGGTTCTATTATACACACATTAATAATGCAAATGCCCATGACAGATTACTGTCTCCATACGCATTACTTTAAAATGGACCAAAACTAATATGGTTAATGTTATTAAGATGCAAATGGGCAACATTATATGACTTCAACATATACTATATGAAAGGTGAACTATCAATGTTTCATACACCAACGTTAAACCCTTTGCTTCAAGAGCAGGCATTGTAAGTGATACATGCAGTGTGGTAATAGCATTTACTGTGTTCTTACTGCATGTAAACTATGAGGTTATTAAATCCGCCGTCAGTAAGGCAAGATTATTTAAACTAATGGTTGTATGTCTTCAAAATTTGGAATGACTTATAATCCTATTCATTCAAGTTGAAATATTCATTTTTGTGGCTCATGGCAATAACTGTGAATAAAAATCCATAAGGAAGTCATGAATGTGGTTCACACAAAACAGTTAACACGTCCCCAGACACAATATTTCATATTAACGGCAACACGGCTGGTGAGACTCTAACATGGAGACTAATGATTCGACAATATTGATGGTGGTACAAATATTTCCCTGCTTCATCGACTGTCTGCATGCACTTCCTTCGTGAGCATCATCAAACCACAAACAGTGCCTCAAACGTGTACCAGCTATTGAATATCATTCGAATATCATTATCAATTGGACAATAGAAAAACAGACTATGCTGTCTTGTGAGCTTACTGCGTATCACATCAGTTAAGTGCGATGTTCAACATGTTGACAAAACTGTTGTCCCTAAATTATGCTACTCCTATCCAATAGTGCTCTTTGTCGTTTCTGTGGACGCATAACACACTCACCAAGGCAAAAAACATTTAGTATTCAGTGTTGTATTTTAGGTAAGTGTGATAATAAGCAGTGACTAGTGTTGTAGTTTTCGCATCTTATTATTGTGGTAATTTCCACATTATATTATCAATTACGTCTCCCACAAAGCAATCACTTTCACTTTTAGTTACCTTAAACGGCGAGTCAATCATTCTATAACGACACAATCCCAGATACTGATGTTTTACGACCGGTTCATTCCCGCGGCAAGTCCGTTTCTCCGTCCTTGATAATGAATTGTAAGCTCCTTAGAGCTCTATCCCAGATTGATACTCAACGCTTCAGCGTCTTTCATTGATTTTCATCGCATATAATCCATATAAATTGTCTGAAGTGGACAATATTGATCTTCACACTGACTATAATGGTTAAGAATGTACAGAAGGGTACTACTTGATATCATACATAATTAAGCTAGTTGTTTCTTCATATGTTATACATTTATGTTAACCATTAAGGGCACAATTGGAATTGTTACTCTCGTCTGTCAGCTGGCTTATTCCGATTGTAGAGTTAATATATTTTGTGCTGTCATGCTCCTGTCATAGAGAATACATTTTGTGATTGTGTCATTGGCTTGAATGGAATTGGTTTATTTATGAAAATCACTTGTACAGGATTATTGAAAAGTGACCCAATCACTTCAAGATACGAGGAGAATAGAGTCCTTATTAAACCAGAAAAGCAGATTGTAATTCATAACAAAAAATTGTTTCTCCTCGATATCATTGAACCATTGAAACTAATATTTCCTGGTGGAAAATAATGGTTCACTGCTCAAACAATTAATTAAAGGAAAGCTACACATGCAATGCGCTATCACCTGCATGTGATTCACCATATATTATAGCTGATTACATTATTTGCATCCATCAAAAATATATAACATTTGACATATTGGCGCTTAATGTCCGATTAAATGTCATTACAGATTGCTTTATTGCCATCACAGCTTGTGTAAGGATGAACGATCAAGTGCAAATTGTTCAAGAGATGGCTTTCTAGCAGATATTGCTCTCAACGCATAAAGCATATGGCAAAATATTCCGTTAACAAAAGAAACAGCAATATGCACAAATCAGTTATTGCGAGAATAAACTCCAATCATGTGCTTTGTCAAGACGCCCGGTGGTGGTTTACCCATTGATCAATCACGTTCAACTGTTGTAAGCACTTTTAGATCAAACATATGCCAATCATTAGTGTGACTCGAGTCATCTATTACTTCTACACAACCAGGGTGAATGCTATTTAATAACCATCATGTATGCGTTGTCATTGTTAAAGAATTTAGTTTATACATACAGACACTACAGACAGCTGATATTGTCATGACAACACTTCTCAGATTAACGTTATGCACATATCGAAATGTATTATCATAACGGTTGCTTATTTATAACTGCGGTTCCAGCTACGCCAATGCTGTTAAGGATGCAATTATTACACATCACCATCCATAATCTATTGTTATTGGATTTGATACATTTTGTACTAAATTTATCTTCCCTTACATATTGAAACTCGATCAAGCTGGTTATTTCCATCGATCAAAAGAAGGTATTATTAGGCCCAATGCACACATGAAAGTCGATTGACATCGGCAATCAATTAACGGAGGTGGTGGTTGACAGTGGCACGGCCCTAGTGGTGGGTGATCATACATACTTCATCCTTCTCGACATAACAAGGTACCTCACATCGCCAAGTGGAGAATACTTATCGATTTGCTGTTGCGGCTGTGAACGACTCGTTGGGTTGGATAAAACAGAGCAGATTTTAAAAACTATAAGTTAATGTTATTCATGTCAATCAGAATGTATATGTTACTGCGCAATGATGTCAGTCGCCCAATGAAATTATATGCGGGAGTTATCAACATTAAGCATATATACTGTCCAGCGTACCTCTGTTAAAATAAAAAATATATTCGACTTGCATTTCTACTGTTTAAACTTGATCATCACCAAACTACACGGGCAGTCAAGTACCCGAGTTGCGGACAATTTATTTACAACCACGCCAATTTTTACAACTCTATTTAAAGTCTATGGCGGTTACTTGCACGGCATAATTCAAACTGCTCCTACCCGGAGCCAAATCAATCCAGTTTATGTTGTTACAAGGAATGTATTCCATGTTTTACATCAAGTTACTAAGCCTTTTGGTTGATCGTTACATTACATATAGAAATACAGCAGTAGTCTCGGCTTGTCCATTCATTCCATTTGTAAGAAGAATTGCCTATTGTCTATGTAAATCATTGAGAAACGCTTTAATCATTTTTGGGTATGTGGGAGATTTGTCCAATAAATCATCAAGCCTTCAATTATAAGGCACATCACATTTGACCTCGTGTAATTTGTGATTGTGAAGTAATTGTCATATGGTACATACTGTATGATTTGCCCTTGATCCAATATTGTTAACACATTTTAAAACGAGTACTCATCAACTAAACGACGCAGCCGGTGTTGACATGCCGCCTCAAATTTACTCTCCTTTATGCGTTTCACTAGAAGCTTAGCGAGCAATAGCATCACATTACAAAGACATGAGTACATATACAACTTGTTTGGTGCGAGTGGCGAAGACAATTATTTGAATATATCAAGATTTATGTTTTAAGATATAAAGTGGATATAATGCAATTATTTCAATATATCTGCAGGACAACATAAGGTTGACGAAAGCTTAAAACCTGTTATTAAGTCTCTTAAAGCATAATGAGAGGGTCGGAATAACACCAGCAATTAAATCAATCAGAAAACCAAAAATCTTTTCCACTCGAATTTAGTCGTGTGAACAGGGTCAGTGGTTGTCATACATAAATATGGCCTACCATTATTTTTTTACCTGATCTAGTTTTTGTTGATGTACAGCCGCAGAACTGTAATTCTGTTGCGAATTAGTAGATATGTGGGGAAACTACTGTCCATATAACAAATCTTATGGTTCTGTCCAGCATATTCGTCTATACATTTAGGTGAGTTTATGTTTAGATCAATGACAATTATTTTTTCTCTCGACCAAGATTTTGCATAATCAGCATGTACCAAGTGCTGCCTTAGTTCCGTAAGAGGGGTGGGGGCAGTGATGACAATAAGATAACCAGTTAATGGCCTTTATAATTCCAAAGCTTGCATTACAGTGGTTCTTACCACCGTATACCATCAATAGTGCGATTTAGATTGTTGACAAATAACACTTGCCGACGACTGAAGTATCATACATCATGCCTGCTGGAGTAAAAGCAGATCGGCAAACATCGTGACGCAAGTAGTGGGCAGTTACGTCATGTGTTAATTCATTACAATGATATGGATGGTACACATCCTGTGATAAGCAGTTTGTCTCATATGCTCCGACCAGTGAAGAATTTAAGAAACGTTATGTCGCTCTTGGATAAATAATGATGATAACATTGTCAAAAGCGTCAACTCATGATTGGTACATTACATAATCCTATTAAATATCAACACTGATGTACCAAATGCATTTGACATTTTTCACAAAGTTGCTATAAAAAACTGAAAGGAACAATTCGACCAGGTATATTTGGATGGAAGGGATGAATCGTCAGAAATTAATATTATGGTAACCACGTAACTATAATATCATCAGAATGCCCTCGCAAAAATCTAAAGCATCTCTATGGTGCTTATCGATCAATAACTGCTTTGGGATCC
>CM067354.1:18198645-18273645 GCA_034190875.2 Urechis unicinctus
AATGTAACATAAGTGTCTGATTTAAACACTTCGACGCGAAGATTTTGTTTTTGTAACCTCGTGCCCATTTTCCCCCTTTACCTGTCCATGAAATGTAAGGAGTAATGATCCTTACTTACGAAAATGTCTTGGCAATAAGCGGTCTTCCTCGTTAAAGACAGGGGTTGCAGGCCGAGTGAATATTAGAGATGCCAGAGTTTGACTCAGGGCGGAATACAGATACTTGATTTGTAGGCAAGCTTCAGAAATGACAATGTTCTGTGTGGTGCTGCTTAATGTGGTCTTCGTTACGTAGCTCATATGGTCTTTGCTAACGCTTTTAACAATATTGTACTAAATGGAGACTAGAAACCTTAAATTACATTTATATAATGATGAATGTAACTAGATTGCATCCTTATTCTGATCATTCGTGATTGATGCATATCATCGAAGTGATTGTTTCAAGATTCTTCTACATTAAGAATTGATGCTTTCCCAGAGTACCCAATAGCTCTTGTGTGACGTTTGGCACCATCCGACTGACTTATACTAGTTCGACGCACTGGCACAGGGATAAGATGGGTAGGCAAGGGCCAGGAGGGAGTGTAAGGAACATACCGGAGGCAAATCCCACTATGCTGCTATTGTTCAATATTACACAAACTTCGGTATATCATCGATTCCTTGTGCAACTTACCACTGCCAAAGTACCCTTCCATAGATCATGTTTTCCTTTCAGTATTCATGTGCACAATATGGGTTTGTGTCGGCTCTATGATTATCTGTGACTCTAAATGCTTCTTGGTGGGAATTATAGGGTTGATTGGACTAGGAAATGCTCATGTTATATAGTCCTGATTAATTTAAAAACGTCGTTAACGTAACACGTGATATACCAGTATAATATGCTCAAATACTACGTAACAAGAGCAAGTGGCGTCGATAACTATTGACTAGCGAGTGTAATTATCTACATTACATGAATGATACGGTAGTGCTAACCTCTACTTTTGTTGATGAATGTAATACGGCTAAATAATATTTTATTGTCCTGTGGGGCCTTTGTTAACATTCACATGCAGATCGGTCGCTTCATCTGCACCCAGTCGGTAAGCATCATTCACCAGCTGCATGTATAACGCGAAGTATATGTTACATACGACACAATGAAGGTACGATCAAGCCTTCGGAAGTAGAACATTTACGGCTAGGTTGTATTCACACACACACAAAATAATTGCCAGAATAATCCTCCGTATTCAGAATCAATTCAATGCTATGCTGCTAATAATGCCTTGGACAGGAAGTTTGCAGCTGTCGCGCTCATTCACAGAAGCCTATTATTTTCATTTGTGTGACATTTGTTGGTCAGCGCCTTCTTTCAGTCATTCACGGCAGTTGTGATTATGAATGCCATCATTGTAGCACCATGTATATAAGCGGCCAAGATGCTGATATTGCGAGCAATCACCTATTATTTGTGCAAGTTGAGCCCACGAGGATAACTATTGGCGTAATATGAATCCTTAATGACGCAACTAGGACTGGTATCGCAGGTGTCAGCATAAT
This sequence comes from Urechis unicinctus, assembly GCA_034190875.2. Classification (NCBI taxonomy): domain Eukaryota; kingdom Metazoa; phylum Annelida; class Polychaeta; order Xenopneusta; family Urechidae; genus Urechis; species Urechis unicinctus. Next base: position 18,200,197 of record CM067354.1, read on the forward strand.
GTTATTCCATTGAATAACATTTCCGTGTCAATAATGTCTAATAGCACAAACGTCATCAAGGTAGTCTATCCTGCTTGCGAGCAAGTGTGAACGAAAATAAAATTCTGTAACATGGTGTAAATGGCGCATAGTCGACATCGTGCATATGCTGTCAGAGTTGTTACTAATATCTAATAGCGCTAATCTGTTCCACAATTGCGGTATAGAAACATTAGATAGATAGGTGAAAGATCTAGCAACGCTCCTGTTTTGTCTGCAAATTGCTGTGACGTAGGTTGATGATAGTACCAATTCTGTAGTACATAATAATTTGAACCCAAAGAAAGCCGAACGAATTGCCATGATACGATTGGTGCAGTTGAATAAGCTGATAAATTGACAATTTTATTGAGGTACAGTTAAATACAGCGCATCAAAACCCATGTTCATTAACCTTTAAATCTTGTGTACTTCAACTAATGTGTGAGTGAAGAAGTGCAACCGCTGGGTAGGAAAAGATTTTCGGACAGGCTAAGTTTGTCAAAACATACTACATCAGCGCTGCGCGTAATGTTTCTACCATTGTACTAATCTGCATTTTCAGGCGACAACATATATTTAACTCTAAGGGTTGCTAATGAGGTATTGGTTGAAACAAATACGTAAACAATTACAAACCTAAAACGAACAAGCGGACATGCGCATGAAATTAGGCCCAAACTTGCCTTATTTGAGCAACATATATGAATCGCCCAATTGCCTAGGAGTGGCATTATTATAGGTATTGCAACAACCGAAACCAGTCTCCCGGGAAGGAACATTAATATGATGTTATTAATGGATATTACCGGCATCCTATTGTGCATTCTTGGTACCTGGGTTGCCAGTTTACAAGAACTTAGTGCCTTTATACTGCTGCTGCACAAAATAGACCAGGATAGGAGGACTCTAGGTAAGAGCTCGCTTTGAAATGAGTTGGACATGGCAGTGGTATTGTGAGCAAACCCTGAATCACCAAATATGTGCTTTCAGACAATGCAAGGAGGTACTTGAGGATGTACGTATAAACACCAACTATACTGACAGTTGAACGTGGACGTTAACTACTTTGTGTTTGACAATTGAGATAGCCTTAGTCAGTGTGGTTTGAGAATCTTTCGCGTTGCACACAGGTACATACATACATAGAAAAATTAAAATTACCAAATGCACACGCACTTACAGACTTATCAGACTTAATCAATCATCAGCACCTTATAGACGATGTAATTGCCATTAAGCTTAGAATAGCTTCGATTACATAGTCATTGCGCTAACAATATACGTTTGCTTACATAAACATATGACAATCTAACTCTACCCTAGGAGTAAGTCACTGAAATGTTGTGATTAAGACTAAGCTAACATGCGTTTCTACTGAAATGCAACAATACAAATTCTAATTCCTCCTCCCACAATGCACCAAGCCCGGTTTATGAGCCCATTATGTCATATCATTAAGTCACTGATGTTTAATAGGAGGTAGGCTATCAGAGTGTCACGCAGGAAGTTTTCATTTGCTACGACTTTCAAATGACATTGTACACAATGGTTCGCACGATTAATGAAACGAATGACTTACAATTAAAATATCAACAGATAAGTCATTAATAATCTCCTTATTATTGGCTTGAAGTACAGCAAACCTTGTTGTACAATATACATATGTATTGAGTAATTTCGAAGCATTCGCCAAGGTAATTAAATAGAGCAGAGCAATAATACACAACAGTCGTTACGCTTGGATAATTGCGTACTATTGCGTACGCGGATTGAACAAAATGTTGACAAAAGGTCGGTTGATAGTAACGTTTGCTGGTGGTTAACAGAAATGAGATCTGTGAGATCGACCAACAAAAAGGCACAGGGAGAATTACACGTGACTCTGCATATGAGCTAATATTTGAGCGCGTTTAGTAACTTGATTCAACATATGATAAAGAGTATTTTTTTAATTTTATGGTAATTAGTATATGTTGCATGGGTCAGGTAATCTATAATTATGTGTCTTACAAACACTGCGGTCCGTAGTCGAAATGAAAATTGTTGTAAGAGCCGATTATTCGATTGTTCGGCTTGCACTTAGTCTCTTGGTCTGATATGGATGACCAATGTACTTTAACTACGTAAAAGGACACAAAGGCACCCCGAAATGCTTTGTCCAACTTCTATTGCCTCCCTAAGCCTATGTGCCATTGTATTAACTTTGAGCCAAGTGAACATGTAAATAATCGATATTACCCCCTCCACCTTCCTCCAAACCGAAAATACAAGTCGAACCTGCCGATCAATAAATATAATCAATATATATATATAGGATTTTATTACCAGCACAAAAGCAATTGTAGAAATCCCTGCACAGAGTTTTCGGATTATGTATTTAGCTGCTATTGACGCAAATACATCCTCGCTTCTATCAGCGATATCACGATTGTAGCATTGACGATGTAAAAAACAGCTGTCGTTTGCGGCATTGTGCGACGAGTAACGGTAGTTGTCCCTGCAAGGTGACGACAACACGAGGGTTGAGAGAGCACGCATCTTGTGGTAGATATAATGTAGGTCGGCAGCATACAATCCAACCAGGGGCTGGGATAATAACTACAAACTCAGCCCTCTTAAGTGCAGTATCCAACGTTACACAATTTCAAATTAACAGTAAGCAGAGCAATGATCACTAGTTTAGAGCAAGAATTCAATTAAGCCGGCAAGAGAAAGGGGTATATGCCTGAAGGATATTCGTATAGCATAAGCGAGAGCAATTGTATCCTTGTTAAATACTTCGATGGCAGCTTGCTGCATATGATAGGAAGGGCTTTCCTTGGCAATGCTTAATCGTAATTGCGCGAATGGTTGATGATCTCGTCATATCGCTATCCGCGTGATATAACGATTGCTCAGTCACCATAGGCTCAATACCCTCTATGACATGGCAGCGTGCTAGAGGTTACAATTGCTGAAATTACCCACCGCTTGTACTTACATTTGCACAAACTAAATATAATATATTAAGACTAATCCTTAAGACCAGCAACCTATACTACACATCTCTTTCCTTGGTTAACACTTGGAAATATATAGAGTTCTGATCCCTTGAATAGTAGTGATATGTCCCTATTGCCACAGCAAACATGTAACCTTGTTTAACTGCCGAGATACAGGTCGCAGGAATATCGTGACGGCGCTTCGATATTGGTGATGCTGTCATCGAGCTGATGTGCCCCCCACCCCCCGATTAGGGCGTGGTAACAAATTTAGCATTCAGTATCAATAATGATGCCCAATAGGACGTGATGGTGGTTTTAGAAATAGATCTTTATTGGAAGATAATAGGATTTTTTCATTACAAGTCTGCTGCGTTTGGTTAAATTTTCATGATTTTATTCATTTGTCAACACTGTCATTGTGTATCCGCAAGGTGTTAAAATGATACCTGACCATGGTATATAATTCCTCTTACTGGCTATATAGATGTACGTAGATATAAGTGAATATTTGTATATATATATATATATATATATATATATATATATATATATATATATATATATATATATATATATATATATATATATATATATATATATATATATATATATATATATATATATATATATATATGTATATATATATACATACATATATATATATATATATATATATAAACATATATATTTGTAAACATATATTGATATATGCATGAATATATGTATAAATCTATATGCAGATACATATGTTTGATTATATAGATATAAAACCATAACATCAATTTGCTACATAAACTGATGAGGATATTTATAATAATATGTAGAAGGGTTTGAGGGGTATTTGTTGACAAACTGATGTCAATGAGGGTAACGCACACGTACGTTGTATTAAAGACTTCTAATTCGCTTGCCAAGGCCTCTAATTAGCTTCCCCACTACCTCGCAGACAACAGATAAAGTGCAATCTGGGTTTATGGTATGTTGCTTATTGTGTGATGCGCACCAAATTTCCATTGTTCTAGGAGATGATTGATAGGTAAATTTATTGTGGATGGTATAATGATACTATCCAAGGCAACTTAACCCACGGGTGTTGCTGCTGCTCCATTAAGCGTATTTTCAGCCAGGCTTCTAGGTTTAACAAACAAAGTACCCTCAAATTATTGAAAGTGCAGAGCGAAAACCTCTTTGGGTTTACAGGTTTAGTCTCTTAGTCGAACTGTCATCATTTTAGGGATTGAAGTACCTTGAAACGTCCTTGGAGCTGGTTTACTAGGAAACGGGAGGCAGAATGGATGAAATTACGTTTATGCTCTTCACTTAGAATGCGATACTTGTTCACTGACGCCCCCTTCTCGATGAGTAATCACTGCAACGTACAACCAACGGGAGCTATTGCGGGACGCCCATAACACACCATTATTCCAAATGGCTACCAAAACTCCCATTATGATCTAAAGAATATCAAAATTGAAGCGTTTTAGGAAGAACATCTTTTTGTCTCGAGGTGTTATTATCGTCTTGCCCTTTTGCGAGCTTGAGGGAATGATAGTTAGATTAGCATATGGTTAGAATACTGAACAGGTAATTCACATTCTAGCGGCTGATGACCTTTGCTTGCAGTGTGCAAAAAATGCATACCATTTAATTATAAGTCTTACAAAGACGTATAAAATCTGGCAACTTTCTTTGCGTCAAAAGAGCGTAATACAACGTGTTACGACCTCTAATCAAATTTGCCCCTTCGACTAAAACAATGTCAACGCATTGTGCATCGAAAGTTAGTGTCAGATGTTTTGTGAAACAAACAAGGGTTAATGCGCGCATCTGTTACTGTCAAAGACAAAAAAACACTGGCTACGAACATTCATCAATAACCGTTATTACAGATATTGTTGTAGATGAAACCAATCACTAAGGTAGAAATCCCCGCAGAAGTCGGAAGTGAGAGAGCAAACAAAACGATGAAGGAACGGTCTTTATATCATCACAAAAAGGGTATGAATATGATTGCGAATTTGCCATTGTAACCTGGATGGTCAGCAACTAAGCAAGATATATGACGGATACAATACATGTAAGCAAATGCTGTCAATGAGATAGTAAGAACTTTTGATTGCAACATCAAACCTTATTCCATTTCGAATTATGTTTATTCAAACGGTGCTATGCTTAAGAGTGCATTATTAACCCAGGAGCAATGGTTAGGTTGAAATGGGGGTCCATGCAAAGAGAATAATCCGTTTAGACATGGTAGCGCAGTACGTCCTTGCTATATTCATTGAGGGGCTACGAATGGATTAATGAATGATAAAGAGCCTTCTTATGTAACTGTGTGATTTGTGATCGTCCGGTAGAGTGTGTGTCCAAATATATTGGCTGTTCAATAATCGTACGTTACTGCCAATTCTGTCATGGCAACGTGAAAGAACCAATAATGCACGCCTCGATTATGACTGGTATCTCTGGAATTTCGCAGGTTTCCTGGTCATGGAGTCTCCTGATGTAACTCCCATTAATCGGACAGGAATGCAGCGGGTATGATGTACTTTGATCAATTCAATCCTTAATGGAATGTAACTGACCGGTATAGAAATGTGGTGATTCATAGGTAATAAACTATAGTTTTAACACATCTGGAAAGATAAACCTAACATATGGATAAATGGATTATGAATGCAAAAGAAACAAAAACATCTTAGAGCAGGAGCCTTGCTCCGCGCCACATTGTTATAAGGCGGTCTGCAAAAATAGCAATAAATAGGAACAGCATTGCATTTAAGTGAATGTTGGTATTGTTAGTGGACAACAATAGAAGCATTCATTGCGGCCTCGTCTTTTGCTGATTTCAAGCACTTGTTTTCAGGAAGTAACTTTCAAATCGGCTACAACACATGGCGTCAGCTCCACCGAGGCATTGGGTGATATCACATGGGCTAAGGAACATGGCCTTGGTTTTTGACGTTCAAAATACATAAGAAAGCAGCAACTGGGAGAACACAACCTGCGCATCATAACATACAACGGCAATATCACCCACAGACTTCGCACAATTGATGGGACAGTACGAAAGTAACTGTTGACTACATATGACATACTGATAGCTGAACAGAGTCGTTCACTGTTTAGCGTTCCAAGTGCGAGATCACCATTAGAAGATCATCTTTCGATCTCTCACATTTGTCGATTGAAATTTATTCCTGATGTAATAAATATATTTGACCAGACTAGAAGAGCTTGTTACAGCTGGAACACATGTTGCCTAATTTTCTACAAAACGCAGCATTTAGTTTGGTGTCAAAAATGCTTGCATACCGTATCTGTGAGGTTTGTGAGAGTATAGTTGGGATAAGGATGACGATGTTGATGGCTATATACTGATTCATCAACTCGTTTGTCAATTCATTAACATCAGCTGTGTCCTGATCGATTTTGCAATCACCGTAAGTGACAAAATGAATGATAAATCATCCCAGCTTGGCTTAGACTCCAAATCGTCATCAATTATCCCCAAGTTTATTTTTAGGATAGGTGGCCTTCGTTCCGAAGCCAGCCATTGAACACACCAAGCACACCTCTAATAACAAGATGCATCATACGCGCAACCTTCAACTGCTAGTAATCAATCAATGGTAGATATGTCAATAATATTCAGGCAATAGATTTGGATCAAAGAATGAATGGGTTTTAAACCTGAATGCAATTGACCAACTCGACAAATTGTCCCAGTTGGACCTTTTGTCCCGGATTGGATTATATTCGAGAATATTTGCATGCCATATCGTGTTTCAGACAGGCTTATGTAATAAACTGTAGCCCACTAGACCGAAGAATCAACCATCAGTATTAACATCCATTGATAAACGTGGGTGTTGCGCTCTGCTTTTTGTGGCTCGATCAAGCAATGATGATTAGTCGGGGCGGTCCAAACCGCAGCACTGTCATGAGGCAGCAAGTTCAAGTCATCTGATGTTATTTGGCATAGATATTGCAAAAATAACAGCAGAAGGAAAAATTGGAGTCGATGAGTGATTAGATTACTGGTTCCATAGGTAAATAAGCAACACGACGAGAATAAACCGATAATCCGAGTGCAAAAAATACGCGATATATATTAAGCGTTTGTCGATAATAGCGTGCATGCGAAAAGGATAGCTTTTTACGATGATGCGGTATTACTCTCACGATTGCGTATATAATGGACCATACAAAGCTAGCACCGAAAATCCAACAGGAAATCTATATGCGCAATGACAACGTGGAAAACCCAACTACGCAAGCCTGGATTATTACTAATTACTCTTTTGGAAATTGTTACACGCATTGATAGTTTAAGCTTGCGAAACAAGTATAATCGTATTTGTGTCGCAGAACATGCAACGACGTTGGATACTCTATTGTTAGTTTAGTGCGGGCTAAAAACCCCACTGTAATGCCACCATATGTATATCTTTATATATATATATATATATATATATATATATATATATATATATCTATATATATATATATATAGATGAGATAGAGAGAGAGAGATCTATCTATATATCTATAGAGAGAGATATCTCTATATTTCTATATATAGATAGAGATATATAAACCCCTTTTATCTATATATATTTACAGATATCTCTATCCAGAGAGAGATCTCCCCTATAGAGATATATGTTTTAGAGATAAATATCTATACATATATATTTATCTATCTATATTCATATATATATTTTATTATGCATATATATATATATCTTTATATGTATATATATATATTTATATATATTTATACATATATGTATACATAAACATAGAAAGATATATATATATATATATACATATATATATATATATTTAGATATATATATATATGTAAATATATATATATATATAAATATATATATATAATATATCTATGTATATATATGTGTCTATATCTATGTATTTATATATATGATGTATATATATACATATTTTTTTATATGTATATATATATTTATACACATGATGCATTTGTTGCATTGGTGTGGATATGTTTTAGTATTACAATGCTTCATTGATGCTTTTTGCAAGGCGAGTACGGTTGTTTCTACACCATGGCTTTTAACCGAGTAAGGCACCCATGCCGATGTAGATATAGTTCTTCGTTGGATTTGCACCACGATTCGGTTATTCACCGAGCCTCCAATGTGCACAAGTCGGGGAAAGACGGAAGAATGAACACAATAAGGGCGCAGTGATAGTCTCTGGAACACATGAGTCGGAGGCTCCGCCAAAAAATGTTGGAAGTAAGGGTGAATATAAGCGAGCTCCAAGGGACACACAAATAGATGGAGCTTACGAAGCAACGTTATCTCGGTGTGCCGTGCTCGAAAAGGGCTCATCACGGCAACACCATGCATCATAGTGATTAATGAAGGCGGTTGCTGTATGCACCTCTCATATTGAGGCGACATAAATGGCTCATTTGTCACTCTTCTCATGGCATGTGTGTCAAAGCATTGATAATGCGAAGAAGGTTTTCGTTAGGACTATGGATTGATACCCAGTGGGCGTACGAGTATAACAACGCTAATTTAATCATCATGTACGATTAGTCGTTGTATGATTTCAAAAAGCATGTATAAACAATTTCTGCGTTACACATTCGTTTATTATGCACTACACTGTGAATTCCTAACATCAAGTCGTAATACCCTGAGTGGATGCCATCGTTGTATAAATAAGTAGCAATATGTTGATACAAATGATAAATATATTCCCTAAAACAATCGGGAAGGTTGTATTGATGATTGGCTGACAATGACATACTATACATATTTAAGAAACAAAGTGTTAACCCAAACAAGGCAACGTATATATATCGCTTGTGAAAGAAGTATCGACGACGTATGTGTCATTGCCACTAGCGCCCCACATTACACTTCTCTGTTAGAACGCGCTCTGTCATAACATAAGTTTACCCATATCACAACGAACCAATCATGTCAGAGCCACCAGGTAAGAATTACATAATAGCTAAATACGTTAATTACACCTTGTCATAAATCCTTGCTTGATAAATATATCACCTCGATCCATAGATCAAGTAAGTGAGCACCATATAGCTGTGTGTGTGGAAAAGAAGGCATCAGTTATGTTGATGACCATGATATGGATTGCTTTGGTTGATCTTGAATTATATATTGCTGCCTTGGACAACTAAGTGAAGGCTGATTCAGCATCTCATTGTATGTCCAGATGACGAATTGTCCAACTTGTTATTTGCCTTGTCTTGCATATCCACCCAAGCGATGCACATCCCTCAATATATTTAATTGCTGACTTTTTCTTGCTCATCGTTGAACGAAGCATTTCGTTAATTAAGCAAATAATCATGCTCGTATCAGTCTTTGCAATGTGGTTGATGGATGTAGAGGGCAGATGAGTGGAATTTGTACGGCTATTATTTAGTAAAAGTTATTGCAGTAACAGGGCGGCGTGTCGCAAACAGAGTAGGCAAACATCCTGGCTAACCGTAACGTAATTGTGGATAAATGTATCGTAACAAAAACCAATTGTAATTTCACTGATGCCAACATTCTAGGCACGAAAAGCTCGTCGTACATGCTTCATGAAATATATAGATCTTAATGCACCTCTCCGCTATAGCCAAGAGAACGAACCATAACTGGTTATGAATATAAAGTAGAATTTGGAATTCAAGTATGCAGCAAACAATTTACTCCCTGCAGCACCCAATCAAGATTATACGCAGAATATTGATTGTGCGCCTCACTATATAACAGTACCCATTCCTTTTGATAAGTAAGCCAGTAGCGCGGCACCAAGTTAATGGGCCTAATTACATCTAATCACACCCACATCATATATATGATCATACAATAGTACGCTGCTTTGAAGGCTAAAAAAACGTCTTGGCTTGTGATTTGAAATTATGAATCCTGGCTAGGTGAATTAGAGATAATGGGACACCTACGAGACGGAGCAAACATTCGGCACACTGCACGGCACTAACGATTCACATAGGAACCCACTGTGTCTGAGAGAATATTATGGAGCCTTTCTGATAACTGTGCACCAATTGCAGTATATATATATATATATATATATATATATATATATATATATATATATATATATATATATATATATATATATATATATATATATATCTATATATATATATATATATATATATATATATATATATATATATATATATATATATATATTAGACATGTAGGTAAAAGAGACAACATTGTCGTTATTGTGTTAACAAATTGCTATAAGAACTGATCCTAATTGCGCCAATTTCCTCGCAGGGCATTTATGTGCTTACGCACAGGCAAACGGACAGATGTATTATGGTATAAATAGGTGCAATAGAACAAACTTAGCAAGCGCAAGAGAGCCACGTATAGACTGCAAGATGAAGTACACGGGCGGCGAGGAGAAGAAGAATGCCGTAGGCGTAGTTATATGGAAGTCATCTAGAAGCTATGGTTTGAAGTGATCCGAGTGAATTACCGCCTGGTGGCGGTGATAGCGCAACCAAAGGATGTGATGCAGTCTGAGGTGGCAGCATATGCTCCTCAGACAGGATGTGAAGACGGGATTAAATTTAGGTATGAGCTGCAGGCACTGACGTATATGGCAAGTGATGGTGAGTTCCTGATGATAGAGGATGACATGAATGCACACACTGGAACAGACATACGTGGCTTCGAATAGTGTATTGGGGGAATTTAGCGAAAGTCCCGCAACGCAGAAGGCCAGTTCCTGCTAGATATGTGTTGCCTGAATGGTTGGATGGTAGCAACCACTTGGTTGCAGTTTATTGTGCGGAAGGTGCAGTAGAAGACGATGGTGGCTACATTGTAGCTCAGGAGCTTTACCAAGATGGTGCCGTGTTCAAACGACACCAGAGTACGAAGTGGGAAGCTGGTTGGATCAGTGACAGATACCGAAGTGAGGTACTAAAAAAAGCACCGAGTGTGGAGGAAGTGAGGAAAGCTGGAGAGAAGTGGTACCTTTTTCAAAAATGCATTGGTCCAGACGTCAGAAGAAATGTGGAGTAGAGAGAAGTACGGTAAGAAGCCAGATAGGGGGTGGACAGACAGCGTCCAGAAAGCAAACGAAATGGAACATGCGACGAGAAAAGAAATGGAACCGAAACCAAATGTAGAAGCATAGCTTGACTATAAGATAGTCAGCAGCGAAGCGTGCAGTCAAATACGCGAAAGAATGAGCGCAGGCCAACTCGCGGTATCTCGGATGCTGAATGGGTTTTATGCAAACAAAACCCATCGGAGTACATATATATATATATATAGATATATATATATATAGATATATATATATATATATATATATATAATAGAGATATAGATATATATATATATATATATATATATATATATATATATATATATATTTATATATATATATACATATATATATACATATATATATATATGTATATATCTGTATATATTTTTATATCTGTTTATATATATATATATACATATATATATATATACATATGCATATATATATATACAAATATATGCATATCTTTAAATATATATATATGTATATATATATAATATATATATATAACACATTGCTCGCCTATATATATAAATATATATATATCCATATATATATATATATATATATATATATATATATATATATATATATATATATATATATATATATATATATATATATATAAATATATATTTATACAAGTCCGACCAATTTGGTACAATTCACTGTTCATTTTGACCCCTACTTACATTTTGGTCGATGATCGTGGAGCCAAAATAGTTAGCGTCATCTCCTAGGTTTACACAACTGCGCTGCCAAAGTGTAAAATTGTTTGCTACTACTCCGCCGCAGGTAGTAATCTCATTATTCGAGCAAACTGCCCACTAGGATGGCTTGTGTCATTGTCCAGCATACAACGATCCAGGTGGTAGTGCGTTAGGGGGGGGGGTACTCTTTCAAATGTTAATTTCTTTTCAAAGGTTGAATATGGATATTTTGCTTTAAACATCACTGAATTATATACTTGCATCAGTAATATTACCCTCAACCTACATTTTGTAGTACTTTTATCGGACATGAATATAACATGATCAGCTCATATTATATATCATTCCAATATACTAAAACATGAGCTCTTTTTAAAATTCCTATAGGTTTGATTATGTGTTATATGATAGTTCAGTCATGGACAGAGTCACACTTTAGCCATCATTTAGTCAGGAAAGTGATCCTTTAGATCTCAATAATAGCTTTTAAAAAAATGAGCTGGTTTGATTTGAAAGCCAAGTTATACAGCGTCAAGGCAAATAATTAGACCCCCAGTAGGTTCTTGAAGTCAAGAGCCTCTTTTGTCAGGGTATCTGCCTCATCAATATTGATATAATAAATTGTTGCCAAATGTTCAATGTTTGTAATCCAAACAATTGTTCAATAGCACAATCACCTCATTTTAATCTATCATGGATAAGCTATTAATGCCATGGCCATATCTCAGTTAGTCTTAAAATATGTGCATCTGGTCTAGTGTTGATAGTGGTATTAAGCATATTTAAAACCCCAAATCACACATGAGGCCTTTTTAGGACAGTGTAGTTCCCGAGATGTAACAACCTGACTGGTTATGCATGACTTGGATGGTCCCTTTGTTTTGTTGCCCATCCCTGAAAGGAGTTACCCGACCTGTTGCATGTCACTTATAAGGTAAAATTTATTGGACCATTAAGCAGTAACCATTAATAGTTTTGCTCCTCAGCACAGCTTTGCCCTGTCCATCTGTCTGTTTGTAATTTTTTTAATAATGCAAGCCACTCTTATATTGATTGTCACCGTTAATAGTTCTGCTTATCAGCACAGCTTTGCCCTGTGCATCTGTCTGTTTGTATAAAAATAATAACAATGCAAGCAACTCTGATATTGATTGTCACTTACAAACAAAATATCAGCCCTTTGTGACCTTATTATTGAAAAATAATCTAGTTAGCTATGTTAACCAAATAGAGAATAATTTGTAATGACACGTTTACTTACAAAGCATGCTACCAGTCTCAAATTAAACATGAACAACTCCTATATTGATGATCACTTACAAAGTAAATATCAGCTCTGCATGACCTTTTGTCCCTGAGTAATTTACTCAATGGGGAATAATTCTTGATGGCACTTTTTCTCATAATGCAAGCTAGCAACTCCACATCGACCAAATCTTCCTGCATAACCTTTGACCCCTGGATTATTAGTGAATAAGATCCTGTGCCTATAAATCCAATGGGTTATTGAACGTTATGATGTCACATTTAGTTATAAATCAAGCTAATTGTCTCAAATCTTCTCATGTCAATATTTCCTTGCTAACTAGCAATCAGATCTATATGGTCCTTGACATCAGCCAATATGTTATGATTATTATCATTTATACTGTCAAGTGAAAAATGCCACAGGTAATTTTGCCCACTTGCCAAATATTATTTTTGGGATTAGATATAACATCGCTGGTAACTTGTGCTCAGGGGTGGTTTATCTATATTGAAACCTTATGCATTTCACACGAGGACTATTTTGGTCTCGAGGCTAGATTTCCCTCGATGTTAATATTGTGTGTAGCCCTGGCCTGAAAACAATACTAATACCGTATTATACGGTTATTATCGATCTCCTTGCGCATCGGCTTCTGCGCAGGCTATGATTCGCCTCTACACCACACAGTTCGCTTTGGGGCAAATTCGGGCCATTACGCGAGAAATATTGATACGAATTATCAACTCTTAAATGTTACAAAAATATTTTCTACTGTGTTCGATTAGAATAATAATATTCATTTTGTTATGGACAACTTTTCAATAGGTCAAAAATGAAGCATTTATCGTAAAAAAAGTTCCGCGGACGTTTCATGGCCGTAAAGCGTTTCTTAAAATGGCGGCAGTCAGATGTGAAAACGAAATTGTTATCGAAAATCGACTGAAAAAAGCAATAGAAAGTTACAAGCCGGGATTGGAAATGACAGACAAAGAGCGAGAGTGTTTGGAGAAGTTGTTCTTGGGAAACGGCGTTGTTGCTAACCTACCAACGGGGTATGGGAAAAGCCTGATATACCATTTGCTCCCAGATTTGCTGCTCCCCTCCCCCCCGATGCTTCATCCATACTGTGGCTTCATCAAAACTGTGGCTTCATCAACGTTGTGGTTGTACCAGTGTTGTGGCTTCAACAATATTGAGGCTCCACCAATACTGTGGCTTCACCAGTGTTGTGGCTTCACCAATGTTGTGGCTTCACCAATACTGTGGCTTCACCTATACTGTGGCTTCACCAGTGTTGTGGCTTCGTCAATGATGTGGCTTCATCAATGTTGTGGCTTCATCAATATTTTGGCTTCCACAATAATATGGCTTCACCAATGTTGTGGCTTCACCAATATTGTGGCTTCACCAATACTGTGGCTTCGTCAATACTGTGGCTTTACAAGTGTTGTGGATTCGTCAATTTTGTGGCTTCATCAATGTTGTTGCTTCATCAATATTTTGGCTTCACCAATGTTGTGGCTTCACCAGTGCTGCGGCTTCATCAATATTACGGCTCCCCCAATACGGTGGCTTCAACAATGCTGTGGCTTCACCAATACTGTGGCTTCGTCAATACTGTGGCTTCACCAATGTTGTGGCTTCAACAGTGTTGTGGTTTCGTCAATGTTGTGGCTTCATCCATGTAGTGGTATCATCAATATTTTGTCACTAGTACCGTGACTTTACAAATGTTGTGGCTTCATCAGTGTTGTGGCTTCGTCAATGTTGTGGCTTCATCAATGTTGTGGCATCATCAATATTTTGGCTTCACCAATGTTGTGGCTTCACCAATAATGCGGTTTCACCAGTGTTGTGGCTTCACCAATACTGTGGCTTCACCAATACCATGGCTTCACCAATACCGTGGCTTCATCAATATTGTGGCTCCACTAATACTGTGGCTTTGACAATATTTTGGCTTCATCAATGTTGTGACTTCACCCATAATGTGGCTTTGACAATATTTTGGCTTCACCAATGTTGTGGCTTCACCAATACTATGGCTTCACCAATGTTGTGGCTTCACCGCTTCCTGTGTCAGGCCCACCAGCCCAATGAGTTTTCATACATCATATTACAAAATGTCCTGGTTATTGATTACTTTTGAGTCACATATATCTGTATGCGTTAATTACCCGCATATACACTCGCTGCGAGTTGTATCGACCAAGAAGGTGACTACTCGGCATAGTCATCACCAAAATTTTATTCGCGTGGATGAATAAGACTCATTGGTGAAGAGAGCTTTACCGCTTATATCGTTAATACTAATGTACCCATCCGGCATGTCGTAATCGGCGTTTCATATATATTGTACGATGGCAATGCAAAACGCTGAATTTTGTCTGACTTACTGTGATCCAGTAGTCGATTAATGATGACCAATAATATTAAGACCACGTATTGCTTGGATGAGTCAAATACGGAATGAGTGGTTAATACGAAGGTAGTTTTGACTAAAGCAATCGGGTAATTGTAACATTAAATATTTATACCAGGTTGTTCTGAAGAAACATAGTTGGCGGTTGATTGACAGGTAACAATCCGCGCTATGTGACTGACCGACACCTGGCATACATAGGTACACAGTGCGACTTAGCGATCCACTGAACGAATATGAACCGACGGTGTATTCAAGCAGATATTTGATATTGCGACTGTAGGATTAATCGATGAATTGAGCCAGGGTGTCGGAGAGGACGTAGAAGCTGCATACTAGGGAGATAGTGATGTTGAAGCCACTAAGGCCGATATCAGGGAGATTTCTAGTGATAGACACATGTACACACAAAGAGAGCGTTGTCCAGTATCTATGTATCAGCCCATACAGTGGCCATCTCATACATGGAGACATTGCGCCTGGATTGACGTGTTTGCCTGCAATGCAGAATCGACTTGAAAGGGGACGGTCTTTTAATCATACATTTATGGCATAAAAGGTAATATAAAAATGAAGAAGCCATTAGTACGCTGGGTTGCAACTTTGGTAGATATTACCTATCAAACAAATGAATAGATGCCATGTGATTCAATGCAGTCCCGAATCCATTACAAATACCCGAATGAAAGACTCGAAATGAAAGTGGAATTACTGACGGCAATTAATTTTTCCACGTACTGTTCCCGTACTCTTACTTAGAGCTGTCTAAATGTATAAAACCACTACATTCACTGGTTATATTACCACCAAGACGAGTGCAGATATTTGTATTCATATTCTATCCCGATTTTAAGTTAATTTATTTAAGAACGTAGAATGCAGACGAGTAAAGAGGACGGTGTGCGGAAGTGGGCAAGTCGATCATTCATATGTCATTCAATGCTCACATTCAAGCATATGGACATAATTAGCCTTTATTGGAAGATTGTGCCGTAAATTACCACTGCAACACCAATAGCGACCCGCTTTTAGTGGGAAATGGTGTAAGGAAGCACTATGTCCTTTTAGCCACCAGGAATGATGTTGGCCTGTTTAACTGTGATTTATGTTTGTTGATTGGCCTATTGAGCATGGCTTAGGTGAGGTTAAAATGCATTATACTCTCAGCCATCACTTGGCTTGTGGCGTTTCGCTATAATACATCGGCACAAAACGGCTGATAAGTTGTTGTTTCTCACCTGCACTCGAATAAGGAACAGCAGTATCGATTCAACCGCAACAAACAATCAATGTACACAATGTACGACACGAAATACGATACGATCTATGTACGCTTACAACGATGTGCAAGTATGTTTGAAGTGATTTTCATGTATTCCAAGCGGATACGCCAGTTCTACACGTGGTTGGACGACACATCTTGGAACTTCTAAAAGTTCCTGAAGCAGCAAAAAACACTAGCTTGTGATCTCAATGATTGCCGTTTGGAAGACCGTTTATGAAAGGAGACTTAAGTTCAAGACAGCGGTATGAGGGCGACAACAGAGCATTGCAGAATTTAGGGAGTGGGGAATGTGATAGAATGTTGAAGATATCGCTCAGAATGAGAAGGACTGTCACTTGATGAGGGCCAAAAAATGAAATTCCTATAACGGGCGGATATGTAGAGCCACGAATGTGTGTAGGAAAAGACGGTCCATGAGAATATAAAAAGGACCGGAAATGAGCTAATAACATCGGGGAACATCTGTTGTCCCATGTAAGTGGGTGAGAATTCAGTCACCTGAGCTTCCATGGCAAGGCCATGACAAATGTAGGCTTGAATGATTAGTGTATCGGAAATGTCAAATATCACAAGCACTCCAAGGCCATATGCTATCCTTATTGCAAGTTTCATCACAGATATTATTGTCAAAAATCTGCATAACTGTTCCATAAGATACCGATCGTTCCCTGAAAGATTCTCGAGCTATACACCAACATCTTGTATTTGGATGATGACTGTTGTTCAACAGATTTATAATTTGTAGCTGAATGAGTAACCCTTCGACGGGCAAATGATATTGTGGGCAACTGACGTCTCTCTCAATGTAAACAGATTTGTTGGTAAATTGCACCGATTAATTATGCTACAGATCATTACTATGCGCCAAACCAGCAATGAACGGCTTGCTATAGCACCTAAATAAAAAAATCGTTTGTGTCATATGAAGCACAGAGTACACGCAATGTCAATATAGCGAGTTATTGTAGCGTCAAGGGAGCGACTTTTGTTCCCATGAATGTGGAAAGTTCCAGATTATCGTACACTGTATTCAGTAAACTATCGAAATCATACTACTGCAGCAACGTTGCTGTGATGTTGCAGCTAACGTAAAACCAGAGTGAAATGAAGGTTTTATTGTTCGAGGGGAAACATGTTTTGGCTCTGACATTGCAACAATAAAGAACAAAAAACGACGGCTAAAGTAATGGAGGAACCAAACTAAAGATTTGAGACACGTTGCTATGCTGAGATAGGAGATTAGAAATAGAGCATGTAATTTGGTAAAAAAATATTTATTGCCAATGCAACAATAATTGACAGAGCGATTATCAATAGCTTTATATTATTGAATATGCTGGCTATGACAATTTTCATGCACAATTACCGATACAATTTTTGTACGCCTATTGTCAAGGTTCATAATAAGAACTAGTCGTTCAGTCAGACCAATAACTATGTGTGTCCAAAAAAGATTGAGCCATCATCTGTTTTGTATATGATGTAAACGAGATTGCACTCCTTTTCTTATTAGCTAAACAACGAGTATATTGCAGGAATTGTCATTACCAGTAGAGTAGAGAAACGAATTTGAAAGAAGCGAGAACATGTCCACCTTAGCTAAATTGATCCTTGTAATATGGATGCATAAATATAAGGTCGCGGTCGGTCATCGTGCTGCCAAATAGCTGCTAATTCGATTTTACATTCAACTATGTGAAGGTGATGACAAAAAAGAAGGTCGTGATTGCGTATATGCAAGTTAACATACATAATATGAAATTCAAATTTACGTTCAAAAGGCCAAATGAATTCCATAGAAAGATCAATGGTAAATACAAATTTGATCAAAGCAGTAACAATGCACTTACAGATTGGTCATGATTTGACATTTAAAAACAAGCAGTAAATCATCCTACTGATTGCTGATTCTGTGATAGATCGTGCGCGGAATTCATTTCGAAAGAATGATACGTCGCGATTTGCATGGCTTTGGAACGTTGAGATGGTTTGGAAGAAGTAAAACAGGGTGATAGTTGTCAGCGCGTTAATCTTATAACAACTGCGCAGAATGGGCTAGTAAGTTGTTAAGCTGGTGATAAACAGCAGTACCAGAACGGGTTGAGGGTTGAATGTGCGTAGTTGGACGAGCAGTCGTCCGTCCAGATTTCGGCTGAACCTGTAATATTGGGTTACACTTCATCTCATTAATACTGGCATGTATTTCATCATATTTCTTTAACGATACCAAATCACTACAAAATATTAAAAGACATATGGTCAATAGGGTATGTGCATGTGCGAAGTAAAAAAAAACCTTTTAACGCATTATTTGGCTTTTCAGCAAGATTTCAGCTTTATTATGTGACTGTGAATAGATATGCATTTGGCAGCTGATGGACCGCCCAGAATCATTGTTTACTGTAACAAAAATAGCAATAAATAAAACAAGAAATACATTGGCGTGCACGTTGATGCATCTTAATCTACACATAATTACATGTTTTGGCCAAACAATGTTCTCGTGCATTCTTAACAATCATGCTCAGATGCATACCAACCAAACAGTAGTCGGAACATACCAGAGGGCTTAACCCACGACATTACCGTGGTGCTCAGCATACAGTCTTAACGCTGGCAAACACTGTACTGCTCTATTGAAGTGACGAGCATGAAAACAGATCTACATCGATATTTGCCATAACGGATGAAGTTTAAGGCAATACACTGATATTTGCGCATACAAACCGGTTTACAAACAAATGTAAAAGGTCGAGCGAATGGCTTGCTACTAGTCGCCAATATCACTGCCCTGACATTTTTCTCTTGTTATGTTATTGTCACAGTCCGAATTGAGGTCACAATGAACAAACACACTGTGGCACACAGTTTATAAAATGTCTAAAATTTCTTTTAGGGCCGCAATATATTCATCCGATGGCAACAATTGCAGCTCATTGTCCAAACGGTCTCACCATATTGTTACAATTTCAGAAGCTTAGGATCTAGACCAAATATGATTTTGATTATGGCAGCTAATACTACATCCCCAGAGGTGGAGAATCCATGCTTACAGCTATCGACACATATCCAGCATTTGAAAACAATAGAAAAAGCATCAACAAACTAGCGGATGAATGCACGTTTTCCTAAAACGCATTTTGGATAGATGAAGCATGTACTTTTTACACTTGTCATTATTCGTTTTGAAGCAAATATATACTTATAACTCGAAACATACCTAGCTTTACAGGTTAACCCAGATTTTATGCGCTGAAGTAATGTATCATTGATCGCAGCACCTCAGCCAATAGCCAAGTATGTATTCAAACCATTTAAAGATTTGTGCAGTGCCTTCTGCTCGTGGAAATGGTTGTTTGTGCATCAAGTTGCAAATTTGACGCATTTACCCAAATCACAACTGCAACTTCACTTAACACCGAGACGTTACCAAAGCACTGTCGAGAAACGGTATTATTGCAGTGCTATAAAGTATTCGTTCAATCGGTTATCTTGGTTCCTCAACATGATAGTGTCACTTAGTACAACTATGCATTGGCATAAATGATAATGGGTAGAGCTTATGACAAGTAAGCAAATCGTGAAACTAATCGGTTCAAACGACAAGGAACGAGAATTATCGCACATGCTTTTCGACTAGTCTCCCATAGCTATGGCATTTCCGTCTCGGCAGCTCGGAGGCATACATGTACGCTACATCGCAGAATTGGGGATTCTTATTGACAGTCACACGTTGGATCGGTACTTAGTCAAACAGAATATGTTGGACAGAACCATGGTAGGGGGTGTGTATATGTATAAAATAGGCGAGTATATGGTAACTCATCACGTCATGCATGCTTAACGTGCAAAATGTCATCAGCTTGAATATTCGTGTTTTATCAACTTGCCCTCTGAGTGTGTAACCCTATTCCGTGGCCGCAAATGCTACTTAAGCTAACATAAGTCAAGGTTATCAAGGCAAGGCATGTTTACGAAATAACACTATGCTAGCATAGATCACTACTACTGTTGCACTACGCATCTGGTGCTCGGATAAATGTTTCTGAAAGCGATCAAACGTGCTCGTGTATTGACAATGATAAGTGCAAAGCCAATATATACTGATGCAAAAAGGTCATACAAACAATGCGGAAGGCGACAACGATAGGCTATAAGGCTAAGCTCAGTTTGATACACACCATAATGTTGCACCATCAACTTAAAAACGTCAACATATAGGTGAGTAAAACGAAAGAAGACGCTAGCGACTTTTGAAGAACTGAGAATTGACCAGTGAGTCGACTTTCGTAATATTCTAAGACGAAGTCGAAATTGAGCAAAAAAGCTGGTCGACATCTGGTTTCTCACATCACGCACCTTGTTGCGGGAACCCGCAGCCAACCTCAGCCTAGAGCTTAGTTGCAATCAGAGCATGCGTGGCCGAGAAGATAGAGGTCTCAGTCAAAATGCTAAAAAATCGGTCACTTTGCCAAGAACTGTCATGCCTAACAAAGCGAGAAAAAGAATGAAAAGCGATATTTTTAGCGCAATAAAGTCGGTCAGTTGTTCATCAGGCTAAGAATTGTCTGTCATCATTGGTGAAATCAGCAGTTTCCGCATCAACATGGCACTCCGATATTCCAAGTGAGCAGATTGCATGTTATGAAATGATGACTTGAGAGGAAACAGCGCATATGGCATTCATCAAATACAAAAACCTTATGTTACCTAACGTATATGCCGCTCATTGATGCGTGTATTATTAACCATGAGGGAAACAGCATAAAAAATAGGGCTTTGGTGTATACTCAGTGACACTGCATTGGACTCGTGAAGGCAGATCATTACACTGGCATGATTGGCTCACGATGGCACCGTGATTAGGGCACCGATTGCAAAGATCTAACTGAGTACTTATGGTGTGAAGTAGATAACCAGCAATTTCCAAAGCCTGACATTGATGACGACGCAGCTAAATTCTGTCATGCAATGTATGTCATCCTCTGTCAGAAGCAGGTTATCGCTTTATTCAAACATTCATTGATTATGGCAGCCGATATCCCGAAGCAGTGCCATTGAAAGACATGGTCAGTAAGTCACGGAAACAGTTGCTGAGACTCTCGCAGATATCTAAGTCTGCGTTGCAGCTCCCAAGAAAGTGAGTGATTTGTGAACTCAGTTTACGTGGACGGCTCTTTACTGTTCAGCATTAAACAGTCGCGATAAACAATTTTATAATGAAACAACAAAATTCGATTTCGTGTCCAACAAGCTAATTATACAATGGAAAGGACCATTAATCGTTAAAAAGGCGATTGCCAGGCGTGACTATGGTAACAGTGGCAATGTAAACACTTACCAGATCAACCTTCTAGAGAAAATGATTCTCAAAAACTGCAGCCGAAGAGAAGATTGCGGCTCGGATTACATCATTTGATGTTGCCATCTTAATCGAAAGCATTTACCATCACGGAAGTTTGATGCATCCCGTTAATTTGATAGTTTGGCTATCCATTCGCGGCCAAAGGAGCCGAGTCTGTCGTACGTGCATTGATTTACGCTCAAGTACTGTCAGCAATAGAGGCAAACGGCATTTATATGCACATCTATCGATCTAGTATTCCTTATTCATATTATAAGTTGTAATAACATTTATGCCATAGTTACAATGTCAGATAAGTGCCCCTGCAAGTGTAGGTCTGACATCTCTGATTAGAAGTAGAGTTTACTGCACATACGATCCGATGTTCGAACATTTAGTATTACTCTCTTTCCGTGGCGCAACAACTACCAGGTACGACATGGGCTGTGGTATCGTGTTAATTATCGAGGATAACAGCAAGTAGCAGCTACTAGAGGAAACAGATAGGAGAGGTTACTTGTGAGATAGTTACAAATGAGCGTTGGCAGATTGACAGGTAGCGCAAATGGGCGGGCAGTAAGTGAGAGATAATAAGATTTCTATACCCACCCGGTCGGCAATGGTGTCATTGATATATTTTGAGAGATCTCTTGTTCCATTGCTACATATCATTATCGACTGCATTTGGGTTGTCAGTAGAAAGACACTTTGTTCTAATGATTGTCATAACGTTGCCGTTACCCTCAAACGAATGTTGTGCGATCCACAAATGGAGTTTATACAATATTGCATAACAGCGATACCCAACAATAAATGCCAAGTGAAAGGTTGCGTATATGCGAAGCTTCATGTATGGACTTTAATGAACACTGCAATGAAGCAACCCACATTTGACTATGCGCTGGTCGTGTAATGTAAGCATTTTACGTCAACACTGTGGATGAGCAAACTCTGACCTGTGTGCACAATTTACTGCACTGAACAAACTTGCCATGCACAGCAACACAGCAACACTTTCAGTCATTGCAATAAAGGCGAGACATGAATCCATAGTATAACATTGCATAAGCACTGCAAAAGTTTGGTGCAATTGACAGATTTGAAAAATACGGATATTGTACGAAACGCAACAAGAAGGGGACGATAATGCTCTTTTCAATACATTTGGAAAACTGGCAATTATGCAGCAGTTAATGCTTTTTAGCTCAACAAACAAACATAACTACTGAAAAACACCTCAAGAGACTCATCAATGCGGTGATTGATCTATGATGTTTCTTAAACAATAACACTTTCGCTTCGCTCTTTATGAATCAATGGTTTCCCAGCAGCGCTTCTGACGTTCAACGCGAGGCAATGGAATTGTATTAATAAAATTATGTGACTTCTTAGGAAAAGTGAACGGTATCTTCAGCAATGAATGTTTTGTCTACCTATTATCATCACTTGCTGTGATGTGGACTGTGCTGTGATCAACGTATATCTGCATTATCTATGATTTTAACATTAGCAAAGAGCAATATTCCTTATGATCCGTTATTTGTGTTACGCCCAAAATGTCTGGTGATTGCTCGATTGATGCAGCATTTAATGGCCAACTTACACAACCTGGGGAACCATTCACGACACCGTTGTTCATATTGCATCGAAACAATGGGTGCATGTAAATAATATGCGGTATGTTACCCGACTCGCACATTGATAAGCCGTCCTGACTTGACATAATTCAAATAGGTTGACCCTATTAAACGGGTTATAATCAACAAAATTTGCACATAGTTAGATAAAGAGATAACCCTTAGTGACGTCATGTAGACGTAGCATAAAACGAGCACTTAGCTTTAAAGAGTAATTAACGTTGCGTAGAGCTGCGCCTAACTGCCACATCCAACTTTATTCGCGTTTACCAATCAAATATAGCTGGGCAGTTGCCACTTCTATCGTCATAGCACATATTGAAGCCATCCATCATCTAAACGTGGTCTATTGCCTACAGGGCTACACATCTGCTTACCAACTAGGAAAACGACCTAAAATGTTCACAAACACACGTTCCATCGTCCAAAGAGTTTTGACTGTGGTTGTTCGAACATAATGCTATCATCGACCTTTTTGTGTGCGAGTCTCCCTGACAGCATCACCATTCTCCTACGAAAGTTTATGACAGACCATATATATAATCACATGCAGTGAATACCAATTGCAAGCGATAGGTAGCTGCAAACTGCTTAAAGCGCACGTTGCATGGATGCGCGGACGTCCGTGGGTATGGGTTGACGTCTTCACCATCTCCGCTGGTTGAGGAACTCAATAGTGCACGTGGTAGCTGGCAGCGCCAATAACTAGTCCAGTATTATTAAAATAGATAGCATCAAGGACTTTTAACATAAATTTTAGCTATCAAAGATAAAACGCTGTGGCTGAAAGATGAATTTCATTTCAAGAATATCCACAGCGTATACCGGTAGTTACTTGGTAAAGCCTCTTTCAAACTATAATGGACGAAGAATATATAGCCCGAACCTATTGCTGGCTATTCAGCGTGATAATCCCTAGACCAATCACATGACTACACGAACTCCCTGTTCATTCATATTGCTCAGCTAGGCTGCGAATATCATTGAACTACCTATTCCATATTTATGAACCGTTATCGACAGCCAGCTACACTCCTACAGCCGTGATATCAAAATGTTCCTTTCATAGGTTGGATTTATACAGGAGAAAAGGATATCAACCGATGCACTAATTCGTTAATCATGCAGAAACGGCAAAGTTTTATTTATATATATATATATATATATATATATATATATATATATATATATATATATATATATATATATATATATATATATATATATATATATATGTATATATATACATACATATACATATATATCTGTATATACATATATATATATACATGTATATATAAATATATATACATATATATATAAATATATAGAGATATATATATATATAAACATATATGTATATATATATATAATAGAAATATGCACTAATTCGTTAATCATGCAGAAACGGCAAAGTTTTATTTATTTATTTTATATATATATATATATATATATATATATATATATATATGTATATATATATATATACATACATATACATATATATCTGTATATACATATATATATATACATGTATATAAATATACATATACATATATATAAATATATAGATATATATATAAACTTATATGTATATATATATAAATAGAAATATACATACATATGTATATATATATATGTAAATTCATAGAAATAGTCGCATATAAGAATATATATTGTTGTGAAAACATAATACACAAATAAATATGTATGTTACTGTATATATATGTATGTTAATATATATATTTATACACGCACCAATAATTATATATATATACATATATTTATACATATATATATTTGTATATATATATATATACATATGTATATATATATATATAAATATCTTATATATATAGAAAATATATATATATATATATATATATATATATTTATATATATATATATATATATATATATATATATATATATATATATATATATATATATATGCATATTTACATATATGTGTGTGTGCGTGTGTGTGCGTGTGCGTATATTTGTCTGTTTGTGTACAAACATGTCGTTCTTGTTGATATGAATGTCAATTTGCGAGGATTCTGCTTATCTTCAAAAGCCTCCATTGATCGACCATTTTCTCAAATACTGACTGGGAATGTCGTATATTTGGGCACGGATACAGAAATAAATTTGCATCCAAATGTTGAATTTAGCTCCGTTCATTTTGTCTGCTGCATACCTATCTTTAAATAATAACGGATGTTACGGCGAGTCGCATGGCCGATTTACCTACCAGCCATTATATTGTATCAAACGGTACACTATATTTCAGTTCTGATATCATACCTAAGCCAATGATATAATGTTCTGCGGAAATCTTAATTTCTTTTACGAGTAATGGACGCCTGGAACAAGGGCACTTGTCGGCGTCATTCATAGCCTCGGACACATTATATAGAAGTATACTGCTATGAACGTCCATCCGCAAACAGCAACTTACTTATTGATTGGCGTGCTTTCATCCTATCCATTAAATGTCATGAAACCACGCATGTGTTGAAGAGATGACAGCATCCTCTGCTTCCAGGTCCAAGGGATCTAGCTCTGCTTGATATCCTACGCGCTAATTGTGAAGCTATAACGGAGAGGGTCGTGCAAATCCTACATGACTTCTCATTAAATACGTGGCGTTTAGACTTGATGTGTCGAGTTGACCTGTGTTAGGTATGCTGTGACGCTTCACACTCTATAACTGTCTGGTTTTTAACCAATTAATGCGTCAGTGCGCCATTCATCTGCACTTAATAAACACACTAATGCTTAACAATATCCGATCTCATCGACCATTCTGTTGCTCAGACAATAAATGTACCTCGTATCAAAATATGCATCAGATCTGTAATGTACAACGGCGGCCAGATATTGGTTAACTTCATGGTTGAAGTTAAGAAAATATAAGTATTTGTAGCGGTCTATTTATAATTATCATATTATTATATTATCACTGTCATGCTCTGTGTAATCGGATTATTGGCGAACGCCACTTGATTTAGATTAGATGCGTCGTGCGAAAGGCCTCTTGAAATTTAGGGTGTTCATTAATGTGAACAGACAGTCATGCATGAGCTCTATATTAACTGTAAGTATTACGTCATTTATACTATTTAGAGAGGTGTACCTCGTAGTATTCGCACTCGACGCCTTTAAATCAGCAGTCGCATGGAAGGATGATCTCCAGATGCCCTAAGCAACAAAGGCGAATGACTACACCAGTAATCCGTACGGTATGATTGTTTTGAACTGGACCTTAGGCTAATACTACATTTTTCATGCTTGGGAACAGGTGCTACAGTAATGTTCGAATTGGAAACAACACCTTGGCCAACCATATTTTTTATATATATCGTTGTTCGTAACAATGACACCAGCTGGAAACCTGGTTATGTTTGTTCGAACTATCATGAAACTATCTCGATCCTATGATCACTATCAATCATACTTGGATCATTATTAGTCCCGTGATTTTTTTAGTGTTCTCCCGGATGTAGCACCGGGCATGATTTAGTTGATGTTGGAGTACGGATCAATTTGTACAATGGACCTCAGAAGACATGATTACTCACAGCAATGAATACTGCAGTTTGTCCCAATAAAAGTTGACTGACGTAAAAAAACATTGTCTCCCAGTGTTACATGTATTTAATACTATCATAACTTGATAAAACAAAGCTTAGGATTTATCAGTAAATTTAATCAGTTAACCTCACGATGTGGCCCAATTGCAGCGGCTCGTCCACAAAGGAGACGGCTGCAATCGGATGGAGAAACTACTTGGCATTGCAGTGGTGGAGCGCAATAATGTTGAAACGCAAACTGCACATGGGTAGTGCTGTAGACAAATTTAAACCGAGTGGTTGGGATAAGATCATAGATTAAAGAAGTTATTGACTGGGGAGTGATAGGATAATGTACACCATAATTGCACAAGGTTTGCCTGGATATGGGCTAGATAACAACTGTTGTTTTACTGCACACGACGGTTCTGGCTAGATACTCACAGTGGTTAAGATCAATTCAAAGATACTTGATACATCGGAACAAAACGGTCAATATGAAAAAGAGTGATCAATATAGGTCGACCAAAATGGAGCAAACGTGTCATATATGTTAAGGCAAGTACGTAGTGGGTCTAATGACACACCAGCATAAATATATTATTTTCTACAGCACGGCCCGCAAAGTGGGTAGCCATTGCAACACCAAAACAACACTCTTGTCTATCTGCACAGCTCATCAGTTGGTACGCAATTTCGATAGCACCATTAGAGGAATAGCATATTGCAAACGTCATATTACGGCAATATGAAACGATGGAATTAATTGTGAAATCAACTACAAGGCAATCTCTCTAATCCCAGTTAGCTGAAAAAACAAGTGATTGTGAACCCTAATTCATAATTCATTGCACTGTATTTCATTTGTAGATAACACATTTGTCGCTTGTGTAATAGCTGATACCTCACCTTATTTAGGTACTCATCTCACCAGCAGATGAAAGTAAACATGACTGCACACATAGTGTTCAAAACATGCACTCATTCACATTGATTTCATATGTTTATTAACTTCTTTCAAATATTGCATTGAAAGTGTTTGCTTATGCATGCATCCATCGGCAATTATTAAGCATGCGTAGAGTGAACAATGCTTGCGAAGTGTGCAGAGCACCCCACTCACAATGAATGAGGCTCCGCATTGTGGTGCCAATGACGACAAGTGTGATATTTTGGCCGGATATCCCTCTACAAAATACACTTTGCCACAGCTTTGGTCACTTATGGTATCTGGAGGCAGTTACTATGTCGACTAGTGACTAAGGAAATGAGACAATATCAGAATATATTGCTAGCCAATATATTTTGAATAAAGGAGGGCATTTGCAGTCAAAACAACATAAAAGTATCCACTAATGTTGTAGTACTAAATGAATAGAGGATTAATTTAACGAATCACATAGATAATCAGGCTGTTATATAATTGACTTCGTGACGATGTGTACTAGTCGTTTCGGTCTGTCGTATTATTTGTCCAGTCCATATAAACGCCAGCTCAAATGTGTGTAGTCACAATCAATTTGAATGAGACAGCGGCTGCTGGGTTCCAACAAATAGAGACTGTGCACGCAAAGTATTGCGTTTCCGACCTCAATAAGTCGATCCAACATGAAACTATTCCTGAAATTGCTACATATAGGATGCGGGTTTGCCATTGTAACCTGGATGGTCAGCAACTAAGCAATATATATGACGGATACAATCCATGTAAACAATTGGTATGAACGAGATAGTAAGAACTTTTGATTGCAACATCGAACCTTACTCCATTTCGAATTATGTATATTCAAACAGTGCTTTGCTAGAGGGTGCATAATAAACCCGGGAGCAATGGCTAGGTTAGAATGGGGATCCGCGCAAAGAGAATATTCTGTTTAGACAAGCTAGCGCAATAAGTCCTTGCTTTATTCATTGAGAGGCTACGAATAGTAATTGTGTGATTGGTGATCATATGGTAGAATGTGTGTCCTAATATATTGGCTGTTCAATAATCGTACGTGACGGCCCATTCTGTCATTGCAACGTGAAAAAACCAATAATGCATGTCTAGATAATGACTGGTATATCTGGAATTGCGCACGTTTCCTGGTCATGGAGTCTTCTGATGTAAATCCCATTAATCGGACAGGAATGCTGCGGTTAGGATCTACTTTGATTAATTCAGTCCTTAATGTTATGTAACTGACCGGTATGGAAATGTGGGGTTTTATGGGTGATAATAAACAATAATTTTAGCACAGCTGGACAGATAAACCTGACAGATGGATAAATGGATGACGAATGAAAATGAAACAAAAACATCTTGGAGCAGCAGCCATGTTCCAAGGATGCCTGCAAAACTAGCATAAATAGGAACAGCATTGCATTTTTTGTATTGTTGGTGGACAACAATAGACGCAATCATCGCGGCCTCGGCTTAAGTACTTCGATGATTGCAAGCACTTGTTTTCAGAAGTAGCTTTTAAATCGGCAACAACACAAAGCGTCATGTCCACCTGGGCACTAGGTGATACCCCATGTGCTAAAGAACATGGCTTTGTATTTTGACGTTTATAATTCATTAAAAAGCAACAACTGGGAGAACACAACCTTGCGCATCATAACATACAATGGCAATATCACCCATGGGATTCGCAAAGTTGATGATACTGTTGACCGGATGACATACTGATAGCTGAACAGAGCATTTAACTATTTAGCGTTCAGAAAGATCACCATTAGAATGTCAGCTTTCGATCTCTCGCCTCTGTCGATAGAAATTTAATCCTGATGTCATAAATATATTTGACCAGAATGGGAGAGCTTGTTAT
The DNA here is from genome assembly GCA_034190875.2 of Urechis unicinctus. Taxonomy (NCBI): domain Eukaryota; kingdom Metazoa; phylum Annelida; class Polychaeta; order Xenopneusta; family Urechidae; genus Urechis; species Urechis unicinctus. The sequence goes on from CM067354.1 coordinate 18,230,340, forward strand.
AGCTGGAACACATGTTGCGTTATTTTCCACAGAACGCAGTGTGTTGTCAAAGCATGCCGTATCTATGTGGTTTGTGAGAGTATATTTGGACTAAGGTTGACGATGTTGTCTGTTATATTTAACTGATTCATCAACTCTCTTGTCGATAAATTAACATCCGATGTGTTGTGCTCTCTTTAAGTAACAAAAGGAATGATAAATCATCCCAGCCCGGCTCAGACGGACTATAACTCATCATTTATGTTTCTGGACCAGTGGCCTTCGTTCCGAGACCGGCCATTGTACACATCATGCACACCTCTAAAGACAGGATGCATCATGTGCGCAACCTTTAGATATCAATCAATAAGCCGGTAGATATGTCTTTAATATACGGGGCAATGGAATTGGGTTAAGGAACGAGGGGCTCTTAAACCTGAACCCAATCGACAGACTCGACTCAAATTGTCCCAGTGTGACCCTTTTGTCTCGGATTTGATTATATTCGAGAACATTTGCTTGGCATATCGTTTTTAAGACAGGCTTATGTAAAGTTCTGTTGCCCACTAGACCGAAGCATTAACAATCAGTATTTACGTCACTTGATAAAGGTGGGTATTTCGCTTTCTTCAGTGTGATTCGATCAAGCGATGATGATAAGTCGGGGGCGGGTTTAAACTTTATAAGGGAACTGCATGGTGCTGCAAGTTTATCACAGGGAGCAACGCTGATCTGATGTAAGCCTGGATTTTTAATAATTTCAGCTTTTTTATTGAGAGTTCAGGCTTGCAAAACAAATGCAATTTCAGGGATCATTCCTGCGTAGAACATACAATGACGCTGGATTTAGTGCGGCTAAAAACACCACTGTTATGGTGCCATATGTATATCTTTACGTATATATATATATATATATATATATATATATATATATATATATATATATATATATATATATATATATGTACGAATGCGATTATTTTGAATATGTAGAAAAAAACAATCTTTTTGGGACATTGTGGGCGACAAGACATATTCAATATGGTGATCATATCTTGTTTTCTGTTGGTCTGTCAGTAACACAGAGCATCGAAAAAGTGAGGGGTTGATCGTTAGGGTAATGTATTGATACCTAGTGGGCGTACAAGTATCACAATGCTAATTTAATCATCATTTACGATAAGTCACTGCACCATTTCGAAAAGCATGCATAAACAATTTCAGCGTGTAAGCAAACGTTTACTACACTATGAATCCTTAACGTCAAATCGTAATACCCATCTTTGTATAAGTAAGTAGCATTACCCTGATACAAATGATAAATATATAATCCCCCAAACCATCGGGAAGGTTGAATTGATGATTGGTTGACAATGATACAGTATACATACCTTGTTAAGAAGTTTACCCAAATAAGGCGCCATATATATATCGCTTATCAATGAAGCAACGACGATGCCTGTTTAGTATTTGTTCATCAATTGCAGTATATATACATTAGACAGGGTGGTATAAGAGGCAACAATGTCGTTTCCGTGTAAACAAATTGCTAACAGACCTGATCATAATTGCGCAAATTTCCCCGAAGTGCATTTATTTGCAAACGCAAAGGCAAACAGACAGATACTTAATGGTATAAATAGCTACAATAGCATTACCCTAGTATACAATTCATGGCATAGAATCGCCTATAAGGTCGACTATAGGCGATGATTAAAAAGATGTTTGGGGCCTAGTAAGCATGCAAAATTTGCATCGGTGTGGTAGAAATACAACTCGCAGCAACATGCGATCGAAGATGAGACCTTTACTACGTGCGTCCGGTTACATCAAACTGGCAACTGCGAAGGACTACCATCTTTTTCTGTAACATAGGCTTCAACACATATTTCCTGGCTATATCGTTAACTCGCATGGTAGCGTCAGTGCAGCACTACAGCTATAGAGTTGGACAAGTTTAGGGCGCTATCCATTATCATTAGTTTAAAGAATAATGCTGTTGCCGTACTATGTCACTGGGCAGAACTAACGGGTCTTCGTGAATTCTGAGGAACTCCGTGTACTTAGTAGCTGTCGCTGAGAAACGACATTCAATACCTTAACAACGCATAGCTGCTATTAGTTGATATTGTTAAGCGAACACACAAGCATGTGCAAAAGAATCCGACAATACAATGCCAACGGCGTGCTCGAGATTAGTAAAGGCATACTCTGTTGCATGTGTGTGCTTTTCTATTCGTTTTGGTGCAGATTTTTCTGATATAGATATGGCAATGATTTTACACCATTGCTACGCCAATGTTATGCTTGTTAGGGTCGAGTCGACATATTGCGGTAAAGCATCAAGGACGAGTTTAACTCCTTCTTGGTCGTAGCTTCATATATAATGTTTTGAAGTTCCAAAGTCCATTTTGGTGTGTTGACGCGAACTGTTCTACAGAATACCATCGGCCTTCTGCTTATGTTCATGCAGCAGTGGCGTACAGTACAGAGCAGGCAATTTGAATAGAACAGAAGGGGGTTGGGTAGCAATGTCGGAGAGCAACTGATGATTCACAAACAGCAAAATAATTGTGGATGGGTAGCTGTCGACACACCTTGCGTTAGCATATTGCTACTAAAGCTTGCTATTCTGTCCGACATTAACCACAGTAAATTGTGTGCTACTGCGGCCGCACCACATTAAGCTCTGTTATGGTTCAGAGATGATCGAATTATAACACACCAGTAGAGTGGCTGCTGGTAAAGGCCGATCATGACAGTTATTAGTGTAGCAGATGAGGGGCTGTGGGGTCTTATAGCAAGGTCCCTTAGCCTCCTCGAAACCCAAACTTGATACCTTTTGTGACCAAACCGTAATGAACTTTTCCGCATGTGAACCAATCTGCCTCTGGCGAAGTAGCGCTGTTTTGCGGGCTACGATGGACAGACTCAAGCACGCCGAAGAGCAGATACACAAATAAACCATTGTTAATGGTTTCAGTCAGTTCGCCTACTCGTTAAAAAACCATCTCGATATGTATTCTTTAGCTAATGTTTTAACTCTACTGAATTAGCAGCCAGTGTTTCATGACCAAGAGACGTTTAATACTGTTGATGTCAGTTCGTCTACAAAGAAATATCCATCTATCCTATGACATATTGCACAGAATGAAACGGTTATATTTTCACCAGTGTGTGACTGTGAGTATCACATTATCAAGCTGTGACAGTCGCAACCATGTTGTGTAAGCAAATTATTGGATAAAGGCCGTGTTATCAATGCACCAATTCAAAACCACGTACTATCATAACACAGCATTTAATTAGAAGGAATAATAAAGCTATTTTTAGGCGGCTAGGAGGTTTTAAGCAGTATTCAGATAAAAATGGGAATATGTTTACGACTGTAGAGGGTGGGTGGATTATTTATTTCCACTAGGCTATGCAACACATTGATGATTATACAGATGATTTGTTTAAATGATAGAACTGCAGATAACAAATTCTAGTGTGATCTTCAATAAAGAATTCACTGATCATCATATAACTTGATCAGTTGTTAATTTTCATTCTTTGTTGGTGCTCAGTTTTCCCCTATATTGCTCATGATGCCTCGTCCGACGTTTGACACTACACTAGTTCAGGCATCTTGTCACACACTTAGTTACAGTATAGGTATTGGTATAGGATCGACTCCATGCAATAAGACCATAATATCTTAGAGAGGGACGCAAATGTGTCTGATGGGAAAAGTAGGTTTTAAATGACATTCAATCGTCGATTTAATATGATATGACACTACTTCTTTCAAAGTCCATCAGCCAATTTCAATGATCGGTCTCTCACATTTTCTAATGGCGATTATGATTTCGATAAAACGATCCAGCTGCTACACTCATTACTCAAACTGATGCACTTATTTGCTACTCGAAAACATCAAGCAGATTAATTGTATGCACTTTGCAGTCTACCCAAATCATTCACCGCGGATTGCTAGGGTTTTTAATTTTTTGGGATAAATAAGGCACTCCACCACTCTGTATATGCTTTGTCGTAGTTCTCGAACAAGAATGTCACAGGGGACTAGTGAAATACACACACAAAACGCTGTAGATGTGTGAAGTAAATTGAATATATACGATGAAAAAAGCTGAACGGATTGTATGCTTACCAACATGATATGTAGGCAACAAATTCCATCACACCTTACGACTCGCATCGTCACCAACGTTGGAAGTTATAATGCAGCTATCACTGCTGAACCTAAGACAGTATACAGCCGTTTGTTGTTTTATATGACCTAAAAAACATACCTCCCCTTTCAATGTGGAGCCAACATGAATATATCGATGACTATAATCTATGATGGCATTATGCAGGGCTGTAAAGAGCTACACATGCTGCATGTTATGAGAAATAGCTGGCATTAAAAACACCTAATCCCTATATCGGGTCATATGCAAGTCAAAATTAGTATTTCAAAGATGACCGAGACGAAATACCTTATGGAGACTTTCATATAAATACTGTTTCTGTGCTAATGCTTAGCAACAGCTTACTAAAATGTCTATATATCAGTGCAATACAGTAGGGTTAAAGCATTGCTGAAAATCTTTGTTCGTAGTGTAAGATACCCGCTATGAGCCTTGTAACACGCCTTTATAAGTTTAAAGTATGATGACCACGCCTGAGTAGCATATACTAGATGAGGCCAGACATGTGTAAAATGAAGTTTGACAAAGGCTCTATTGAAACGACTAGTTTTCATAGGTCAGATAATCCAATGATCTCTCTTTGCCTTAATGCCCAATCAACTAGGCCTATGCCATCTCCTACATCTGACACATCATCTGGGGTGGAATCGTCGTTCGTTCGGTATTCAATATTTATTTTCTTTATGCAGATCTTCACATTGCGAATAATTGCCCCAGTCTGACGCGTTATGTAAACTTTGTTACAAGTAATAAGCCTAATTTTTGGTTCTCACTCTTTGGCCTTGGTTAAAGACTCGAGTCACTGATCCGCCCATTTATCCGCGCTAATGCGAGAAGAGGCAAACAATCACACGTCTTAAATGCACGGAAAGAAATTTGCAGTGAGATTCCATGGTTGCGTTATCTTACCAACATAGCATAGAGAGAAGCAGGTGGTGTAAGTAAGTGACCATGTTTTACACTACAGGATCATCAAAGCCTAATGACAGGGAGGGGGTCCATGAGCAGAGAATAATCGACAGGCACAAGTGATCCTCAGTGCAGGCTATTTGTATGGAAGGGCGATAATATGGGCGTATTGGAATAAAGACAAGCCTGTATTTTCAGCTATAATGACGAACATAATGACTTTACAAACTGAGTAAGCTGACGTTAAACGTCCACTGCATTATGTTCTGACTGTCGTAAGGTAATACTTAAACAGACTAAACTAAAACGAACAAGTTACTAAAACGAACCGGTAATTAGCACAGTTAGCAATGCAGTGCTTTAGTTGACAACTTGATTCTGATACAAGCATTATCGCAATTAAGTCTTCGCTGCTGCGCTACCGTAATGACAAATATGCAGTAGCCAATGAAGGTGAACAGACTCAAATGCACACGTGATTAATTTTTGTCAAAAATATAGTATATTGCCGCGCTACGTTTTGAGATAAGACGGTTATTTGTTTGAAAACGAATATACTTAATATGTTAACTTTGAACCTTCAGTCATGCCCTCTGTGTCTGGCTAATGAGGTATTAGGCTCACACTCATGTGAAGAGCTACGAACTGATAACGACCAGAAGAAATGCACATGAACCTTATGCATACTAGCCGTGTTGGTCATGTATATGAATATCCCTAATACAAAAACAGAAGACAGCAATAAGGTACATGAATGCTCCGATGATATCATGAGTAAGTATGGCCGGTACAAAAGTGTTCAGATTATATCAAGTAAGAGATACTGGGCTGCATAACAAAATGATGCACCGTTATGTAACTATGTTAATGTCATTACATAGAAGGCATGACTGAAGGTATGGCACTGTCCTGTGGCAACAATGCAGCCCAAAAACTGAAGTTCATTACAACTGAAGGTTATATAGTTATTCGAAACGCATAATAAGATTGCCGTGATGTGACTGTGGACATAAGTCGCGCAGTAGGTAGGACCTCGCTTTGAAATAGTGTAGGATCATCGCCGGAGGTAGTTATGACAATGCGTTGTCGTTGCGAGCATACCGCGATCCTGCCTACTAACACGTAGTATTTGGTATGCGGTATTTTACAAACAATATGACGACACATATGTACGTAATGCATTCATGACATTTTACCAGCGAATCGTATTAAACAAAGAAAGAATATTGAATAATTGGTCTGAGAATCCTCTCCCGTTTGTCGTTAGCCATATATGGTTGTAAACCTGTCGTTCAAAAGACAAAGTAGTGCTCTTCTACACCACCTAGGCTGGCTCTGTAGAACGAATCTCCGCGTTATCAATGCAGCTTACGAAATGATGTCCTGGAATCCCAAAAAGTGACAATCCCCACATTTACATAGAACTGCATTCGTCGAAACCGCACGATTCTCAATATAACTATTGCTGTTTTACACCGATTCAAATCGATTGAATTCGGGTTACGATAAGAAAATGTTAGGCTCTTGCATCAAAGGTATATAACCACAGCAGAGCAAAATGGGAATGGGGGTCCGAGAAAAGGGAATATTCGAGTTAGCCAATATGTACTTGCTATATTATTTTGGGGGGCTACGAATTGCTAAATGAATGTTGATGGGCCCTCCTTTGTAACTCTGTGATTGATAATCGTGTGGTAGAAAGTGCGTCCTAATATATTGGCTGTTCAACAACTCTACTTTACTGCCAATTCTGTCATGGCAACGTGGTATAGCCAATAATGCATTCCCATATTGTGATTGGAATCCCTGGAATTGCACACAATCCCACTCCTGTCATTAATCGGAAAGGAATGCAGCGGATATGATCTGCTTTGGTCAAATCAACTCTTAAATGCAAGTAAATGACAGGTGAAAGAACCAATAAAGCATTCCTAGATTATGACCATGAAAGTCTCGATTCATGTAGCAATGAAATGTGTTTTAGCACAGCTGGAAAGGTAAACCTGACCAAGAGATTATGAAGGACGAATGAAAATACAACAAAAAATATCTTAGTGCAGCAATCATGTTCCGCGCCACACTGTTACAGGGCAACTTGTAATATAAGCAATAAGTGGGAACAGCATTGCATTCAGGTGAAGTTTTGTATTGTCGGTGGACACCAATAAACGCAATCATCGCGGCCTTGTTTTAAGTCCTTTGTTTATTTCCAACGCTTGTTTTCAGAAAGTAGCTTTCTAATCGGCTACAACACACGGCGTCATGTCCACCTAGGCATTGGATGATATCACATCGCTGGGAAGAGATAAGAGAGGGCTACGGAGCACAGCATTGGTTTTTGACTTTCAAATTATACTGGGAAGAAGCAACGGAAAGGACACAACTTTGAGCATCATAACATACAATAGTAATATCACCCATGGGCTTCGCACAATGAATGTAACTGTACGAAAGTAACTGTTGACCACATATGATATACTGATAGCTGAACAGAGTGGTCAACCCTTTGCATTCAGTCAGTATTAATGTGCGATCCATTGATGAACGTGGGTATTGCGCTTTCTTCTGTGTGATTCGATCACGCGGTTGGATCAGTCGGGGGCGGGTGAAAACATTAAAAGGGAGCCGCAGCACTGTCATGAGACAACAAGTTCGTCGCAGGAAGCAACGCCATAAATATAATTCTATTTGTCTTAGATATAGCCCTAGTAACAGAGTGGGAAACAGGATGAGTCGATGAGTGATAACGGTACAGGTTGCATTTGTAACATAGCAAAACGACAAGAATTGACAAATAATCTGAGCACGTAAAAGAACACGATGTTTATTTAGCGTTGGTCGATGATTACGTATGAATGAATTGGATAGCCTTCCATGGTAATGCTTGATTACTCTCGCGAATGCTTATTTCATGGACGATACCACGTTAGCACTGTTAATCCAATATGCACTCCATGTGTGCAATGACAGCGTAGATGAGCCCGCTACACAAGCCTGGATTATTATCAGTTACTTTCTCGGGAATGGTCTGATGTAACATATTTTGCGAAAAAGCTTTCTTTGATAGTTTAGGCTTGCAAAACAAATATAATCTCAAGGAAGATATATATAAACAAATGTACTACATTATATCTATATACATGGTGGGATTGCTATTCGGTGTCCTTGAACTGTGCTGTGCTCAGATATATTACGTACGTAAATCGCCTGGAATGGTGTTACTGATTTCATGCATTATATATTAAAGATTGTTTTCTCCATTTGAAATAAAGGGGACATATAATTACCGTTGCGGCTCTGAGATACAACACTGCTGATATGAGTGGAAATAAATGTGATGGGGTATTTGGAAGAGATTTATGCTAATACCGTGCTGTGCCATCACCGACTGCTAACCGTTTCGACATCAGTATATAAACGCCCTTATTTTAACCGTAGAATATGATGCATTGGCTTCATTCGTGTGGATAAGTTTTATACCTAACAATGCTTCATTGCAGAAAATTTTGTAAGCGAGTTCGGTTGTTTCTACAACGATGTAGCCTAGAATGTGCACAAACCATGCAGAGGCGGATAATGGACACAATAGAGGCACAGTGTTGTGGCAATGGAACACATGAGAGGAAGGCTGCACAAAATAAATAGAAAGTAAGGGTGAATAAAGGCGAGCTCCATGGGACACACACAAAGATCGATCTCATAAATTGACGTTATCTCGGTGTACCTTGCTCAACCACGGCAAAATCATGCATCATTATTATCATTTGTAGGCGACTGTTGTTTGTACCATTTCTTGATAGGAGACAAAAACGGCTCATTCGTCACACTTCTCACGGCATGTGTGCCCAAGCATTGACAGAGCAAAAAAGGTAATCGCTAGGAGTGCGATGGATTGATACCCATCGGGCGTACGAGCATTGTAGCGTGAATTTAATCATCATTTATGATAAGACTTTGTATAATTTCGAAAAAAATGTATAAATAAATTTCAGTGTTAAGCATATTCTTGTTATGTACTACAATATAAATCCTTAACGTCAAGTCTTAATATCCGGAGTGGAAGCTATCGCTTTATACGAAAGTGCCAATATGTTGATACAAGGAGTAAATATACCCACAAAAACCATCGGAAAGGTTGTATTGATACGGGTATACATACATATTCTTGTTATGTACTACAATGTGAATCCCTAAAGTCAAGTATCGCTTTATACGTAAGTGCCAATATGTTGATACAAATGATAAATATTCCCACAAAAACCATCGGGAAGGTTGTATTGATGATTGATTGACAATGATATGGGTATACATACCTTTTTAAGAAACAGAGTGTTTACCCACGCAATGCCCCAAACATATATCGCTTATCAAAGAATCAAGGAGGACGCATGTGTCATTGTCACTAGCGTTCCACATTACTCTTCTCTGTTAGAACGCACCTTGTCTTAACATACGTTTACACTTATCACGACCAACCAATCATGTCAGAGTCAATAGGTAGGAATAACACAATAGCTAAGCATGATCGTAATGCATTGTCCTTAATTCTCGCTTGCTAAATACTTCACCTAGATCCATAGATCAGATAACTGAGCATCATATGGCAGTTTGAGTTGAAAAGATGGTTTCAGTTATGTTGATGACCATGGTTTACAATGATCTTAAATTAGATAGCACTGCTGTTTGCTACTGGGGGTAGGTTGATTCTGCATCTCATTATGTGTCCATATGACGCATTTCCCCGCTAGTTATTTGCATTGCCTTGCATATCCACCCTAGCAATACAGTTTTCTTGATATCTTTCAATGCTGATCGTTTTATTCTCATCGTTGAACAACGCATATCGTTGATTAAGCAAATAATTATAATTTTGTTAATTTAGGTAATGAGTGTAAAGGGAAGATGAGCGGAATTCGTACAGTTATTATTAAGTAAAAATTATTGAAGTGACATGGCGGCGTGTCGCAAGCAGAGTAGGCCAACATCAACCATTAAAAGTATCGTACCGCTAACTCATCGTAATTTCACTGAAGCCAACATTCCAGCCGCGAAAAGCTCGTCGTACATGCATAATGGGATATATTGATGGTAATGCACCTCTCCTCTATAGCCCAAGGAGCGAACCATATTTGGTTATGAATATAAATTAAAATTCGAATTTCACGTATGCAGCAAACAATGTACTCTCTGCCGCACCCAATCAAGATTATACGCAGAGTATTGATTGTGCTCCTCATTATATAACATTACCCATTCCTTTTGAGAATTAAGCCAGAAGAGCGGCACCCAGATAATTTTCCCCGAATAAGTGTTTGTAATGACATTCTTTGAGCGCACATGAATGGGCCGAATGATATCGAATCACATGCGCAGCAAATATGTAATCATACAATAGAACGTTGCTTAAGAGGCGAACAAAACGTGTTGGTTTGTGATTGGAAATTATGAATCTTGGCTAGGTGAATTACAAGTAACGGGACACCTACGAGACTGAGCAAAAAATTGGCATGTTGCGAGACTAATGATTTCTGTAGAGCACTGGAACCCACTGCTTCTGCGTGCAGATTATGGAACCGTCCTGGTAACTGCGCATCAACTGCAGTATTTATAAGGCCAAATTCTCGTGAAAAGTTCAAGTAGACAATCTCATTAAAAATTGTAAATATATGAACTTTATTCGGCCCGAGACCAGGTATGTCCATATATTGGCAAACATTGTAAATGGGGTTTTCCTTGCAAACAAATTATTTGTAAATGTTGGCTAGTTTTCTCCGTCATATCACAGTATTTAACCCTGCATACAAAGATACAAGTCATAACGAAATAACATTGGGTGTTACAATAACATACAGGTAGCTATTACCGTTGTTTCCACATTGAACAATACGAAAAAACGTTCTCCATAGTATTATCCGGGACGACTGGTTTTCCGTCTAGCATATCGATCATCTTTGATATTGCCATAAGAAGACTAACAGGTGTCGATAACGCGGCCAGGTTTTGATCCTAGGTAACTGAATGCGCTTTTTGGTTGAAGAAGTGATCACATCTAACATATATATATATATATATATATATATATATATATATATATATATATATATATATATATATATATATATATATATATATATATATATATATATATATATATATATATATATATATATATATATATATATATATATATATATATACACGAATGCGACTATTTTGGACATGTAACATGAAAACAACCATTTTGGGACATAGGAGGCGACAAATCATATATTCAATATGGTGATCATATCTTGTTTTCTATTGGTCTGTCTGTAATTTGTTTCGGTTTCATAAACTTATTTTTAAGTTTAATTGTTTTATTAAACTTATATATCTTGTGTACCAAAACGTGTGTTCCAAATATAGTTCAGGTTTTAGGGACACGTAAAAAACAACTATTTTGGAACATAACAACAAAACAACCAATTTTCTTATCAGTTCCAAAGATATTCTCGACCAGCAACGCAACTTCGTTTGAAAAAACACGAGGAACTTTACGAACTATACGACCCTCAGTATTTCAGTTTGCCCACACGAATATCTATATGTCTCCAACTCATCGGAAAACGTCGAAACCAAACATATTTGTTTTTTTATTCTCTGCATCGAACGTCACGTGGATAGGATATATTCATCAAGGAATTAATTTTAAACAATATACCAGACGTTGGGATAATGATATATCGAATAATAACACGAACGCGACTTTTAGTGGACAATCCGCTAACCTTTCGTAGACTTGGGTCCACGAAAGGATACACCAAAATGCCCAAACAAAGTCAACGCACTTTGTTTAAAAATAATTGAAAATATTTTGGTTTGACCATTCCAATATGATAGTGTAATGTTAGTAACGTACAAAAATAATTTTTCGCAGGTGATTTCTTTGGATCTTGAATATAATAGCGAAATATTTTAAAAAGTAACCATTCGTTGACATAACCCGCAAACCTCAATATCTTCCATACAACCATATATACTTCGACCCAAATTGCCGAAATAATGTTTAATCGCGAGTTTTGGATATGTTTGTTTGAAAAATTAAAATATTTGATTTTTCTAAAAATTTCATTTCGAAATCTTTATTTTTCTCCTTATTCATCAACCTACATCATCGAATTAGATCGTGAAATGCTCCCACTGGTTCATAATTATCACATCTTCAACAAATATTATGCTTCTAATCCATGATGACCGAAAATGATTTACAAATTTCAGTATTCGGCAAATGTTCGAAAATGAATATGGGCACGAAAGGTTGGATTTATACGTATAATTTAATGTCTTGACCGTTCGTGGACGACAAAAAGTATATACCAGGAATAAAAAGTGACAAAAAGATTTTTATTCACATAAAACTATTTCATTGTATCAATTAAAATATGCCGAATAAATAATTGATAATTGATGATAGCAAAATTGTATTACAAAAATTTGTCCACGAATGGTCGGAGTCCACGAAAGGTTGTAATCGTCACTATATATATATATATATATATATATATATATATATATATATATATATATATATATATATATATATATATATATATATATATATATATATATATATATATATATATATATATATATATATATATATATATATATATATATATATATATATATATATACACATAGTTTGTTGGCCTTCGCCCGAGAGCAACTGAGGGATGGGGGTTAAAGGGGAATGACATGTGTTTGTGCGTGCATGATGTGAAATATCAGATCGTCGTTCAAAAGAAATTTAATTACAAATTAATGACACATCTTGCGCTGGCACAAACATACGGAAAAAATAAAAACTTAGTCGAAGACTTTGCGTCGATATGATATTTCACCCAATTGCAATTTGTGTTTCATTTCTTAGCCAACAGTGTGGACCAAAAGTTTATTAGTTCGTGGTAAAAGCGATACCGCGAGGCAGACATTTCAGAACGATGCTCCAATCGACCGTGCACAATGTATGCCACCCCTCTAGTTGTCACTATTCCTGCAATCCTCGAACATATCGTGTATCATTTTAGAGAAAGTAGACGATCGACATGGGCTGGGACGTTGTTTTGCGAGGAGGCGAAGCTGGTCGTAACTCCATTCACCATCGTTAAAGTATTATGGCGTGGATTAAACCACATGCGTCATAAGAAGCGCTATCAAACACAACAGTATTTATTTCAATCGCAGATGAGCGTCCAGCGTGCTGCGTCGCTCTTTGTCTTTAAATGAGCTGTATAAACTGGCTTGGCTAACCCCTTGTATCCGGCCTTGATGGCGCGTGGACGGGCTGGCGAGTGGCCGGGTGGACGGGCTATAGGGGAAAATTGATATATTTATATATATGTATACACACACACACATATATATATATATATATATATATATATATATATATATATATATATATATATAGATATATAGAGATATATATATATATATATATATATATATATATATATATATATATATATATTATATTTGTATATGTAAATATATATATGTATGTATATATATAAATATATTTATTTATAAATATAAATATACATGCATATCTATATTTTTATATATATTGATATATGTGTTAATATATATATATATGTATATATATATATGTACATATATGTATTCATATTTATATCTATACATGTATATATATATATGTGTGTATATTTATGCATATATATATAAATATATATATAAATATATATATATATATATATATATATATATGTGTGTGTGTGTGTGTGTGTGTGTGTGTGTGTGTGTGTGTGTGTGTGTGTGTGTGTGTGTGTGTGTGTGTGTGTGTGTGTGTGTGTGTGTGTGTGTGTGTGTGTGTGTGAGAGAGAGAAATTCTTAGTTTTGCTTGCTTTGCAACGGGCTAGTAGTTCTCCCAGATGAGTGCACTGTTAGATAAGCCTCATTATATTTAATTACATTATGCCAACAATGAATATGATTTGATAATGCCAATACGTGTTTAATGATGATCCTGATATTCACAGCAGAGAACTTTTCTTTTGGTGTAATTTTTATAAGTTGCAAGCTATCAGATGCGTTATGTGCGGCATGTTTCCCAACTATATAGTCGTGCGGCTGAAATCAACTGTCAGGACAGAGGCTCTTGACTGTACATTATACCAATGGCTGCACCAGGGTGCCCTTTAACCTATGTGCAGTTGCCTATGCGTTTTTTGAGTGGTGCTCTTAATAATCCGGGCTGTAAATACATTGAAACGGCCTTGGCGTTAGTTTACTAGCAAATGCAAGTCATAAGTAAAGAAGATGTATAAAATTACGAACTCCCTCCTTTACGGGACAGCACTTTTGCACTGACGCCGGCATAACTGATTTTCACAAACATCAACTATGATAAATTAGAAGACGAGCTGTATTGACCACTTTGCAACATTCTGGGTAATCATAGAATCAGCAAACTGGCACGCGGTGAATAATAAGTTCATTTTTATTCCGTTAATATTCTTGACAACTAACATTGTAGCACACGATATGGATTTCAATGTTGTAGAATACTTTAAACACATTAATTATTCACCAATCCTCGGAAGGCAATTTGTTCTCGGTCTTGGTCATACATCTGATATGGTCTTTGACAAAGTTTATTAGGTATATATACGCATGAAAATGGCACTTTAAACGTGTATGATGTAGGAATCCCTAATATATGCGCTTATTTAGAACTAATGTTTCAGCTATGGGTGGATAAAAATAATGCATTTCTATGTAAAAAAGGGTGGTTAAGGTACAATTGTCATTTATATATTTTATGAAGAGGTGTGGTGATGGATATCAGTATGATCACGTAAGGAAGCTGGAGGGGTTTGAGGCGCGACAAATCACAGCTGTATCATATGTAATATACCCACCAGGTAACACTGCAAGGCAACAACCCAGCTCATATCACTGATGTGTACTTATTTTGCACTCGTGGAATATGCATCCGCCGAAAGCCGGAATACGCTCCTGAGTGTTGCAAACTTTTGTTTTATGTGTAATTCGGCCATCGAACAGCGCCGTTTATAAGCAGTGTGCAGGGCACGGTGGCGGGGGATGGGGGTCGAGATCCGAGGCATTTCGTTAACGAGAACAAGTAACTCAGCGCGATCGCACAGTCACACAAGTGAATCAAGGTGCGTAGTTTCGTGAAAGCACGTCTAAATGTGTACGTGAATGCAACAGAGGTGCTGATTGATGTGATTAGTGGATGTGGATTTACTTCCGAAGAGGATTTAATCAAGTGACAGCGACAAGTTCTAAGAACATGAAAGCCAAGAGAGTCACAGATCTGCACTGAAAGATTGACCGAAGGAGAGCGAACGCTATGAATGCTGGCTTAGGGGTACACAGATAGACGGAGGTGAGGGGTAACCATAGACACGCATGACACTCAATAGAATATGATTGAAAGAAGATTATCATTGGAGCACCATTATCAATGGATAGAGAGATACAAATGATAACAGTGCAGGTCACTGGCATTTAGGTTGAACCTAATACACGCGCACACACACTGAGACACACACACACGCACACACGCACACACACACATACACACACATTCTCACACATACACACGCACAAGCACAATAATATATGTATATATATGTATATATATTTGTATATATATATATACATATATATATATGAACATATATATAAATATATATATATATATATATATATATATATATATATATATATATATATATATATATATATATATATATATATATATATATATATATATATATTTATCTATATGCGCGGAATATTAACATAATACGCCTTCTTAGAGAATGGCGTCGGCTTCTTTGGAATACACATGCTTTTCAGTCATTACGCGCTTACCCGCTTCTTTGTGTGTATCCTGTTGCTCCCGATGAGTTGTTTTAGGATGCTGCTGCTGTGCCTATAATTAATGTTCAAAAGTCAATCATACCCTAGTAATCGCAGTATAGAATACAAATAATTATCGAACCATGACCAGGGCCTCAACCAAAATCATTCGAACCGTCTATCCATGACTACCTTATGCTAATTCCGACGAGAATAAAATTATGCTGTCGAATTGGGTCCTTCTTGAATTGAAGCAGTGTGCACCCGTAAATTTCATCCTTGGATGGTAGCATACATTTCTTACGCATTAGTCGATGCCCCATGTGTTGACAGACATTCAAGTTTGTCAATGCCAACGCTAAAATTTCGGAGCGCTATATCACAGCATTTCGTTGCGCCTTGTGCAATATTAGTGCTCGAACAACGGTCTTCTCTAATGGAAATGCGAACTTGATGCTACATAGTAACTGATCGCCCTGTTTGATTGTAACCTTACTGTAAATTAAATGCTTATGATTACGCACCGATACAAACAGGATATCGTTGTCGCATGGTATGGGCTTCACCTGATTCGGTCAGCTGTAGAGGCATGAATAGACAAGCTACTACACATCAGGTACAAATAGTAGATAACATGAACTGCGGTGCATTCACTCTAATGAAATGGTTAGTAAATCCCATTCCATAAATATCAAATGCGATCTCACAAACAATATCAGTCACGCATTCCTACCAAACTGTGGTTGGCATATCATAACGGGATCACCAAGAGATAAGGTCACTGGTCAAACATTTGGTAGGGATGTGATATTGGAATGCCATGGGGAGTGAATTGACCGTTGTTACTGGCGTTTCTGACATCGCTCGATTAAAGATTGTCAGATATCTGTAACCATTTGCTGCAATGCATATTTTGCCTATGTATTACGTCAACGTGTTGTAATATAGACTGCGCTGCTTTAAAAGAAATATCGGAATTAGTTTTGATACTTCTTGAGCACTGCTGGAAAGAGGTGTTTTGTTTATGCTCCGGTTTTCTTGATGGAGGCAAAGTATGTTACTTACGAATATCATTACTGTTTTTCTGATCATTTGATATTGTGTAGTATAGCACAACTACCACTTGGCGGATTAATCACAGCGCGCTCGATTACACCTCACTGAGTCATTTATTGATTGAGAATAATCAGCGTTTGTTATAGGAGCATCATCGTGCGAACGGAAAGAGTAACTACGGCATGGATTGAGACCAATCACCATCTTAGCCACGCCTCCGCACCCACTAGTCATAATTTACAATTATAGTATGATGTAAGATGTCAATGACTTACAAAAAATTTACCATGTAACAATACACAGAGGCTGAAAAAACCTGATGTGCCGAGTATTTGTGCACTCATGATTGTGTCCGCGTCAGGTAACAGTAGCCATATATTGCCGTCCACATACAATGGTTCTATGACCTCATTGCCGAAATGCCTCTAAAACAGAAATAGTTCATATATATCCCCACCATGGACAATAAGGAGTCGAAATGTCATTCAACGTCTGAGCTGCTTTGGCTGTGTCAGAGGTCATTGATTGTTGATTAAGATCACCAAATACCGTTTAAATAGTCAAACCCAGTTATATCATGATCGTTCAGGATCGTAAATTGTCATCGCGGACGCAGCGAGAAATCGGGGAATAATACAGAGCGACAAGATAGGATTTAGTGATTCATAAGATGCCAGCCGAATTTGAGTGGAATATGCACAGGAAGCTCCAATTAATTGGAGGTTTTGACAGAGCCTAGAATTAGTAGATGAGAGTAATTGATATACGAAAATGACAATGTGGTCGAATATCATTATGCTATGTGTTCATGATAGTTATAAAAACCTTATAATGATACACCTTATTATACTCAGATTGATTCACGATCATACGACGAACAAGGACATTTATTCCGCTTTAGCTTCCTGTGTCATGCTCACCAACACAATGATTTGTCATACATCATATTACAAAATGTCCTGGTTATTGATTACTTTTGAGTCACATAAATCTGTATGCATTAATTACCTGCATATACACTCGCAGCTATTTGTGTCGACCATGACGGTGTTTACTCGGCATAGTCATCACCAAAATGTTTTTAGCATTGATGAATAAGACTCATTGGTGAGAGAGAGTTTTACCGCTTATATCGTCAATACTAATGTACCCCTCCGGCATGTCGTAATCGGCGTTTCATAAATATTGTATATGCAAAACGCTGAATTTTGTCGAACTAACTGGTATCCGAACTCTAGTACCATTTTCACCAAATTGCAGATTGTCGTGCGGAACGATAACCTATTGTGGTTAGCGGATCTTATAAACATTCACCTTGGTATGGGAGGGATTGCAAGTTCGATGTTCATAATATCCTATTAGATTTTAATGTTGACGGAGAACTTGGAGTTAATTGGCCCAGTTTGTCGTCCTAAGTTATAAGATGAATAATGGTTGCAAGTCTTATTATTACACAATTGATGTCCATTGGTGGTCTAAGTAATTAAGTGTTCTCAGCATTGGTGTGGGCAATGAACACAGCGAATGACATCTAATTACATCCACAGCAGATACATTATAAACAGACAATTGTTCGTGTTAATCAGTGCCATCAGCTACGTTGTATCGTGCAATAGTATATATAGTAGCTAAATCGAGATATGTGATTAATGATGTCCAATAATAGTTAGACCACGTATTGCTTGGATGAGTCAGTGTACTTTTCAAACACGGAATGAGTGGTGAATACGCATATAGATTTGACTAAAACAGTCGGGTAATTGTAACATTATATATTTGTACCATAGAATTATAGTTGGCGGTTGATTACCAGGTAACAATCTGCGCTATGTGATTATCAGAAACCTGGCATACATAGGCACATAGTGCGACTTAGCGATCCACTGAACGAATATGAACCGACGGTGTATTCAAACATACATTTAATATTGCGACTGACAAATTCATCGATGTATTGAGCTAGAGTGTCTGAGAGGGTAGGCAAGGACGTAGAAGTCGCATAGTAGGGAGAGATGGCGTTGATGTTGGCCATGATAGACACATGTACACACAATGAGAGCCCTTTTAATGGTCATCTTATACAAGAAGACATTGCCCCTGGATTGACGTGTTTACCTGCAATGCAGAATCGACATGAAAGGAGGCGGCTATTTAATCATACATGTATGGCATAAAAGGAGATATAAAAGTAAAGAAGCCATGTGTACGCTGGGTTGTTACTTTGGTGGATACTATCTATCAGCGCGCAAGCAAATGAATAGACGCCATGTGATTCAATGCAGCCCCGAGACCATTACAAATAGCCGAATGAAAGACTCGAAATAAAAGTAGAATTAGGGCAATGGATTTTTCCACGTTCTGTGCCCGTACTCTTACTTAGAGCTGTCTTTATATATAAAACCACAGCATTCACCGGTTATCTTACCACCAAGACGAGTGTGATAATTTTTTATTCTAATTCGTACCTGATAGAATGCAGACGCGTGAAGAGGACGTTTTGCTGTAGTGGGTAAGTCGAACATTCATATTTCATCCAATGCTCACATTCAAGCATATGGACATTTACAAAACGCAATTAGCCTTTGATGAAAGATTGTGCCATAAATGGCACCTGCATAACTAATAATGACCCGCTTGTAGTGGGAAATGGTGTAAGGAAGCACTATGTCCTCTTAGCCAACACCATAAATGATGTTGGCCTGTTTAACTGTGATTTATTTTTGTTAATTGGCCTATTGTGCATAGCTTAAGTGAGGTTAAAATGTAAACGATTGCATTATACTCTCAGCCATCACATGGTTTGTGGCGTTTCGCTGTAATACATCGGCACAAAACGGCTGATAAGTGGTTGTTTCTCACCTGCACTAGATTAAGAAACAGCAGTATCGATTCAATCACAACAAACAATCAATGTACACAAAGTACGACACGAAATACGATACGATTTATGTACGCTTACAACGATGTGTAAGTATGTTTTAAGTGATTTTCGTGTATGTTAAGCGGATAAGCCAGTTCTGCATGTGGTTGGACGACACATCTTGGAACTTCTGAAAAGTTCCTGTCGCAGCAAAAAACACTGGCTTGTGATCTGCAATGGTCGTCGTTTGAAAGACCATTAATGAAAGGAGACTTGAGTTCAAGACAGCGGTATGAGGGCGACGACAGAGCATGAAAGAATTGAGGTAGTGGGGAGTGTGATAGAAGGTTGGAGATATCGCGCAGACTGAAAAGTCCAGACACTTGATGAGGGCCAAAAAATCTAATTCCCGTAACGGTCGTGTAAGAGAGTTCAGAGTATATGCAGAGCTAAGAAATAGTGTAGGGTAAGACGCCCGTTTCTGTTGCTGGGACAGAGGTCAATGAGAATATAAGGCCTTAAAATATCCTTATTGTAGGTTTCATCGCAGCGCTGTTGAACGCGACACAAAATAGAGTATGATTGTCAATATTCTGCATAACTGTTCGATAAGATAGCGCTAGATCCTTAAACAAATTCTCTCGCTATGCACCGACATCTTGTATTTGGCTGATGGCTTTTGTTCAATAGATTTATAATTTGTAGCTGAATGAGTAACCCTTCGATGGCAAATTATATTTTGGGCAGCTGACGTTGCTATCAATGTGAACAGATTTGTTGGCAAATTCCACCACTTAATTATGCTTCAGATGTTCGACAGGTAAACGACAGGTAAACGAATTTTTGGGGGGCAACGGACGTTGCCGTCTATATGAACAGATTTGTTGGTAAATTCCGCCAATTAATTATGCTATAGATCATTACTATGCTCCAATCCAGCAATGAACGACTTGCTATAGCACCTAAAAAAATTGTTTGTATCATATGAAGCACAGAGTACACGCAATGGCAATTTGGCGAGTTATTGTACCGTCAAGGGAACGACTTTTGTTCCCAAGAATGTGCAAAGTTCCAGATTATCGTACACTGTATTCAATAAACTATCGAAACCATACTGTTACAGCAACTCCGAAACTTTGCTGCCCGTTGACAGAAGTACCTATATATCGCGGGCTATGACGTAAAACCAGAGTGAAATGAAGGTTGTATTGGTGGAGAGGAAACATGTTTTGGCTAAGACATTGCAACAATAAAGAACAAAAAACGACGGCTAAAGTAATGGAGGAACCAAACTAAAGATTTGAGACATATTACTAAGTTGAGATAGGAATTAGAAATAGAGCATGCAAGTCGATGAATAAATATTTATTGGCAACGCAACATTACTTGACAGAGTGATTTTCAATAGCTTTATATTATTGAATATGCTGGCTATGATTATTTACATGCAAAATTACCGGTACAATTTTTGTACACCTATTGTCCGGGTTCATAATCAGAACCAGTCGTTCTGTCTGGCCAATAATTATGTCTGTCCAAATAAGGTTGAGAAATCATCTGTTTTGTTTATGATGAAAACGAGATTGCACTCTTTTTCTTATTAGCTAAACAACGAATATATTGCAGGAATTGCCATCATAATGCAGCAGTTGAGTCGCGAAAACGAACTTGGAGAAAGTGAGATGTCCACCTTAGCTAAATTGATCCTTGTAATGTGGTTGCATAAATATAAGGTAGCGATCGGTCATTGTACCGCCAAATAATTGCCAATTCGAATTTGCAGTCAACTCGGCGAAGGTGATGCCAAAAATGAAGGTTGTGATTGCGTATATGCAAGTTAACATTCATAATATGAAGTACAAATTTACTTTCCAAAGACCAAATGAATTCCATACAAACATCAATGGTAAACACAAATTTGATAAAAGCAGTAACAATGCACTTGCAGATTGGTCATGATTTGACATTTAAAAACCAGCAGTAGTATATCCTCCTACTGATTTCTGATTCTGTGATAGATCGTGCGCGGAATTCTTTTCGAAAGGATGATACGTCGCAATTTGCATGGCTTTGGAACGTTGAGATGGTTTGGAAGAAGTAAAACAGGGTGATAGTTATCAGCGCGTTAATCTTATAACAACTGCACAGAATGGGATAGTAGGTTGTTAAGCTGGTGATAAACAGCAGTACCAGAACGGGTTGAGGGTTGAATGAGCGTATTTGGACGAGCAGTCGTCCGTCCAGATTTCGGATAAACCTGTAATATTGGGTTACACTTCATCACATTAATACTGGCATGTATTTTATCACATTTGTTTAACGATACCAAATCACTACAAAATTGTGAAAGACATATTGTCTATAGGGTATGTGCATGTGCGAAGTAAAACAACAAAACCTTCTAACGCATTATTTGGCTTTTCAGAAAGATTTCAGCTTTATTATGTGAATGTGAATAGATATGCATTAGGCAGCTGATAGACCGCCCAGAATCATTGTTTAATGTAACATAAAACGCAATAAATAAAACAAGAAATACGATTGCGTTGTGACTACATTAATTGCAAGAACATTGGCGTGCACGTTGATGCATCTTAATCTACAAATAAATGCATATTTTAGCCAGACAATGTTCTCGTACATTCTTAACAGTCATGCTCAGATGCATACCAACAAGAGTTCTCCAAACAGCAGTCTGAACATACCAGAGGGCATAACCACGTTATTCCCGTGCTGCTCAGCATACAGTCGTAAAGTTGTGACTAACCCTGCATTGCTCTGGTGAAGTGAATAGCATGACAACAGATCTACATCGATATTTGCCATAACGGATGAAGTTTAAGGCAATACACTGATATTTGCGCCTACAAACCGGTTTACAAACAAATGTAAAGGTCGAGCGAATGGCCTGCTACTAGTCGGCAATATCATTGCCCTGGCATTATCCTTTTGTTATGTTGTTGTCACAGTCCGAATTGAGGGCACAGTGAACAAACACACTGTGGCACACAGTTTATAAAATGTCTAAAATTTCTTTTAGGGCCGCAATATATTCGTCCGATGGCAACAATGTCGGCTCATTGTCCAAACGGTCTCACCATTTTGTTACAATTGCAGAAGCGTAGATTCTAGACCAAATATGATTTTGATTATGGCAGCTAATACTACATTCCCAGGGGTGGATAATCCATGCTTACAGCTATCGACACATATCCAGCATTTGAAAACAATAGAAAAAGCATCAACAAACTAGCGGATGAATGCACGTTTTCCTAAAACGCATTTTGGAGAGATGAAGCGTGTAATTGTTACACCTGTCATTATGCGTTTTGAAACCAATATATGCTGATGCATACCTAGCTTTACAGCATAACCCAGATTTTATGCGCTGAAGTAATGTATCACTGATGGTAGCACGTCAGCCAATAGTCAAGCGTGTTCAAACCGTTTAAAGATTTGTGCTGTGAGTTCTGCTCATGGGTCGAGCTTATGCCAAGTAAGTAAACCGTGAAACTAATAGGTTCAAACGACAAGGGAACGAGAATTATCGCACATACTTTTCGACTAGTCTCCCATAGCTATGGTATTTCCGTCTCGGCAGCTCGGAGGCATGCATGTACGCTACATCGCAGAATTGGGGATTCTTATTGACAGTCACCCGTTGGAGCGGTACATAGTCAAACAGAATATGTTGGAAAGAACCATGGTAGGGGGTGTGTATATGTATAAAATAGGCGAGTATATGGTAACTCATTACGTCTTGCATGCTAAACGTGCAAAATGTCATCAGCTTGAATATTCCGTGTTTCTTCAACTTGCCTAAGTGTGTAACCCTATTCCGTGCCCGCAAATGCTACTTAAGCTAACAAAAGTCAAGGTTATCAATGCAAGGCATGTTTACGTAATAACGCTATGATAGCATAGATCACTACTACTGTTGCTCTACGCATCCTGGTGCTCGGGATAAACGTTTCTGAAAGCGACAAAACGTGCTCGTGTATTGACAATGATAAGTGCAAAGCCAATATATACTGATGAAAAAAGGTCATACAAACAATGCGGAATGCGACAACGCTAATCAATAAGGCTAAGCCCAGTTTGATAAACACCACCATGTTGTACCATCAACTTAAAAACGTCATCATATAGGTTAGTAAAACGAAAGAAGAAGCTAGCGACTTTTAAAGAATTGAGAACCGACCAGCGAGTCGACTTTCGAAAGTGTGATCAAACAGTTCGTAATATTCTATATCAATATCTGGTTTCTCACATCAAGCACCTTATTGCGGGAACCCGCAGCCAACCTCAGCCTAGAGCTGAGTTGCAATCAGAGCATGCGTGTCCGAAAAATCGGTCACTTTGTCAAGAACTGTCGCGCCTAACAAGGCGAGAAAAGAAATGACAAGCGATGTTTTTAGTGCGACAAAGTCGGTCAGTTGTTCATCAGGCTAGGAAATGTCTGTCACCATTGATGAAGTCAGCAGTTTCCGCATCAACATGGCACCCCGATATTCCGAGTGAGCAGAGTGCAAGCATGTTATGAAATGCTGTCTTCAGAGAAACTGCGCATATGGCAAGAAATCAATACGTTCATCAAATACAAAAACCTTCTGTTAGCTAACAAGGACGTACATCCCGCTCATTGATGCGTGTTTTATTAACCATGAGGGAAACAGCAGGAAAAATTTAGGGTTTTTGTGTATACTCTGTCACACAACATTGGACTCACCATGAGGAAGGAATTCGTGAAGGCGGATCATTACACTGGCATGATAGTTACCGATGGCACTGTGATGAGGGCACCGGTTGCAAAGATCTAACTGGATACTTATGGTGTGAGGCAGATAACTAGCTATTTCCAAAGCCTGACATTGATGACGACGCAGCTAGATTCTATCATGCAATGTTTGTCATCCTCCGTCAGAAGCATGTCATCGCTTTATTCAAACATTGATTGATTATGGCAGCCGTGTTCCCGAAGCAGAGCAAGTACATAGACACGGAAACAGATAGTGAGGCTCTCGCAGATATCTGAGTCTGCGTTGGGGTTCCCGAAAAGTGAGTGATTTTGGAACTCAGTTTATGTCGGATTGCACAATGGAAGGCTCTCTACTGTTCTCATTAAACAGTCGCTAGAAAACAAATTGTAATAAAACAACTAGTTTCGATTTTGTGCCCAACAAGCTGATTATGCTATGGAAACGTTGAAAAGGTGATTGCCAGGGATGACTATGGTATCCCATGTCAATGGCAAGGTGAAGACATACCAAATTAATCTTATGGAGAAATGTTTCACAAGAACTGCAACCGAAGAAAAGATTTCAGCTCGGATTACATCATTTGATGTTGCCATCCAAATCGAAAACAATTCCCATCATGGCAGTTCGATGCATCCCGTTAATGTTATAAATGGGCTATCCATTCGCGCCAAAAGGAGCCGAGATGTACGTGCATCGTTAAACGCTCACATACTCCTGTCATCAATAGAGGCAAACGGCCTTTATATGCGCATCTATCAAGCTAGTATTCCTAGTTCATATTACAAGCAATTAGTTAGGTTACCTGCGTTGTTATAACATTTATGCCATAGTTACAATGTCAGATAAGTGTCCCTGCAAGTCTAGGTCTGACATCTCTCTTTAGAAGTAGAGTTAACTGCACATAAGATCCTATATTCGGCCATTTAGTATTACTTTGTTTCCCTGACGCAACCAATCCCAGCGTGTGACGTGTTTCGTGATAATCGGAACATCCAACATGTCCTCTTGTTAGCGAATGACGGAAAACCTCGAACAGCAACATCTCTTTACTTAATGATAGGGGGTGCCTATTAATTTTAACCAGGGCGACTCTCAGGATAGTAATACATATTAATAATTGTCATGGTTTAGTGGAGAAAGGTGTGCGTGCGTAAATGCCTGTGTGTATGGTAGGCAGGTGTGACGTGGGCTGTGGTATCGCTTTAAATATCAAGGATAACAGCAAGTAGCTACTCCTAGAGAAAACAGATAGGAGAGGTTACTTGCGAGATAGTTACAAATGAGCGTTGGCAGATGGACAGGGAGCGCAATGATGGCGGGCAGTAGGTGAGAGATAATGAGATTTCTATACCCACCAGGTCGGAAAAGGTGTCATTGATATATTTTGAGAGATCTCTTATTCCATTGCTACATATAATTATCGACTGCATTTGGGTTGTCAGTAGAAAGACACTTTGTTTTAATGATTGTCATAACGTTGCCGTTACCCTCAAACGAATGTTTTGCGATTCACAAATGGAGTGTATACAATATTTCATAACAATGATACCCAACAATAAATTCCAAGTGAAAGCTTGCGTATATATTTATTTATATATATGCACATAAATATATGAATATAAAAATGAATGAATGTATGTAGTATATATATATATATATATATATATATATATATATATATATATATATATATATATATATATATATGGATTTATGTGTATATACATTTATATATATATACATATATATATATATATATATGTATATATATTTTTATATACACATATATATATATATATATGTATATGTGTGTGTATGTTAATATAAGTATATATTTTGTATATGAAAATATATATACATATATATATATAAAATATATATATATATATAAGCGCATATATGAATACTTATATATGTGTAAATATATGTATATACTGTTATGAATATAAATACACAAATATATATGTGTATGGTAATGTATATATATATTTGTAAATATAAATATATACACACTCACATAATGATATATATATATATATAAATTTTAATAAATATGTATATATATTTATAAATATATAAATATATAAAATTGTTACATACGTAGATATCTATGTTTGTGTGCGTGTGTGTGCGGGCGTGCGTATTTTTTTTCTGTTTGTGTGCAAACAAGTCGTTCTTGTTGATAAGATTGCCAATTCGTGAGGATTTTGCTTATCTTCATTGGCCTCCATCGATGGACCATTTTCTAAAACAATATTCGGGAATGTAGTATACTTGGGCACGGATACAGAAATAAATTTGCATCCAAATGTTGAATTTCGCTCCGTTCATTTCGTCTGCTGAATACATATCGTTAAAAAATAACGAATGGTTCGGCGAGTCACATGGCCGATTAACCAGCCAGTGTTCTATTTGATACAATATATTTCAGTTCTGATATCATGCCCAAGCCAATGATATTACGTTCCGCGGACATCTAAATTTCTTTTCCGAGTAGGTTGAGTAATGGACGCCTGGAACAACGGCAATTATCGGCGACATTCATAGCCTCAGCTAATAAAGGTATCACACGTTATATTGAAGTAGACTGTTATGAACGTCCATCCACAAACAGCATCTATATATATTGATTGGCGTGATTAAATCCTATCCATAAAATATCATGAAGCCACGCATGCGTTGAAGAGATGACAGCATCCTTTACTTCCAGGTCCAAGGGATCTAGCTCTGCTTGATATCCTTCGCGCTAATTGTGAAGCTATCAGGGATAGGGTGGTGCAAATGTCGTTCTGATGAAGTGCCCATCATTACTTATATATGAAAAACTAATCCTCCACGCCTTCTCATGGATTATACGTAGCGTTTAGGCTTGCTATGTCCAGTCGACATGTGTTAGGTATGTTTGTGATACATCACACTCTATAACTGTCTGATTATTAACCAATTAATGCGATTTGCGTGCCACTCATCCACACTTAATAAACAAACTAATGTTCAACAATATCCGATCTCATCGACCAATCTGTTCCTCAGACCACAAATTCACCTCCAATTTAACTTTCCTGTCGATAAGTTCGTGTCTTGTGAATTAGACATTTATGTCTTTTCCACCGCCCGCCCAGTTCTGTGTTGAGAGTTCGCAGGCGCTATGATTGAGCAGAACACCACGTCTAGTAACAATTGCCCAATTAATAACAATTACACTCTTTCAACACCGACGACCCACTACTTTCGACTGAAATCATTAATCTTTTATCGCGCAACTAGACATGTTACTTTTCAGGTTTTCGTTCTTATATTGTATTGTGTTCACACTTTGCGCCGGGCAGTGAAAGCGAATCATTGTTAGGCTGTTAAAGAAGATATTTGATAGTCCAGTGCAATAGGAAAGCTTTTTGGCGCTCATGTTTTAGTTAACCCGAGCCCTACATTTGTATGTCACAAATGATGGTATAGAAATGCTAACAGACGGCGCTGTTTTTTTTCTGTCGGCCTTATCTGTCATGGTGGTTCAACATTAGTTATATGTTTCTGACACACCCATAAGCGATATTATGGCTTGCAGTAATCTTGTATTAAACGGGCTTTCGGGATTAAACATAAACAATAGATTGCCATAGTTAGGTAATGGCTATATTGGGGTTTAACGTCACTCTTAACAGCGAGATGATATCGCGACGTTGATGGATGAAGATGATTGTGATTCTTGGACAGCTTCCCTGCGCTATTTTGGCGCAAACCCGTTGCCCGGACCGCGCTGCAAGCCCACACCGCCACTAGCTGACCATTGACATCATTATTAAATAAACGTTGTCATGTTTTAATAGTCAGACCAAATTATGCATCGGATCTGTAATGTACAGCCAGATATTGGTTAACGTCATGATGGAAGTTAAGCAAATATAAGCATTTGCTGCGGTCTATTTTTATCATTATCATATTATCACTGTCATGCTCTGTGTGATCGGATTATTCGTGAACGGCACTTGATTCTGATTAGATGCGTCGTGCGGAAGGCCCCTTGAAAAGTAGGGTACTCATTAATGTGAACGGACAGTCATACACGAGCTCTATTTTAACTGTAACTATTACGTCATTTATGCCCTGTAATATTCGCACTCGAAGCCTTTGATCCAGCAGTCGCATGGACGGATGATCTCCAAATGCACTCAGCAATAAGGGTGAATGACTATACCGCCGTACGGTATGATTGTTTTAAACTCAACCTATGGCTAATCCTACATTTTTAATGCTAGAGGACAGGTTCGTTTCGATATCAGTATATGATTCCCTAATATACCCATGTTTACTGTTAAATAAGATATATTTGTTTCATTCGTTTAGGCATTGCAATGCCTTATTGATGAAATTTTTTAGGCGAGTTCGGTTGTTTCTACACCATGGTTTCCAATCGAGTAATGACCCCATGTCGATGTAGTCATATTTTTTCTTTGTATTAGCACCACGATTCGGTTTTTCACCGAGCCTCCAATCTGCACAAGCCTGGAAAAGACTTAAAAAGAACACAAAAAAGGCACAGTGATGTGGCTATGGTACACATGAGAGGAAGGCTGCTAAAAAATAAATAGGAAATAAGGGTGAATATAAGCGAGCTCCAAGAGACACACAAAACGATCGAGCTCACGAAGTGATGTTATCTCGGTGTGCCGTGCTCAAAAAAGGCTCAACCACGGCATCGCCATGCATCCTTATTATTAATGAGGACGGCTGTTGTTTGTACCTCCTATATTGAGGTGACATTAACGGCTCATTCGTCAAACGACATGAACACAATCCCACTCCTGGAGTCTTGTCATTAATCAGATAGGAATTCAGCTGATATGATACGCTTTCGTAAAATTCTTGATTCATGAGTCACAATGAAATGTGCTTTAGAACACATGGAAAGGTAAACCTGACAGAGAGATGTATGGATGACGAATGAAAATACAACACAAAATATCTTAGTGCAGCAGTCATGTTCCGCGCCACACGTTAACGGGGCAACTTATTATACAAGTAACAATTGGGAACAGCATTGCAGTCAAGTGAAGGTTTGTATTGTCGGTGGACACCAATATACGCAGTCATCGCGGCCTCGTTTAAAGTCCTTTGTTTATTTCAAACGCTTGTTTTCAGAAAGTGGCTCTCAAATTGGCTACAACCCTAGGCGTCATGTCCACCTAGGCATTACATGATATCGCATCGCGGGGAAGAGATAAGAGAGGGCGACGGCACAAGGTATTGGTTTTGACTTTCAAATTATACCGGAACGAAGCAACTGGGAGAACACAACCTTGAGCATCATAACATACAATAGCAATATTGTGACGAGGAGGAGTCTCGTTGGCACTCTGAGCCTACCCGTCATAACGTAGATGTTGCTCAGTGAATGTTAACATCCGGTTATGTTGGCTGCGCATTTGTATGTCTGTGAACAGGCTAAAGCTAGACCGGGTCATACCGGTTTGGTTTCTCCTTCCACGGATTGTCAAATAGTGCAGCCTGTTTTGCCTGTGTCTTTATTTAATATGTAATTGCATGTTTGACTGTCTCAGCTGAGATGGTCTGTTTTTTATATCATAATGTATTTCGCCATAAGTTCTGTAACTTTTAACTGATGGCTTTAGGTTTGTATTTGAATGTTGACGTGGTAAAACGTAGGGCGGATAGCGTCGTTTATGTAGTTTGCGCGCCAGTTCCATATTAGTCTCGGACCGTAGAAGACGTGTCTGAATATATCGTGCAAGTTTGACTGATTGTTTCGTCCCTACAAAGGTGAGCCTGTGTTGTGGTTAGGCGGTGAAAACAATCCCCAACACGGGCAATATTTGTCAGTGAATTAAAACTTGTACATGTGATATTTAGTATAGTTGTATGTAGTTGGGATTCACGCCCAACGGTTAGTTGTTAGGAATTAAAGTGTGAGGGACCATTTTGTTAATTTGATCATTTGCATGTGCTGCACTGGGTTGGAGGCGAATAGCTACCCCGGCATTGATTTTTGTTCCCCTCAATGCTTTATATTATTGTGTCGGGTTGGAGACGAACAGCCAACCCCTGATTGGTATCCATATCACCTTGTTTGTGTTTAATGTGAGAGCATTGGCGCTGCTCTTAATCAAGTTAATCTCTGCCCTAGTTAATACAATTTACCCGAATTAAGGCTTCATTTTATATCCATATTCTCTTCCTCAAACCTGTAGTTTGTTATTCTGGCTGACTTGGTAATCATAACGATCCACCTCTTGGGGTGTTACAATATCATCCATAGGCTTCGCACAGTGGAAGGAACTGTACGAAAGTAACTGTTGACCACTAATGATATACTGATTGTTGAACAGGGTGGTCAACTCTTTGCGTTCAAAGTGCGAGATCACCTATATAAGGTTAGCTTCCGATCTATCGCAAACTGTCGATTGAAACAACTATATTTGATCAGATTAGGAGTGCGTATTACATCTTGAAAGCATGTTGCCTTATTTTTCACCTAACGCAGCACTACCCTTGTTGTCCAAGTAGTACACTTGCTTGCATTCCATTCATGTGTGGTTGGTGAGAGAATAGTTGGGATCAGATTAACGATGTTGTTGGCTATACTTAACTGATCCATCAACTCTGGCCTATACATTAGCATCAACTGCGTCCTGCTCGATTGTGCACTTTAATAAGTGACATCTCAGGCTGGCAGAGACCGATCCGTCATCTATTATACGTTTTCATTTATTGAACCGGTGGCCTCGTTCTGAAGTCAGCCATTGAATACACCAGACACACTTCGTATGACAGGATGCATCATGTGTGCATCCTTCAACTGCATTAAATCAATTAATATGTCTATAATAAACAGACAATAGAGTTAGATTGACGAATCAGTGGGTCATAAACCTGAATCGACTAAATTGTCCCAGTGTGACCTTTTTTCCCGGATTTGACTATATTCGAGAATATTTGCAAGCCATATCGTGTTTCGTATTCGCTTATGTAATTTATTGCAGCTCAATCAACAGAAGCGTCAACATTCAGTACTAATGTGCGATCCATTGATGAACGCGGGGTTTGCGCTTTCTTCTTTGTGATTCGATCACGCGGTTATGATCAGTCGGGGGCGGATGTAAACATAAAAAAGGGGCAACAACACTGTCATGACACAACAAGTTCGTCGTAGGGAGCAACGCAGAAAATATGCTATTTGTCTTAGATATAGCCCTAGTAACAGAGAGGGAAACAGGATGAGTCGATGAGTGATAACGGTACAGGTTGCATGAGTAACGAAGCAAAACGACAAGAATTGACAAATAATCCTAGCACGATTTTTATTTAGCGTTGGTCGATGATTATGTATGAATGAATTGGATAGCCTTCCATGGTAATGGTTGATTACTCTGGCGAATGCTTATATCATGGACGATACCACGTTAGGACTGTGAATCCAATATGCAATCCATGTGTGCAATGACAACGTGGAAGAGCCCTCTACGTAAGCCTGGATTAACTTTAATTACTTTCCCGGGAAAGGTCTCATGTAACATATTTTGCGAAAAAGCTTTTATTGATAGTTTAGGCTTGTGAAACACATAACTTCAAGGAAGATGTATATACACATATGTACTACACTCTATCTATATACATGGTGGGGGTGCTATTCGGTGTCCTTGAACTGTGCTGTGTTCAGTTATATTACGTTTGTAAATTGTCTGGAATGGTGTTACTGATTTCATGTATTATATATTAATGATGGCGTTTTTAGGGGACATATTATCAGCGTTGCGGCTTTGAGATACAACACTGCTGATATAAGTGAAAATAAATGTGATGAGGTATTTTGAGGAGATTTATGCCAATACCGTGCTGTGCCATAATCGACTGCTAATCGTTTCGACATCATTATATAATGCCCTAATTAGTGGAAGCTATCGCTTTATACGTAAGTGCCAATATGATGATACAAAGAGTAAATGTACCCACAATCGGAAAGGTTGTATTGATACGGGTATACATACATTTTTAAAAAACACAGTGTTTACCCACGATAGGCCCCGAACATAAATCGCTTATCAAAGGATCAAGGACGACGCATGTGTCATTGTCACTAGCGTTCCACATTACTCTTCTCTGTTAGAACGCACTCTGTTTTAACATAAGTTTACCAATATCAAGACCCACCAATTATGTCAGAGTCAATAGGTTTGAATTACGCAATAGCTAAACATGATCGCAATGCCTTGTCCTAAATTCTTGCTTGATAAATATATCGCCTAGATCCATAGGCCAGATAACTGAGCATCATATAGCAGTTTGAGTGGAAAAGAAGGTTTCAGTGTTGATGACCATGGGTTGCGTTGATCTTAAATTAGATATTGCTGCTGTTTGCTACTGGGGGTAGGCTGATTCAGCATCTCATTACATGTCCATATGACGCATTTCCCTACTAGTTATTTGCCTTACCCTGCATATCCACCATAGCGATACATATCTCTCAATATCTTTAAAGGCTGACCTTTTTATTCTCATCGTTGAACGCTTAATTTCGTTGATTAAACACATAATCATAATCGTATCAGTCTTTGTAATTTTGTTAATGAGTGTAAAGGGCAGATGAGCGGAATTCGTACAGCAATTATCAAGTACAAGTACCGCAAATCCATCGTAATTTCACTGATGCCAACATTCTAGACACGAAAAGCTCGTCGTACATGCTTCATAGGTCATATTGATCTTAAGGCACCTCTCCGTTATAGCCAAGGGAGCGAACCATAACTCGTTATAAATATAATGTAAAATTCTAATTTCACGTAGGCAGCAAACAATATACGAGTATTGATTGTGTGCCTCATTATATAACACTACCCATTCCTTTTGAGAAATAAGCCAGTAGAGCGGCTGCTAGTTAATTTTCCTCGAATAAGTGTTTGTAATGACATTCCTTGTGCGCACATGAATGGGCCGAATTATATCAAATCACATCCACAGTTATATGTTATCATACAATAGAACGTTGCTTTAAAGGCGAAAAAAAACGCGTTGGCTTGTGATTTGAAATTATGAATCCTGGCTAGGTGAATTACAAGTATAGGGACACCTACGAGACTGAGCAAACAATCGGTACGCTGCGAGACAAATGATTCACACAGAACATAGGAACCCACCGTGTCTGAGAGTAGATTATGGAACCTTCCTGGTAAATGTGCATCAATTGCAGTATTTATGCTGTAGACCACAATAAAGAGACCACAATGTCGTTTGTGTTAACAAATTGCTATAAGACCTGATCATAATTGCACCAATTTCCTCGTAGGGCATTATGTGCTAACGCACAGGCAGACGGACAGATGTATTAAGGTATAAATAGGTGCAATAGCATTAACGAGTGATAACATCGAAATGTCTATGGTGTCGATTCATAGGCGATGATTAAAATGTGATTTTGGGCCTAGTAATAATGCCAAATTCTCTTGAAAAATGCAAGTAGACAATCCCAGTAAAATTTATAAATATATGAGCACTAGTTATCATTTTGTTTTGTTTTGGGTAGCTAAACCCCTTCGCCAATTTCGTATTATCACCGTATTTGACTCGAGACCAGGTATATTCATACAAAGGTACAAGTCATAACGAGGTATCATTGGGTGTCACAATTGCATACAGGTAGCTATTACCGTTGTTTCTACATTGAATAATACGAAGAAATGTACTCCATAGTATTATCCCAGACGACTGGTTTTCCATCTAACATATCGATCATCTTTGATATTGCTGCTAGGAGACTAACAGGTGTCGATAACGCAGCCAGGTATTGATCCAAGGTAAATGAATGCGCTTTTGGTTGAAGAAGTGATCCCTTTAAACAAGGTGTCATGTCCACTTAGGTAGTGAATCATATTTTATGACTACGTAAGTTGTGTATATGAGTAGTGCAAGAAAGGATGAGATCAGGGTATTGGTTCCGATGGGGTATAGTTAACCAATCCATTAACTTGCTTGTCTATGAATTGGCGTCAGCTGTGCCCGGTAAGTTTAGAAACTCTTGATAAGTGAAGAAAGATTGATAATAAACCGATACATCCTGGCTCAGACGGACTCTAAACCCCATCAATTATTGGTGTAACCTTCGTTTTAAAGCCAGCTGTTGAACGTATCAGACTCAGCTCCGCTTAAATGATGTGCGCAACTTTGCAATGCAACTGATCAATTAACATATCGATAGATATGTCTATCAAATTCACAAAATGTATTCAGTTTAAAAATCGCATCGGTCAAAGACGTGGATGAAATCGGTCATATCAGTGTCACCTTCATTCCTGGATATGTTACTATTTAAAAGTATATACACAACTTACAGTTTTCCTCTTTGGTTTATGATATATACTCGTGCTCTCTTATCCATAAGTGCAAGCGCTAAGTTTGTACCTTCCAAAAAGGGGTTGGGGTTGCACTCTTCCTTGTTATTTCGACCATGCGACGATCATCAGGAACATGTAAGCATTAAAAAGGAGCTTGCTTATTTTGACGATCATATGAAGCTGATGGCTAGGACGAATAACGTTGCGGGATCACCTTTACTGCTTTTCATTTCGACGCCTTGCACGAGCGTAGGGCGTGATATTCATGAACCTTCTGTGAAGCGGATGGTGTCTTCATCGCCCAGTAATGTGTGTGGTAGACTTCTGTGTGCAGGGTAACATTTTTCCGTCATGCTAACTACATGCGGTATTGCGTTTGTCTAGCAAGCTGAAGAACATCGTTCTTGGTAGGGACATTATCATTTCGACATATCTGGGTCTAGCTTTATGTCACCAGTTTACGCATCAGGGATATTTAACTTTCAAATACCAGCCATTGCAGTTGAGGTGATTCGAAAATATTCAGTTGTTCCCACAAGTAAACACATACGATCACAAATTGTGAACGAATCTCCGTAGGAAATCAGTCCAATACCTGACTTACCAGCCTTTTTTCGTCGCCGGTAAGGATAATTCAGATCGTGTCTTTACAATTATAAGACATACACGCTAATATAATCGACGGTTATATTATCTTTGGACAGTTGCGCTTTGGCGCAAACTACACAGTTCTATATTGTCTGTTATGATTGGCGCTACTATTGCAGCAATTATATAATGCGTCCAAGGCAACACGTCTTGTTACAACGTATACATATATATACGTATATATATAAATATATATATATACATATATATATACATATATATATATATATATATATACATACATATATATGCATATATATATACATACATACATACATACATATGTATAAATATGTATATATATATATATATAGATATGATTTTATATATATATATATATATATAGATATATGAGTATATATATATATATCAATATATCTCTCTCTCTCTATATAAAGAGAGAGGGAGACATTTATATAGATAGATATATATATATATATAGAGAGAGGGAGATATATAGAGATATATATAGAGATATATATATATAGATATATATATATATATATATATATATATATATATATATATATATATATATATATATATACTGGCATTTTGGTGAATAATAAGTTTATATTCCATTAATATTCCTGGCAACCAACATTGTAGCTCACGATATGGATGATAATGTTGAAGAATACGTAAAACCCATAAATTATTCGCCAATTCCCAGGCAATTTTATATATATATATAGAGAGATATATATATATATAGAGATATAGAGAGAGATAGATAGAGAGAGAGATATAGAGAGAGATATAGAGAGAGATATAGAGAGAGAGAGATATCAGATACTATATATAGAGAGAGATATATAGAGATAGAGATCTATCTCTATATATAGAGATATCTATATATATATATATATATATCTATATATATATATATAGATATATATACATACATATATAGGCATATATATATAGACATACGTACATACATATGTATAAATATGTATATATAGATACATATAGATATATGAATTTAGATATATATACAGAAATATATACATGAGTAGATATATAGATAGATCAATCTCTCTCTCTCTCTCTATATATATATATATATTTCTTTCATGAGAGATATATATATACTATATATATATATATATATATATATATATATATAGATATATATATATATATATATATATATATATATATATATATATATATATATATATATATATATATATATATATATATATATATATATATATATATTACTGGCATTTTGGTGAATAATAAGGCAGTTTATATTCCATTAATATTCCTGGCAACCAACATTGTAGCTCACGATATGGATGATAATGTTGAAGAATACGTAAAACCCATAAATTATTCGCCAATTCCCAGGCAATTTGTTGCGGGTGCTCGTCTCACATCTTATACGGTCTTCGACAAAGTGTATTAGGTATATTATGCATCAAAGTGGCACTAAAAACGTGTATGATGTAGGAATCCTTAATTAATGCGCTTATTCAACACTACCGTCTGAGCGATGGGTAAATAAAAATGATGCATATTATTTAAAAAAGGGTGGTTAAGATAAAATTGTCGTTTATATTTTTCTTGACGAGATGTGGTGTTGATGAATATCAGTATGATCACGTAAGGAAGCTGGGTGGATTGAGGCGATAAATCAATAAAGTAGCATATGAAATATACCCCACCAGGTAACGCAGCAAGGCAACAACACACATACCACACAGCTCATATCACTGATGCAAAATTATTTTGCACTCATGGAATAGGCATCCGCCCCATGTGTAATTTGGCCATCAAATAGCGCAATATATCGCAGCATTTCGTTGCGCCTTGTGCAATATTAGTGATCCAACCACGGTCATCCCTAACGGAAATGCGAAATTGATGCTACATAGTAATTGATTGTCCTGCTTGTTTGTAACATAACTCTAGATTACTTGCTGATGGTTAAGCACCTGTTCAAACAGGATATCGTTATCGCAGTTAATGAAATTAGCCGGATCTACCATCGATGCATGGTATGGGCTTCGCCTGATTCGGTCAGCCATGACGGCATGAAAATAAAAGCTAATACACATCAGGTAGATACAATATGTAACCTGAACTGCGGTGCATTCACCCTAATGAAATGGTTAGTAAATCCCATTCCATAATTATCAAATGCACAACGCATCTGGTGGAATTTGTTTGTTCTCATGCTGACACTTTTGTCCTATTACCCAGAACATTTCAGATTGTGACTTGTTAGTGTCTCATGCAGAATCCGATCAACAAATCGTGTCGCCAATAAGCGAAGTACCGGGGAAATTGAATCAAAACATTTCATTACAATGATATAATGATGATGTGTGTCTTGCAAATCAAACAAGGAGCCGACTGACTATACTATAATACATACAGGCATATGTATGCAATTGAAAGTTAGAGGGGGCGGGGTGGGGGGGATTGGGGGTTGAAACATGATAATGGATGTGCAGGTGGGCAGAGTCCGAGTCGATTTCAATGAACGCCGAGTTCATGAGAGTTTTGCTGAATTATGCACCGATTGACAACGGTTCAAAATCATGTATCATACCAGAGCCCACAGCAAGCATTAGTACATACCTGCGCACATTTAATGGTGCCATGTAACTAGGTAATGTTTCCAACCCCTTGTCATTGTCTGCTTCCATGGTTGCCATGCTCTATTTGACTGGTGCTACTAACACAGTGCATACATCGCTCGGTTAGAAATTGTCAGATATCTGTAACCATTTGCTGTAATGCATGTTTTGCCTATATATTATCTCAACGTGTTGTAATATGGACTGCGCTGCTTTACACGAAATATCGGAATTAGTTGTGATACTACTTGAGCACTGCTGCAATGGTTTTCTTGAAGGAATCAAAGTATGTTACCTACGAATACAGACAGATGGCTTTATCATAATTGTATTCCATGATCATTTGATATTTTGTAGTGTAGCACAAATACCACTTGGCGGAATATTCACAACCAGCTCGTTTATATATCACTGAGCCATTTCTTGAGTGAGAATAATCAGGGTTTGGTATAAGAGCAACATTGTGCGAACGGAAAGAGTAACAATAGTCATGATTTACTGTCAATGACTTATCTAGTTTACTGACCCGAGCTTACCATGTAACATTACACTGAGGCTGAAACACCTGATGTTACTGAGTAACTGTGCCCATAGGATGGTGTCCGCGCCAGGTAACAGTAGTCACATATTGCCTTCCACATAAACACCGGTCAGTTTTAATGGGGGTCTGATTCCATGGCGACCACAACCTCTCTGGCTCCACATGACTCAAACGATTCATGGGTGATACCACCTCCAAAGGGAATGAGTGTTTGACCTTAAGCCCAAAAGTGGAAGTTGTTTTACTGCCTAGTCTTGACATCAGGTATTGTCCTTTTCTGTGAATGTCATTACACCACCGCGTTGTTAAAGGATTCGTTAGATTCCAACCAAATTCAAGAGGAATCAGAACTTGTCAAATCGCAATGAACAATGCGGACAAATACCATTATGCAATGAGCACAGGTAAGTTATAAGACTGGGCAAACAGTGGTTTCAAATTATTGGTATTAGGTTAACATGTAAGAAATTGTGAAGCTGTCTGAGGTGTGGCCACTTCTCCATGTGATGAAGCACCTAGTTATGAACAGAGTGATCCTCCACGAGCATATGACGACAAGAACATTTATTGTCATGCCTACCAACACGATGATTTGTTATACATCATATTAAAAAATCCCTTTTTTATCATTCACTCTGGAGTCACACATATCTGTATGCGTTGATTAACTGCATATACACCCGCTGCTAATTGTATCGATCATGACGGTGACTACTAGGCTTAGTCATTACCACAATTGTATTAGCGTGGATGAAAAAGACCCATAGTTGAAGAGAGTATCACCGCTTATATTGACAATACTAATGTACCCCTCCGGCATGTCGTAATCGGTGTTTCATACATATTGTACAATGGCAATGCAAAACGTTGAATTTTGTCTGACTTACTGTGATCCGAACTCTGGTGGAACCACTTCCACCAAAATGTAGATTTTCGTTTCTGAACGATAACCGATTGTGGTAAGCGGATCGTATGAGCATTCACCTTGGTATGGGTGGGATTGAAAGTTTGAAGTTCAGAACATCTTATTAAATCTTAATGTTGACGGAAAACTTTGGGTTAATTGGCCCAGTTTGTTGTCCTAAGTTACAAGGGGATTAATGGTTGCAAGCCTTATTACTGCATAATCGATGTCCATTAGTGGCTTAATTTATAAAGTGTTCTCAGTATGGGTGTGGCCTCTAAACACAGCGAATGACATTAAATGCAGATACGTGATAAACAGACAATTGTATATGGTTTTCAGTGCTACGTTGTACTGTGCAATAGTATATATATTAGCTAAATCGAGATAGTTGATTAATGATGACCAAGTATAGTTAGACCACGTATTGCTTGGATGAGTCAGTGTGGTTTCAAACTCGGAATGAGTTGTAAATACGCTGATAGTTTATGACAAATACAACCGGGTAATAGTTATTGCTACATATGATATTTATACCAGGTAAGTTGTTTTCAGAAGAAAAATAGTTGGCAGTTGATTTACAGGTAGCATTCTGCACTATGTGATAACCAGTAACCTGGCATACAATGGCACGAAGGTGTATTCAAACGAAATATTTTATATTGCAACTGAGTACTCGCTTACCCGGAAAGGGTAGAACAGAACAAAGTAGTCGCAGAATAGGGACATATGGCGGGGACGTTGGCCACAGGTGACGGTGTACGGGCGATTTCAGGGAGATTGCTAAAATAGACACATGTACACACAAAGAGAGCGCTGCCCATTAGCTATGTATCAGCCCATTAACTGGTCATCTCTTGCAAGAGGACATTGCCCTGGCGACAAAAGGGGGATTGACGTGTGTACTTGCAGTGCAGAATCGACATGAAAGAGGAAGGCTATTTAATCATACATTTATGACCTACGTACAAAGGAAATATAAAAGTTAAGATGGCATTTGTACGCTTGGTCGTAACTTTGGTGGATATTACCTACCAGCGCGCTAACAAATGAATAGACGCCATGTGATTCAATGCAGCTCCGAGTCCATTGCAAATAGACGAATGAAAGACTCGAAATGCAAGTGGAATATCATGACCGCAAAGGATTTTCCCATGTACTGTGACAGTACTCATATGTAGAGCTGTCTTAATATATAAAACCACAGCGTTCACTGGTTATATTACAACCAAGATTTATGTTGAGACCGTAGCATGCAGGTGCATGAAGAGGACACTGTGCTGTAGTGGATAAGTCGAGCATTCATTATGTCATTCAATGCTGACATTCAAGCATATAGACTTTTCCAAAACACATATCAATTAACCTTTGATGGAAGATTGTTCCGTAAACGTCCACTGCAAAACTAATAGTCACTCGCTTTTTGTGAGAAATGGTGCAAGGAAGCAAAATGTCGTTTTAGCCAACAACATAGATATTGTTGGCGTGTTTAACATAGATGAATTTTTGTTAATTGGCCTTTGATGCATGTCTTAAGTGAGGTTAATATGTAAATAACTGGATTATACAATCAACCATTACCTGGCTTGTGGCGTTACGCTGCACTCGATTAAGGAACAGCAGTATCGATCCAACACCAACATCATTAAATGTAGACAAAGTATGACACGAAATACGATACGATCTGTGTGCGATTACAATTATTTGTAAATATGTTTTAAGTGATTTTCGTGTATGCCAATAAGATAAGCCACTTTTACATGTGGTTGATCACATTGTAAAATTTCTGAAAAGTTCCTGAAGCAGCAAAAAACACTGGCTCGTAATCAGCAATGATCGTCGTTTGGACGACCGTTAACGAAAGCAGACTTAAGTTCAAGACAGCAGTATGAAGGCGATAGCAGAGCATGACAGAATTGAGGTAATGGGGGTGTGTGATAGGAAGTTGGAGATATCGCGAACATTGAAAAGGACAGACACTTGATGAGGGCAAAAACAAAAGAAGTTCCCATAAAGAGTTCAGAGGATGTGCAGAGCTATTAATGTGTCCTGGGTAAGACAGCAGTCTCTGTGGCCGGGTCAGAGGTCTATGACAATAAAAGAAGGAGCGGAAAGGAGCTAAGAGCACCTAAATAAAAACATTGTTTGTGTCATATTAAGCTTAAGGTACACGCAATGTCAATATGGCGAGTTAATGTAGCATCGAAAGAGCGACTTTGTTCCTCAGAATGTTGAAAATTCCAGACTATTGTACACTGTATTCAGTAATCTATCAATGTCATACAACTACAGCTTTAAAACTATGCGCCTGTTG
The DNA here is from genome assembly GCA_034190875.2 of Urechis unicinctus. NCBI lineage: Eukaryota > Metazoa > Annelida > Polychaeta > Xenopneusta > Urechidae > Urechis > Urechis unicinctus. Next base: position 18,272,331 of record CM067354.1, read on the forward strand.
ACAGTATTTTTATATCGCGGACGATGTTCTATGACGTTGGATCTAACGTACGACCACAGCGAAATGAAGGTCATAATGGTAGAGGGGAAGCAAGTTTTTGCTCTGACATTGCAGCTATAAAGAACAAAAAGTGACGGCAGAAGTCATGGCGGAACAAAACTATAAATTGGAGGCTCGCTTCTAGAATGAGACCGGAATTGGAAACAGAGCATGCAAATTGGTGAAGAAATGTGTATTGGCATAAGTACGTTAGGAAACGCAGCAATAGTTGAAAGAGCGATTATCAATAACTTGATCTTATTGAATATGCAGAAAATGACTATTCACATGCAATATGGACGAAACAATTTCTGTACTTCTATTGCATGGGTTCATAACTGGAACCAGTCGTTCAGTCTGGCCAATAAATATGTCTGTCTAAATTTGTTTGAGCGATCATCTATTATGTAAATGATAAAAACGAGATTGCACTCAATCTTTTTTTATTAGCTAAGCAACGAGTGAATTGCCCTCAGTTGTATCAAATTTCTTGTTATAATAAGATAACCGACTCAGCAGCTCGCCTGACAAATTCCGTGACACCGCGTAGGCAACGCCCCCTACATTTGTGAAAGCTACTCGACGCGCAGCAGCCAACTACCTTCGTTTTGACTTGCGAGTATGCCTGACTAGAACCCAAACACAAAAGGGCATTTCTACGCTGCAATTAACTGTTTGAATTGACAAAGGCCTTTCCACCCAGGAAGTTAATGTTCTAGAATATGTCTCTGGCTATATTGCCCGGAAATTAAGTTGTTTTAAGTGATGTTGTATGTGTAGATTTCCGAACAGTCAAATATTGATATTTGTTTACTTAGTTCCTTGAAAGCAAGGACTATTCTATCATAAATCCACACCAGTATTTAGGACTACTGCACCTTAAATTGTAGTGGTGGGGGGAGCTTGTCGAACAAAGGTGTCCCTGGATATACTGTTAGAATGGTTGGTTGCATGGCACAATCAGATGTGTGTGTAAGATGGGGCGGAAATATGTCTTGGTGATTTGGTGTGTTTAATGGCATACGCCAAGGAGGTATATTGTCACCCTATCTGTTCAGTGTTTATATGGTTAAATTGAACTCTGGTTTTAAATAATTGTTGTGTTCAGTGTAGTTTTAGTGTGCTTGTTGTTAATCGTCTAATGTATGCTGATGATCTCAATTCATTTGTGGTTGGTCTGGGTAAGCTATTAAGACCGAGAGTTTTAGATGTAATGACCTTAAGATATATATATATATATATATATATATATATATATATATATATATATATATAT
>CM067354.1:18278645-18279896 GCA_034190875.2 Urechis unicinctus
TAGTGAATGCCAATATACCTTACATGTCCAAGTAAGTTGTTGTCGTGAGCGTGGTAACCAAGCAAATGTTTGTTCCGCGAGCAGCAATTTTTTTATCTTTTGGTGAAACCATATTCAATGCTGCTTGCACAGAGCAACCGAATCCAAGGTATGCAATTGGGTGGCCAATGTGCTGTTTATTATATCGTATTAAAAAGTAACATTGTACACTCGAAGGATAGGAGCACCACGGACGCCAGCAAGCATCATTAGTGACACATGACTAATGAGCTAATATATGGTCCTCGATTGGACAATTGAGTTTTACCCCACATGGTGTCCCATTGTGCCATGTTCGTAGTTTTACAACATCTGCATAGAATCTAGGGTGTTAAGTTGTAATCCTTTACACATTGTATATGGAATACCCTTGGAAGAGGCAAATATCACGAGTAAATGGATTAGTTAACTACCTGCAATGGTTCATGCAAAAGCACGAATGTATTATAACACTGATTGCTCGCATTAAAGGTCACAAATCATAAAGCACATTCTTAACAAAATCAACTGAATTTTGACAGAAATTAAGCCGGCAGGAATCAGAGCAGTAAGTCAACCAGTGTGCTCTTTGATAGTCATGCACAATCTGCTAAAGCTACTTTTAAACTTGTAAGAATGTGCAGAGTATATGAGAGCCGAACTTGATAAGAAAGAGGGTAGTGTAATAAATGCGACGTTTGTTGACTTTCCATATCAGCATACCGTAAACGCTCGAATAACAAAGATCATCGGTTGGTATGCAATTTTGATATCATCGTCAGAGGAAATAGAATATTTCAAACGTCATATTTAGGCATTATTAAACAATGGAATTTTTTGTGTAATCAGTTACAAGCAATAACCCTATTTGTAGTTTTCAGCGCCGATAAGTTGGCAATTATCCAGCATCCTTAGAGTAAATAATTATTTCGAAGTGTCTACAGCACCCGCCCCCAATAAACTAACTCCTATTATCGACGGAATGACGTAGAGTGTGATCTTTTAGTCCAATATACCACTGAAATATAATCTTAGCAATAGAGGCAGTTATTATACTGACTAATGGCCAACGAATAGAGAAAAGGAAAATATTAGAAAATAGTGATAGCCATTAAATTTTACATAGCGAAGAGCATTTGCAGTCAAATGAACATACAATTATGAACTTATGTTGTAATAATAAAATAAATTGAGGATAAATTTACCGAATCACATCGATAATCACACAGTTCT
>CM067354.1:18279996-18359996 GCA_034190875.2 Urechis unicinctus
ATTGATGGTTTGAGTATGTACCTCCTCTCCCTAACCCCTACCCCTTCCCACCCACAAAACCATCCCCACTCCTTCTCGTTCAATCATGCAATATCTTAGTTGGTTGACATGAAGCCTTGGGTGACTGTCGATCAAAAACACTGCAATACAAATTGCAAGAATTAATATCAATATACGATATTGCCTTATCTTGCGCTGCACCGGCAGTATCAATATTGATTGGTTGGTCACGCAGATCTTCTATTACCAGCGGTTGCAAATGGCAAAATGCTACCCACAGTGGAAACAATGATGCCAGCTCTCATGATGTATATATTGTACCAGTGTTATTGAGCCAATCATATTAATAGGACGTTTCAACCTCTGACATGTCACACTTCATTGGTACTAATGATCTATGGATATTACTACCACAATTTTATGTACAATGTGGTATTACAGCATTTTGTCGCTCCACGGAACTTTACAAAGCTATGAGATATCAGAAATTCATACCATTATGCAGCAGGATCCCAGCACTGAGCTTCCAGAGAATCCAGAGATTGTGAGCAGCAATGGCACTGGCAATAATGGCTGACACTTCTACGTTGCCATGACACACAACGAATTGAGTATTTGATACTTAAATACCATCATGTCAGACCTAATGCGTAACCAAGCGACCCTCGATCACTCACGTAGTCGCGATACAGCATTACCAAGGGAAACCCTTTACACTGTACGAGTCCAATTATCGCTGTTAATATGTAGCTCTTGGCAGCGTTGAGCGATTCCCACATGCATTTAAGTCACCAATAATGTCGTGCACTCATAAAGATCGTGCTGTATGCTCCTGGTATGGATATGTCGAATGGAACCGCAAACGACGGTTCCTTGTGCCTTTGATTCCAATAATGAACACATTTGTGTAGGTGTCAGAATCTCTTTGCATCACTCCAGTTGTAAGTGGTTGGTCACGATATGAGTCAATCAAGAGGTGCTGCCTATGTATCAGGCAGCTTATATTCCCCGTACTTTTTTGTTAATACATATTCCCACTGTAGCTTATTGTATGCTCATTATCAATTTGCCATCTCACTCCTACAACGTTCCTTGAAGTAAAAAGAATGCGCAATAGAAGGACAAATATTAATATCTAAGCCTTACCCTAAAGCGCAATACTGATGACTGAAATTGCATCTGCGTTTACAGCCGCTGCAGTGCGTTGTCTGCTTGATTAGAATAAACAATTATGACATAGTCTTATGTCGCATCCTCTAGAGTAGAACCGCCCACGAGGGATACCGCAAACATCTCTCGTCGAATCTACGTCTACGCACTTTATCACAGCCCTCTGCCAATATGATTAGCTATGACGAAGCAACCCTTACGTAACACATGGCATAACGGGTATTGGTATTTATGAATATGGTTGCTCTGTGCTTACGAGCATCCGGCCGACAAGGGGTCAGCAAAACCCTCAACGTCAAGTAACATTTGTCCGCTGTCGCAATGTGCTAACACACGTTGTCCTCGTTAGGTTATCAGCTATTTGTGCCTCTGATTGTCGACTCATCGCATCGCCACCTTCTTCGAAACATATTCCACTATCAATAAACAGAGCCCATTGAGGGCAAGGAGCTGCCTTATGAGGAATATATTCTATACGTTCGGAAATCCAGGACGCTACCTGACTGGCGTTAGTCCTGAAAACCTAATATTCGTGTTGATGAATTCCCACAACAGTCAATTTTCGATATTTTCTCTGAATAAACACGAGTTATGCATACCGATTACATAAGTAAATGAATCGACCTAAGCAGTTAAACCCAAATCTGTGGGACATAAACAATCAGATAAATGAAATAATCAACGGTCCCGGTCGGAATTGTATCAAATGAGTACGGTCCGTGTGGTTCGAGAAAGTGTTATGTCAAAGTGTGACTCATCTAGCTCAAGTTATGGTTACTCTATGACGTATATGCTGTCAGCAATTATTGCCCATTGCCGCTTCTGAAAAGTTAAATGCTGGTTTTACCAATTATCAATATTCTATTGCCTATGATGGCAGTCCGTATGATGTCACTCTATTACTGGTTTTACCAATTATCAATATTCTATTGCCTATGATGGCAGTCCGTATGATGTCACTCTATTACTGGTTTTACCAATTATCAATATTCTATTGCCTATGATGGCAGTCCGTATGATGTCACTCTATTACTGGTTTTACCAATTATCAATATTCTATTGCCTATGATGGCAGTCCGTATGATGTCACTCTATTACTGGTTTTACCAATTATCAATATTCTATTGCCTATGATGGCAGTCCGTATGATGTCACGCTATTACTGGTTTTACCAATTATCAATATTCTATTGCCTATGATGGCAGTCCGTATGATGTCACTCTATTACTGGTTTTACCAATTATCAATATTCTATTGCCTATGATGGCAGTCGGTATGATGTCACTCTATTACTGGTTTTACCAATTATCGATATTCTATTGCCTATGATGGCAGTCCGTATGATGTCACTCAGAACTTATATAACGGTCATTAATGTCCTTGCTTGTTTCAGTTGTATATCAGCACCTTGGCCAAATGTATGATTGCGTAACGTTTCATCACTGTCGTGCTGACCCGAGGGCAGGCATTGTGCACACATATCACACAAATTACGTAGACACGAAAAATGCTTTTGTGAATTAGAGGAGAATTTGCAATCGGATGTAGCTCTTGAATATACGGCACAAAGAAGGTTGGAATTCAACGGACAGGAACTTCTCATGGCCTGACCTGAGTTCATGCTGTTGCATGGTATGAATGGTCAGCCCAGTGCTACACTTAACCGATATTTCATATAAAATTATACGCCTTTTCCATACGTTGTCGATCTATTATTTGTTTTGCATTAATTAACTATCTCGGCTGCAAAGATTATCAAGATATTTAAACATTGCACAAAGTAGGCGATGGCACTGCATACAAGTAATAATTATATTAATTGTAATGACTTAGCTGCTGTAGGTGCAATCATATGTCATTTCCAGTATTCATTGTACGAACCCATACTGGGAATGTAATTTGGAAGGGTGGATAAATGACCATTTTTCGTGTGCCACTCCGTTAATGTTTTCTCCCAATAAAAAATGGGGGTGCAATTAAATGGCAAACAACCATTTTCCGGCTTATGCATAGCAGGGGAGGACCCATCATAGACAACATCGTCAAATGTCAGTAAAAACTCGCAGTTGCTCAATTTGATCGGATATTGTTTAATGTTCGTGGTCAGTTTTATTTTGATATTAGAGAGTGACAGATGCGTGCATTAACCTAGTTATATTTTACAAAACATTTGACTTTAACTTTCCCTACCAAATGTTTTGACGTTGGTTTCATCAAGTTGTGATTGAGTCAATTTATGGCATGATGGAGCATAACAGCGTATCTGGGTTTTGAACGAAATGGCTGATTTGATTATAGGTCGAAACCCGTTGTATTTCGCTCTTTGGACGTAATAAACGCTGTCAGATTTGAGACGTCGTCGCAACATTTAGAATCTCGCAGTATGCCTTTTGTTTGCGCACGGAAAGCAAAAGGTTTCAACGGCTAGAAAGTGAATTGACTGCTCATGCAAATCTAACTATCATTCCTTTAAGCTCGCAAAGAAGAAGACGACCATTGGAACACAAGCATAAACCGGTTCAATTTTTAAATTCATCAGAACGTAATGGGAGTAGCGGCACCAACCGGCAATATGGCCTTTATGGTCGCCCCGTAATAGCTCCAATTGGTTGTTCCAGTGATAACTTACGGAGAGGGCGGCATCAGCGAACCAATATAGCAGTCTAATTGATGACCATGAACGTAATTTTATCCTTTGTGCTTCCCGAAAACATATGTAAGTAAACCAAGGACGTCTTAAGGTACCACAATCACTAAAATGATAACAGTTCTACTAAGATACTCACCTTGTAAATTCAGGTTTTTGCTCTGCACTTTGCATAATGTGAGGGTACTTACTATGGAGAACCGAGAGGCCTGGCTGAAGATATACTTAATGGAGCAACAGCAAAACCTGTGGGTGGAGATGCCCTGGACAGTGTCATTGTAAGATTCAACACACACACACACACACACACACACACACACACACACACACACACACACACACACACACACACACACACACACACACACACACACACACACACACATATATATATATATATATATATATATATATATATATATATATATATATATATATATATATATAGATATATATATATATATATATATATATATATATATATATAGATATATATATATATATATATATATATATATATATATATATATATATATATATAGATATATCTCATATATAGATCTCTCTAGATATATATATCTCCTCTCTCTCGCTATATAGCTCTATCTAGTCTCTCTCTCTCTATCTATCTATATCTCTCTATATCTATATATCTATCTATATATATATATATATATATATATCTCTATATCTCTCTCTATATATATCTCTATATGATATCTATATCGATATATATATCTCTATATATATCTCTCTCTCTATAAATATATATATCTCTACGATATCTATATATATCTATCTATCTCTCTCTCTCTCTATCTTATATATATATATCTATATATATATATCTATAATAGCTGTGACTAGGCCGTGACTTCCATCTGGTGCTATGGCATTTACACGACTCTATTGTTTGGTCCTCGGTATTATATCAAATGACATGATCATTACATTTTGTCCATGTACACATTGCAACAATGGGCAGTATGAACAATTTGATAGGATGATTCAGTAGTATTTGAGAAGCAACATGGTTGTCATCCCAGCTCCTGGCAGGATTGCATGTTGCCAGCATGGATTATATGTACCGCTAGATGCGAATAATCTCAACCAAGCGTTTGGCGTTTTGCAGGGACAAGTACAGTTCCTCGATGCACAACGCGGCTGTATATATATAAGTGAGTTTATATATAACATGAATATATTTAAATCCCATATTTTATGACTTGAAGTGGGGTTATAGTATTTAAAACTATTTTCATTCGAGTGGTTGAAGTGGGTAGTTTTTACCGACGCGTGCCACTTATTATTTGCTCATTACAAAACCACTTTAGCATGACTTCGAGTTAATAACATCAATTATTGATTTATGTTTCATGCAATATGTCCCTAACATGATCAGCTCATGGCTCGAAGTTGATAACATGGTACATAGGCTAAAGGAAGTCAAAAAATATATGACATAGCAACGAAATTTTACAGAGTTTGGCATGTGTCCGTTTGTCGGGGTGTCTTTATGTCTGTCTATCTTCTCTTCCAAGAGGCAACATCTTGTCAGTTGCAACGTATTCAGGGATCGGAATATGATTTTTGCTGGGACTTGATGACATCTACTGCCGCGTTGCCCTGACAATTTGTACGGCGTTTGCAATGAATAACGACAATGTCAACCGAATGCGGCCAGAACATCATGCTCCACCAGCAGTTATTAGGACACAGACCCTGCCGTGCAGCCTGATACAAGACATTTATGATAACACCGGGTCAGTTTCGAACTCGAGACAATAATATCGTGAATTTTGCACTTGTCATGCTACAAGCCTATGAAATAATAATCAGATATTAGTGTGCAATCTCAAAAGCGGCTAAATAAATTTCAAGTGAGTTTCGAATCAATAATTGAATGCTATTTAAATCCAATATTTCCCATCTGACTTGAATTCATTCCCGAATCACTACCCTGTCCTTCCCAAACCCACCCAGCATTTCTAACTAATTTTTACTCTATATTCCAGGACTAGCGTCGAGGCACGCTGGGCTATTTTGGGCGCCATAGCCTCGTAGTGAAGGCAAACAACGTCAGAAAAAGAACACATAACGAATCCAATTCACAGCGGATCAGCGCATTCATTCTTGATGTTTAAATTAACACCGAATAAGCTTTTCGTGAAGTTTAAGTACAGGCGTCATTGATATCCGACCTAGAGATCACTTTCAAGCCGCACACTCAAACAATCCATACTTAACATCGCGTATACCAATATACCCAGACTCATGGTCATCATGGCCACCTCGCCTCGATACAAAGTAAAACGACAATTATTTTTTTTCACTTTTAACCAGTAACAAAATTGGAGCAACTCTACATTGCAGAGAGCAATTTTCATTTCGCATCAGGACCGCAGTATTTATAAAACACATTATCACAGATTGTCTGACATATGCGACAGATACTAACAGCTGCTCTTTATCGGACAATGATATGTTTAATCACAGTTACACAAAGAGGTCAAATATCGGCATATTTGCAGAGTCAGCTGTAATTCTCCCTGTCCCTATTTTTCCCATGTATCAGTCAACCACTATCAAATGTTACTATCAACCGACCGTTTGTCAACAGCTATCATTTTGTTCAATCCGCATACGCAATGGCACAAAATTCTCCTAGCGTAACGACGTTTATGCATTATTGGTCCGCTCTATTTACTTATCTTGGAGGATGCCTCTATATTACTCAATACATATGTTTATTGTACAACGTGTTGGCTGTACTTCAAGCCAATAATAAGGAGATTATTTATGACTTTAGTTGCATATCATTCGTGGCATTCATCATGTGCACCTATGCGTACAATGTAACTTTGAAAGTCATAATAAATACCAACAATAAACTTCCTGTATGACCCTAATGTACATTAGTGGCTTAATGAATTGACATAATGCGGCTCATTAACCGGATAGGGGTGCATTGTGGGCCGTGGAATTGGAATTAATATTGTTCCATTTTAGTAGAAACACACATTAACTTAGCTGTGCTCACAATGTCGCAGTGATTTTCTTCTGGGGTTTAAAAGGATTGTTGTATGTTTCTGTAATTTTTAGCGCAATGACTTCGTAAACGAAACTATCCATCATTTTATTGGACTTAAAGCGGTCTGGGGGTTTAACGCTGCCTCCGTTAGGTGCTGATGATTCATATAGTCTGATCAGTCTATAGGTGCGTGTGCATTTGGTTATTTTTAATTATTCTTTGTATGCACGTACCTGTTAGCGCAGCGAAAGATTCTCAAACCTCATTGACTACGGGCATTTCAATTGTCAAACACAAAGACGTCAACGTCCCTGTTCAACCGTCAGTATATCATATGTGTTCATCCTTTACTCTCTCTTGCTTGCATTAAACACATGCTTGACATAAATGATATCGGATCTTCATTTCGCCAGTTCGTTATCGATGGCCTCCCTTCCCAGTACCAGCTCTGCATTATCATCGGCTATATTGCTGCAAATGAAGCTTTGTGCGACAGCCGATTAGTTCGCTACAAGGGTTTATTCAATTGATCTAGGATTTAAAACCAGCTCGCGATGATTGTTGTTATTTATCTCCGAAGGCATTATAATCAGTGAATTATGTGTCAGCCAGAATGAAACGCGTAATATTCTAACGCACCAATATGGCGTGCAAATTAAAATGCTAGTCGCAGTGGAAACAGCAATAATATGTACCAAACAATGTATCATATTTCTTCACCCAAACAAGGTATTTTAGCAAGCAAGCGGACGCTCTAACCCAGTCACGCCATCAATTGTTAAAGCTCCATATTTGCAGTTTGCTCGGTTCTTTGGACGACGCTGCCCTTTAATTGTACCAATTACATGAGGGCACGACTGCTTTCGTGTCACAGAAGTTCTATTCCCGTTGCATAATAAGATCGACTCCATCTCATTATTGTTTCGGTGTTTGATATATAATTGACGGTAATTATGGCGTGCAGAAGTGGCCTTTTTTGTAATTTTTCCTATGAAACGACTTACGATTTGACTGGACATGAATTTGAATAGCGCACTAGGCACAATAATCCGAGCTAAATTATCATACATCGCTGACATTGATGATGACGCAACAGGAAAAATAATGCGCATGGTATACTGGAAGGGTGCTATCAGTGACCAATCACTGTGATGCAATGTTGTTAATCCCTATAGCCTCCATAGTTGTATATTGACATTGTGCCTAGGGACATGATTGCCGGTGTCAGGTTGCGAATTCGGTCTATTTATATGCAAGTGTCATCCAAATTTCCAGTACTAGTGCATTGCTGAGTTTTGTAAATCACAGAAGCAGATATATAACGGTTGCAATTTGGTAAAGCACTGACATCCATTCCACCTACTCGATGTGTTACATTGGTGTCGGCGCAGTTGATTTCCAGCATGCCGTTAGGCCAACTACCTGACTTTATTCCATGATTCTCGGAATCAACATGATAAGGCTATATCATGACTCTTGATATATGCACAAACTGCTGCAAAATTTAGCGGTACCAATGAATGGATATCATAAAGCAGTTGGGTAGCAAAACATTGTCAATGAATACAGTGAGCATTGGCACAAATTCTTGCTGTTCCCATGAACACAACATCATAGGCATATTTTTACATAATATGAGGCAAAGAAGATGAGGACATCGCCTTGATATTTCAACGGCTAGTTTTTTATTTGCTTACTTTAAGAGAGTAACATGTTTGCGGCGTTCCAACGATATCACGACCTTCAACTATATACATGAATAATAGGTTGTCCAATGCCAGTTTTGGTAAGAAAAGAAACATTCACAGTTTATTTACCGTTGATTTTAATTCGATATACTTTCCATCAGTCGCATGCCTGTCCGATTAGGGGGAGTTGCATGAACGCATACTGTGGCAAGGACTGAAAAACTTGTGACAATACCAGAGATAGTCAGCGCTAATAATCCGGACCTGTATGATTGTCTCTTGCACGTTGCCCTGATATTTACAACAATGAGCGAACCATGATTAATCAGTCATCATATCAGGCAGCGCATGTTACTACACGACCATCAATAACACTGGCACTCACGAATCCGCGTTGCCAAGTAAGGCCCTCTAGTTACATATACAATCATTGCGCCGAATATAACAAGGATGCATTTGTGCACCCCCCCCCCTCTCCCCTATCCCACCATTTCGCTCCGATACTTATACATCCTCTTATATCATTATCACGGTTTCAATGTGTATTATTTCGAACGGTGCAAAGTCCGATTTTGCAAATATCAGGTCATATAACTTCGTTCTCATCGCATACAACATTTCTTGGCAGCATTGCTTAATGTCAAAATTTATGATGTTCGTCAATAGATTTGTGTCGTCTGTATTTTGTCGCCTCAATAGATCACATTTACTGCCTCAGTGGTAGACATCAGGTTTGCTTACAATACCACTGCCATGTCCAACTCATTTCAAAGCGAGGTCTTATTTAGAGCGTAATGCATTTTTTATGACCAAAACTCTATCATTCACCTCACATATCCTCAGTTATAATGATAATCTCCACCTTTTGTATAGTGTTTGGACATGATTGTCGAGGATAGATTCGTTTTATCTTTATTGTCCTCCTTTACTGCTGTATTTTGTGCAACAACAGTGTACAGACCGGTAGCCTTCTTTCGGCTGCTACGATTCCGCTAGTAATGCCGCTGGCAGGTACTTGGGCGTCTCATAGATGATTATACATCTTGGGTATAGATATATACACGGTGCCACAATGGTGGCATTCGGATTAACAACTGCCGTGAACACCTGAAAGAAGGCACTTAGCAACAAATGTCGCACAAATGAAAATAATAGGCTTCTGAGGATGAGCTGCGGCAGCAACGAGCTTCAATGCTTGTCCAAGGCATCATTAGCAGCATAGCATTGAATTGGATTTGAATGCGGATGATTATTCTGGCTATTCGTTTTTTGGTGCGTGTAAATGCAACCTTGCCGTGAAGGTTCTACTTACGAAGGCTTGATTAGCCTTCATTGTGTCGTATGTTTCATGGGCAGCTGTTGAATGCTGCTCGACAATTGGGTGCAGATACAACGACCGACCAGCATGTAAATGTTAGCAGAGGCCCCACAGCACAATAATATCTTATTCAGAGGTCTTACATTCAGTACGTTTTTAACACAGCCTTCTCATTCATGTAAACTAGATAATCACAAGAACTTTTAGTCCAACGCAACTGTTATTTAATGGAATCAAGCTGTTGCCTCAACAACAATGCAATTCGTATTTGTTACACATCCATAGAAATTGGGGCTGATGCAAGGTCTAATAAATAATCGATCCAATGCACTTCAACCCCAGTTCTGCAATCGCATGGCTGTACTTTCGTTTCATTTCCAAATTGACGCGTGTTGCACTGCTTCGCACTGTGAGGATCTGAGTGCTTTATTGATCAAGCAGGGATATTTTTGCTGGGCATAAGAATAGGAACATTGTGTTGTGTTATTCATTCACCACATTCTTACTGGCTCTGATGTGAGTGAAGGTCGTGATATGTTTCATTTAATGCATCCTAATCCAGGAGTCTAATTCCAGGCACATTGCAATAAGCGATGTGTGTGACCCCTTGCTTGGGTTAATACTGTCATGCCGGTGTCATATGTTCGATGCCCATACTTTTACACTTGCATTAAACCGTTATTAAATCCAGAATTAATGTTTATAACGCTGCTTGTAAGCAGACCAGATATACGCTTTCAGCTATTGTTACGTTTTGTTAATTGTTGGGTTAAATGCACCGTTAGTAACAACCCAAAAGTTCGACTTGCTACTATGCTCACTAATCCAAGGTCATCTGTCGTATCGAATAATGAAAGATCATGTCTGTCATTAATAAATTTAGACTCCCAACAACTAAGTTTAATTAATGAAGCTAACCTTAATAATGTACGTGAATTTTTTTTTAAATATTAACAAAGTATCAGCAGAAGACAGGGCGACAATATGCGCTTTGCAAGAACTGTATCAGCAGCGCGAATGCAGTTTGTTAACTTCTCTAACTATGCAAGAGGCAGATGTGCTTCTTGATTTTCTGTGCACAAACTAATTGGTACTCTTGTTTTTCTTATTTTTTATAGTGATTTATTAATATATCTTTTTGTAAATTTCGATTTGCGAATAAATGATTTATATATATATAAGTATATGAAGTTATTGATAAATTACCACTCACTAGTCAACAGTTGTCGTCACCACGTGCTCTTGTTACAAAGTGTTTGAGTATATTATACTGGTATATAAATCACATAAATGTGACCTTTAAACCGTCTTTACATTAATCAGGACGGTATAACATGAGCATTTCGTACCCCATCACTCCTATCGTACCCACCGATGATGTGCCAATCAATGCATAAACTACTTATGATCAAAATAAGGCAGTAATCTCGACCTGCAATGCACTAATGAAGCTAAACTGGATAACGTTGCTTAAATCATTTACAAATGTCAAGCGCTGTTCTCGGTGTGTTTTAAGAATATTATTCATCACACCAAAACACAAGATGGTATACATCTGCTCCGTCGAGGCAAACGACTGGTATATCTGCTTCGAAATCAGACCTAATATCAAAGTACGGGTCATTCATTCAGATCTAAATAATTCCCAAACCATTATATATATAGATATATATATATATATATATATATATATATATATATATATATATATATATATATATATATATATATATATATATATATATATATATATATATATATATATATATATATATATATATATATATATATATATATATATATATATATATATATATATATATATATATATGTTAAGACTTTAGAATTTACACTTTATTGTGATACTTATTCATAAGCATTATGCCCTGAGTCAAACTCTGGAATAAAATGTGGGATGACCATAATGTTGGTGCAGGTATTATTAATACGCGCTGAATACGTTTCACACAATATATCTAATTCAAGTTTGTGAGTCGATAGGCAAATGTGGTTGACAGCTCCCATCTGCTGAATGAATGTAGAAAAATATGACTCAGTGAGATGTCACAATCAGCGCACTAGTACTTCAGTCTGACTGAGGAGTATGTGCATAATTTAATCCCCTTTACTGTAGGTTGCGTTTGTTAGGTAACGGTTTTCAACACCACGTATCGGTGCTTCAATCGCACAATATTAAAACGACCACTAAGAGCTTATATTTGCAAACGCAGACAGGATATTGCGCTGCAAAACATAGTTCATAAATTTTATAAGACGTGGAAGATATGCCTTATAGAGCAACAGTTACATCCATGACTCTGCCCTCTCACCGATTAATTATGGCTGCTTAGCAACTGCGGCACACTGGCGCTGCCTACGGATAGACACTCTTGTACTGTTACGTAAGCATAATCATGCCTGATAAGATTTGGCTAGTGTAGCACAAGTGCAGCTGATTCATCTCAGTATAATACCAGTGCAGCTGATTCATCTCAGTTTAATACCAGTGCAGCTGATTCATCTCAGTGTAGTACTAGTGTAGCTGATTCATCTCAGTTTAATACCAGTGTAGCTGATTCATCTCAGTGTAATACTACTGCAGCTGATTCATCTCAGTATAATACCAGTGCAGCTGATTCATCTCAGTGTAATACTACTGCAGCTGATTCATCTCAGTATAATACCAGTGCAGCTGATTCATCTCAGTGTAGTACCAGTGCAGCTGATTCATCTCAGTGTAGTACTACTGCAGCTGATTCATCTCAGTATAATACCAGTGCAGCTGATTCATCTCAGTGTAGTACCACTGCAGCTGATTCATCTCAGTGTAGTACCACTGCAGCTGATTCATCTCAGTGTAGTACTATTGCAGCTGATTCATCTCAGTATAATACCAGTGCAGCTGATTCATCTCAGTGTAATACTACTGCAGCTGATTCATCTCAGTATAATACCAGTGCAGCTGATTCATCTCAGTGTAGTACCAGTGCAGCTGATTCATCTCAGTGTAGTACTACTGCAGCTGATTCATCTCAGTATAATACCAGTGCAGCTGATTCATCTCAGTGTAGTACCACTGCAGCTGATTTATCTAAGTGTAGTACTAGTGTAGCTGATTCATCTCAGTGTATAAGTGCCAAAGTATTTACTATGCTACAAGATTAAATTGGCAATTTGTCCTCTGACCATTACAATATAATAAATATACTCTGCATTTATTGCTTATGTAAACACTTGGCATTGATATACAGTTCGATACCATAACATGGTCCTTGTCATTGTAATGAAGTAGAATTGGTCGATCATGAGTCTCACATTTATCAATAATACAGCAACTTTCATCAAATGAAAATATCTAAATTTGATAAAATAACATTAACCATGCTACATCAGATCAGGAAATAATCCCTATGCTACATCTGGTCAGGTAACATTAACTATGCTACATCTGGTCAGGTAACATTAACTTTGCTACATCTGATCAGGTAAGATATACTATGCTACGTCTGCCTCTCTATGAATAACAAGACAAAGGCGTGGACCAAATATAAGATCAATTCAGTCGGCCTATAATTATATTTACACACTGGCAAGACGGCGAGGATAAATAACCGCGAACGAAAAGAGTCTGTAGCAGATTATGTTCAAACAATTAAGATAAGGGATCTGGTTTGTGGTCCAAACAATTTACTTAATTGATAAGTACTCCCCTTAGCCGCTATAGAACATTGCGAGGTACGCGTCGGGCTAGACCTCAACTTATGGACGCCCACTGGGGTACAATGGTCGAGGACAACGGTTAGCTTCATTGACAATAGCAAGGACATGCCCGGTTCACACATAGAACGGCATAGTAATTGAGCGACGTCTGCAATTTACCCTCCACAGCAATATTCCATCATGCTGCTCTTTTTAAATGACCTGAATGCATATTTTATGAAGACCAACTCATAATAGCATTTGCATTGAAATACTCCCACTAAAGGTTAATTACTACACAACGCATATTGCACGAGAAACATAACATCATATTGCTCTTGTTTTGTGCATTGTTATGCGTCCAAGCTGCATAATGTGATATACTTTTTATCCCAATTCGGTAAAAACTAAAATTATCACCCGTATCTCAACATCGTTGCCTATCTCTGTACACTGCTTATCATTGGTGTAAAAACACAGCCAATGAGCAACGATTACACATTATCAAGGGTGCTTCATATCGATCTACGCACTGATAATCCTTTGTAATCATCAGTTGAATGTCAGCCGATTTGACCAATATTTATGGAATAGCAACGCAGTTGCCCCGGGTGTAAATTCTTATCATGCAGGAATAACTAGTGAAGCTTTGCAGCACAACTCAGTGGAACTTGGGTTATCACATGACCAAGATTGATCACGAAAGTTGAGAATTTTAAAGTTCCGTTATTCACACAAACACAAAATATTCGTTCCAATTGAAATAAGCAGCTGAGTGCCACCAACTTTCGGCCTCCTGCTGTGTTAACATGAACAATCGAACATTCCGGATTAATCTTTAAATATCGAGTCCCCCGACGTATTTCAAATTAATCATGCCACCATGCAATCGTGCGACATAACTCATTAAGAACGGATTAATCGAAATTAACACCTTCCATAAAGATGGTCATACAAGTGAATTGTAAAGCCGATCCAAAACGTAACCTATAAATGAACGAGCCAAATTCATATTCATCAACAACTAGGATCGTCACGAGTAATCGATATCTCTCCCTCAGGATAATTTTGCACGGTGAGGCATTTGCTTTGCTTCGGTAGACCTCCTTGTGGTTCTTATTGTCTTGTAGGGGCAGTCCGTCTATTTATCTGGTAGTCCTATTCTTTATCAACTCCGCCCTGTGCGTAACATGCTCCCTCTCATTTTTGTCACACCAGCATAGTTCACATTTTCGTCCCTGTAGACAAAGAATAAAATGGCGTATCCCTCCACGCCACGCAATTGTCCGTGGCACGAAACGCAAACCACAAACCTGTGCGTTGAGGCCACGTGAGAGTGCTCTCCAGGAAATGCCGCCAATCCAAACTTAAGGACCCCAACGTTAATCATGACGATCACCCGTGTCGCCGTCATCTTGTACTGGGTTAGGATTCAGTTTCTTCACTGAGCTGTTGTCGTCACTACCCTATCCTCTTCTCATCAACGCTTAGCCGATCTCGTTACAGGGATCAAAATTTGTATAGGATCACAAACGTTGCGTGTACTTTGCCAGAGAAGTAAAATGTGTTTACCTGGACCTCGGCAACACTGGTTTGTTCAGGTTATATCACCTTTTATAGACAGCTGTCGGGAGCTGTGTTTGAATGCTCTCCGCTGTCCATTCTTTGGCTCTTCTTTGATTGACTGGGGCGGGCTGCTGGAAGGTCTGGGTCAATATAGGTTATTGGGATATTTGATAGGTCCTTAGTCACGCTGACCAGAGAAGGGGCTGGGTCAGGGTCGCTCGCGTAAGTTGCGCAATGTGGAAATGCATAGCGTCCAGAAACCATATTTAGATCAACTTTTTTTACTTTAGGGCGGCCTACGATCCTGGTTATTCCCATTATCGACTGGCGAATACACGCGATATGTCCGTGGGTCCCAGTCATCTCATATTGTGGTCCCAGTGTGATGGTAGTGTAAACGGCTCATTGGCTAGGACCACTACATAGATAACTTCGCCGCCTCTTGTGGCGTGGTGAAAGCTGCCTTTAGACCCACAGGTTATGGATTCGATACCAAGATGTGAAAAACTTACTGGTTCCCTGTCTCTCAGATGATCATGTTAAATGGCGGTCCTATTGCTGAAATGGGATGCACCCGACCCGGTCGCTCAAAAGTACCGAACTTTGTTCCAGCGGTGTGGGTTTCGCTGTCTGGGCAACGGGATTAAGCCAGGGGGGGGGGGGGGGGGGGGGGGGGGGGGGGGCTGGCACATAAGGGGAGCTGCCCAAGCATCACAACCATCGTTATCCATCACCTTCACGATATCACTTCGCTGTTGAAAGTGTTGCTTTTTTCAAAAAGACAAGCTTATTAAACGAGTACTGGTCGTGGTAATGATCTTTAAATGGACCCACACACACAGCAGTTTCTGTCGAGATCAGTGCTTGGGCACCAGTCGACAACAAAAACAGTTCCAAACAAACACCGTGCCTTTCACGCTTCTATATCCGCCCCCGTTACGAAGCATTAGTTTCTGTCGAGATCAGTGCTTGGGCACCAGTTCCGCTTCAGTGTCATTTATTAATACCAAGTTCCAAACAAACTACAATTTCCGAAAAGGAAAGCGAATGTTAAAAATCGAATAAACGCTACGCGGACGACTGCACTAGAATAAACACGACCCTGTAGATCAATAAAGTTAGTGAGCGATGAGGTCCCAAAGGGGCCTCGTTTTATGCAATTCGGGTTAGACAGTATTGGGCCAATTGCATTCGCGCGTGCATCGTGGCCAAGAATTCTATTACATTTTTCCATAAGTCATCGCGACATAGTGCAGTATTGCAACTGCTATGCACATGGCAATATTGCAAACTGTCTATGCACATGTCTATATATATATATATATATATATATATATATATATATATATATATATATATATATATATATATATATATATATATATATATTATTGCAGCACGAGCACGTTATATAAGAGTTTACAAATCGATTAGTGGTTCGGATGATCTGCCTAGAACCCCGCTTTGTGTGCTCACAAATCTATTGTAGCCAAGTCTTGGTATCAGTGCACAGATATCAGTCTAGTTGAGAAGCATTTGCGATATACTTTATCCTCTCTGCCTGTCGAAATCATTTGCTAGTAAACCGCCTCCAAGGCCGTGTCTAGGGGCATACATCCCTAAACTGCGACAATATCTACCCAGTAATACATTACAAATTACGCGTAAGTCTTTTCTTATTTTATAAGTGCCAGGTTTTCCTACTGAGGGACTAGGTAAAGAGCATGTTGAATTTAAGTGAGATAGGATAGATTTTCATATGCGTAAATTTGTAAGTTAGCATCCTGACGGCTAATATCGTGTGTTGTGTTACTGCAGGGGGCAAATGCGTTTCAATTCAACATGCGGAAATGCAATCTCTGTAGCTGGTCAGGCACTGTCTATCGTTACATTGCTAAAGAGTGATACATATCATCCTGTTCTATAGAACAAAACATTGAAACTTCTATGCTGCACCAGTTTGTGCTTAAGCCTAATATCACCATAGTGGTAAAACTACGCCAGCGTTATGGGGACGGTTTGATCGAATACGGGTTACAGTAACGCAAAATATTCCCTCCTTGAGCATAGATAAAGCATTTCACTTAGGCGATGCTTGCTTCAGCTGCCAGGGTTTCTCCGACGATTCCGCTAGCAATCATCATGGGTGATTTATATTTTTCGATCAATCGTGGAATTTATGGAAAGAGGAACGTGCCTTTATTCTTGATGTTTTGGGTATGTACCCCCTCTCCCGAACCCCTACCCCTTCCCACCCACAAAACCATACCCACTCCCTCCCGTTCTATCATGCAATATCTTGGATGCGTGACTGCCGATCAAAAACACTGCAATATCAATTGCTGGAGTTAATACCAAGCCGCGATATTGCTTTATCCTGCGCTGCACCGGCAGTATTAGTATTGATTGGTAGGTCACGCAGATCGCGCATTACCAGCGGTTGAAAATGACAAAATGCTACCCACAGCGGAAACAATGATTCCAGCTATCAAGATATATATATATTGTTCCACTGTTATTGAGCCAATCATATCAATAGGACCTCTGACATGTCATTTATGTCAAGGTAATGTTGCTATATGAGTCGTTAAAAGAAACTCCGTGATTTTCGCTGTTTCACTTAGTATTTTACATCCGCTTCAAATGACTATCATAACCACCCAAAATACACCCAACAAATGGCTATTGGTATAAATGTGGGGTGCCTACTATTGGACAGTGCTCCTGCCCTAACAGTTAACCTGTAATCATACATACGGCAATCGCGTCGGAACACGTATTAAGTTATTAGTGTTCGGATAACGTTCAGAACGTAATTACACAGTTACAATCTACATATATTGCTGGTCATGGCCGCACGTCATTGGTACTATTAATTTATGGACAATACTGCCACTATTTTATGTTCAATGTGGTGTCACAGCATTTTGGATCTCCACGGAGCCCCACAAAACTATAAGATATAAGAAATCCATACCATTATGCAGCAGGATCATAACACTTAGCTTACAGCAAACCACTTTCTATACCACCATTGCCCACCATTGCTGATAACAATGCTTTGACTTTACTTGATGTAATACGTGATGATGGGTTTGCAATCATTCGCTAAGGTTGCTTTGCCGATATCCACCTCACCACATGACACTATATCATAAGTCAAAATGTAGGTGACCATAGATAATGTTTGTCAAAGTATCATATTACATATCACACACCAGCCTGATAAGCAGGAATCTCATTTCCATGACTGTTGCATTTGAACAACGCCTGAAAAGCTTGAGATTGTGAGCAATAATTACCCTTGTCATAAGGGCTGACTCTTCCACGTTGTCATGACACACAAAGATTTGAGTATTTGATACTTAAATACCATCATGTGCCTTTGTCTAGATTCCAATAGTGAACATATTTGTGTAGGTGTCAGAATCTCTTTACATCACTCTAGTTGTATGCTGTTGGTCACGATATGAATCAATCACATTTGTGTAGGTGTGAGAATCTCTTTTACATGTACGAGTCCAGTTGAATTTGTGGCTATGTGGTGCGGTGTTCCTACATGTCACGATATCACGAGTCAATCACATTTGTGTAGGTGTGAGAATCTCTTTACATTACTCCAGTTGAATGTTGTTGGTCACGATATGAGTCAATCACATTTGTGTAGGTGTGAGAATCTCTTTACATTACTCCAGTCGAATGTTGTTGGTCACGATATGAGTCAATCACATTTGTGTAGGTGTGAGAATCTCTTTACATTACTCCAGTTGAATTGTGTTGGTCACGATATGAGTCAATCACATTTGTGTAGGTGTGAGAATCTCTTTACATCACTCCAGTTGAATGTCGTTGGTCACGATATGAATCAATCACATTTGTGTAGGTGTGAGAATCTCTTTACATTACTCCAGTTGAATGTTGTTGGTCACGATATGAATCAATCACATTTGTGTAGGTGTCAGAATCTCTTACATCACTCCAGCTGTATGTTGTTGGTCACGATGTGAGTCAATAAAGGGGAGCTGCCTCTTTATCAGGCAGCTTATATTCCCCGATCTTTTATGTTAACGCATATTCTCACTGTAGCTAATTGTATGCTCATTTTCAATTTCCCATCACACTCCAACAACGTTCCTTAAATTCGTCTGGCTAGTGTAGATGTCACCCGAAGGTTTTCGCCAAAATCGCTACAATTTAAGATTACACTTATCACATATGTGGCTTGGCTCTGTTATAGTAAAATACCTTAAACGCGAAGACAGTGCAGTTTTTAACTGAAAAAAAGATTGGACAATTTTCATAACACTAGTCTGTGGTTATTCTTATAAAGCGTTCGAATGGGTATATGCAATAGCCGGACAGGGTTATCAATTCAGGACGAAACCACTCCATTCGTCAAAGCAACGTCTTTGAATTAACCCGTATGCGGATCGAACCGACACGTCCATATATAAACTCGGAATATCGAGTTTTGATACATTCCATCTATGTATGTTGATACATTCCATCTATATATGTGGCTTTAAGCGCCATTTGTTGACCCTCGAAGCGCCAGTTATATTCCAGTTAAAGTGTTAACCTCTGCATATAGGGGTTTATGATAATTGTTCAATAAGGAACCACCTTCGAAGACTCAGTGTTTGAGATCAGGTTTCTCTAATACCAACACGAATGGCTGCTGCTCTATTCCACCGATATGCCACCATCCACTACACGACAAGGTCCTACCTTGTGGGTAACGCATTCCCAACGGCACGCCACGACATCTGTATCATCTATGTCCAGCTTCTCTGTCTTCCTCACTTATCCACTGTATCGTTTGCATAGTTAAAAACGGCCTTGCCGTCAAGGGTCTTTAAGTAAAGTTAACCATCCTTCAGCAATAATGTTCTGCGAATACTACTACCAATTCATAGACATGTTGTCCAACTCTCCAGCATCGCAATAGCTAAGCTGGAGCGTGTTGTTCCTTGCCAAGCACCCAAACATATCTTCTTATTAGTTTTATTAACTTAGTCCTGCTACGCTGTTCTAGTTCATACAGCAGCAGCGGTAACGAACGTGGAGAACCGTGTTACAGGAATGTATGGCAAAAATCCAACAATGCTCAATCAGACATTTTCTGAATATTCATTCCCGGCGTTCCGCTTCAGTTGCTAAATTACCTGTAATGTCGTCTCTATCTGTGAATACAACTGTGATATATATATATATATATATATATATATATATATATATATATATATATATATATATATATATATATATATATATATATATATATATATATATATATATATATATATATATATATATATATATATATATATATATATATATATATAGCACGAACGCAACCTTTATAGACGAACCGCCAATATAGGGTATATATATATATATATTTTATTATATTTGAAAAATATGTATATATATATAGACTATGTATACACATATAGCACGAACGCAAATATATAACCTATTAGTAGACGAATTGGTGGCGCAACCTTTAGTAGACGAACCGCCAACCTTTCGTATACGAAAGGATATACCACTATGTCCACATAAAGTGAATGCACATTTTCTTTCAAAATATTTGAAAAATAATTTGTTAGACCATTTTAATATGATAGACTAGTCCAAGTGACGTACACAAATAATCTTTCACAAATGATTTCTTTGGACTAAACGCAAATATATATATGGGCCCGAAAGGTTGGATTTGTACGTAAAAATTGGTGGCCTGACCTTTCGTTGCCGACCTTTAGAGGACCTAAGGTAAATACCAGGAGAGATAAACGAATACCGAGATTTAGAGGACCTACATATATAAATTAGAGGAACTAAACGAATAAATCTAGATTTTTATTTGCATTTATATATCATATATATCAAATATATATATATATAGATATATATATATATATATATAATATAATTCGTAATTAATGATATATATATATAAAATTTATAATCGTCACATATATATATATATATATATATATATATATATATATATATATATATATATATATATATATATATATATATATATATATTATATATATATATATATATATATATATATATATATATATATATATATATATATATATATATATATATATATATATATATATATATATATACCTGTAGATATATATATATATATATATATATATATATATATATAGATATATATATATAGATAGATAGATATATATATATATATATATATATATATATATATTATATATATATAGATATATATATAATATATATATATATATATATATAGATATATATATATAGATAGATAGATATATATATAGATAGATATATAGATAGATATATAGATAGATAGATAGATAGATAGATAGATAGAGATAGATAGATAGATAGATAGATAGATAGATAGAATGGAGATAGATATATATATATATATATATATATATATATATATATATATATATATATATATATATATATATATATATATATATATAGATATATATATATATATATATATATTATAGATATATATAGATATAGATATATATAGATAGATAGATAGATAGATAGATAGATAGATAGATAGATAGATAGATAGATAGATAGATAGATAGATAGATAGATAGATAGATAGATAGATAGATAGATAGATAGATAGATAGATAGATAGATAGATAGATAGATAGATAGATAGATAGATAGATAGATAGATAGATAGATAGATAGATAGATTCCCCCAGGGTACACGATTTCCTAAAGTTAATCGCATATGCATATATTTACTCAGTGATATGTTACAGGCGACCGTTATCTTCGATCCTGTTTTTCATTTTTCATCTTAATCCCTCGCCTTTCCCAGACCTGCGTCTACCTGAGAGTATCTCATCACTGTACTAGCCAGGTATTTCGACTATGCGCCTTTAGTTCCATGCCGCCTAGGTTTCGCTCGATTCCGCCATAATGATAAGCCAAGGCTAGCGAGTTTTTCTATTTGCAGCCTGAAACAGCGTACTCATAATAATATATAACATAACATCGCATCAACTATCTGAATACTTATCTAACATTCTGCCCTTTGTCATTTTTAGCCAATCAACTACCGTCCCAGTGGTATGTGGCCTTTGGATCGATATCATTGTACGACTGACGCTCGATTATAAATCACGATTTAAGCGGATTTGGGATGGACGTCGAACGCCTATTCTAGGATCTCCAGGTTGATCAGCGACCGAAACTGCTGTCAAATACGCTCATATACAATCAGCATTATGTAAAATTACTACGTACAACGACGTTATAACTTGCTAGGTAATTAGTATTATGTTATCTGTACCGATTGTTTTAGAGGCACATCGTGGCAACTAAACTCTTTATTTTATCTGTTGCAGACATCGCAATGACTGAATTGCAACGTGTGGTTGTCGGCTTCTATAACATAACGGCGTAATGAAGGGAAGGAAGCTAAAAGATGTGGATTTGGCACCAAACATTTCAAAAGAACACAAATAATGTATGATCGTGTATTTTGTTTGATAATGCGATTATAAATATCACCTTATGACAGTCAGAACGTAACGCAGTGGGCGTTTAACGTCAATTTACTCTACCACAGTTTGTACAGTCATTATGCTCGTCAGTACAGTCGAATATGCAGGCTTGTCTTAATCCAATGCACCCATATTATCGCCCTTGCATACAAATAGCCGGGATGCGCTGACGCTCACCTGTGCCTGTCGATTATTCTATGCGCATGTACTCCCTCCCAGTCATTAGGCTTCGTTGATCCTGCACTGCAAAACATGGTCACTAACTTACACCATCTGCTTCTCTCTATGGTATGTGGGAATGATAACGCAGCTATTTGCTGTTTGTCTGTTATCGTATTAGCGTGGATAAATGGGTGGATCAGTAAGACGGGTGTATGTGATGGACAGGGGCTTATGGTGATATCCCTCTAGAGTCGAACCTGGGACTCGTTCTTATCTTAATCTACCTACACACTAGAGGCAATACTGTTGTATAAAAATGTTTTTCAGGTGACTCGAGCCTTTAACCAAGGCCAAAGAATGGGGACCAAAACTAAGCACATAGCTTGCAACAAAGTTTACATTACGCGTCAGACTGGGGCAATTATTCGCAAATGCTTTGAAACCTAAACAATGTAGACAATGAATATTAAATACCGAACGGTCGACGATTCCACTCCAGATGACGTGTCAGATGTAGGAGATAATGTAGACTTGATTGATCGGTCATTACGGCAAAGAGAGATCTTGGGATTATCTGACCGATGTAAACTAGTTGTTTCAAAAGAGCTTTTGTCAAACTTAACACTGCACATGTCAGGCATCCTCAGGTGTATGCCATTCAGGCATTCCCATAGTTTCCTGAATTCTGTTCTGAAACCTCCTAGCCGCCCAAAACGTGGCTTTTTTATACCTTATAAATTTATGTTGTTTCAAGATAGCGCGAGGCTTTGAATTGTGGCATTGATAACACGGCCAATATCCATTATTTTGCTTACACACCCTGGTTGCGCTGAACACAGTGACTGATGTTTCCTGTCGCAGATTGGTGGAAATAGTACAATTTGATTATGTGCAATATGACATAGAGATAGATGCATATTTCTAGTTACGAACTAACATCTTCAACAGTATTAAACGTGTCTAGGTCATAAAACACTGACAACTAATTCCGTAGAGGTAAAACACTAGTTAAAACCTTAAAATACATATCGAGATGGTTTTTAAGCGTGTTGGCGAAATGACAGAAACTATCTTGGCTGGTTAACTATTCCATTGGGCCACAATGAGATTGGCAACATTAATGAGTATTGATTCTGCATAACTTATGGGAAATGCAAGGCTACTCTTGAGCAATCATGTCTTTGATAATCACGTTACAAATTAACTGGCATGTGATACAACTAAATGTTTTCTCTGCAGCAAGTTTGGTGCAGCATATCTTGCGATTTTATTACCCAAGTCTCCTGTCTTGCTATTTTGTGAACAGTAGCTGCCCAAATGCATCAATCCGATTTAGCCAGGAGACCGTTGTACTTGAAATGTATAACAGATGCCGACAATACCTACTTTTCCAAAAGGTCTGGCTAAGGCTGCAACAATTCCTCTAATGATGTCGCTTGTAGCGTTAGGTACTTGCAACCATGAAATGGCCGCCCGGTGGCTCGTAGTTTACATAACTGGCATGCCTAGCCTTAAAGTAACTGGCATATTTCAACATGCTGTCAATATATATATATATATATATATATATATATATATATATATATATATATATATATATATATATATATATATATATATATATATATATATATACATACATACATGTATATATATATATATATAGAGAATATATATATATATATATATATATATATATATATATTTATATATATATATATATATATATATATATATATATATATATATATATATATATATATATATATATATATATATATATATATATATATATAAAGGACATTAAATAAAAAACAATGCTTTATTTGTTTATTTGTCAGTCCATCGTTGCCTAACAAACTGTGGTACCTCGCCAGAGTCAAATTGTTTCACTTGCTGAAATGTTCATTACGGTTGGGTCACAGCAGGTATCGAGGTTGGGTTTCGAGGAAATTAGAGGACCCTGTAATCAGACCCAATCACCCCCCTACCTCACTGCTACACTGATAACTGTCATGGTCGGTCTTCACCAGCAGAAGGTCTAAGCTGTTTATAACTACTTTTCGGCCTTGATGGCGCCGAGCAATCTGCTAATGTGTTATAATTCGATCATCTCTGAACCGTAACAGAGCTTAATGTAGCACGGCAGCAGTAGCACACAATTTAATGTGGTAAATGTAGGACAGAATAGCAAGCATAAGTAGCCATATGCTAAGGCGACAGCTGCCCATCAACAATTATTTTGCTGCCTGTGATTCATTGATTGCCCTCCGACGTTGCTGCCACCCCCACCCCCCGCCCTCCCCCACACTGCTTCTATTCGATTCCATTTGTATTCTATTGTACGCACGCTTTCGCCGCATCTACATAAGGCTGATGGCGTTCATCAATACGGTTTACGTCAACACACCAAAATGGCGTTAGGCACTTTAAAACATTATATGTGAAGCTACGACCAAGAGGCAGGGAGACTCATTAGGCCCTGATGCTTTACCGAAGTCGACCCTACCCTAACTCGACCCTAACAAGCATGACATCGGCGTAGCTCTAGTGTAACATCATTATCATGACGATATCAATACAACCTACACCATAACGAACAGAGCAACACATATATATAACTGAGCATGCGCTTTAGTACGCTCGAGCACGCCGTTGGCGTTGTACTGTTTGATTCATTTGCACATGTTTATGTGTTCTCGTAAAAATATCAACTAATAGCTGCTCTGTATTGTGAAGGTATTAATATTCGTTGCTCAGCAAGAGCTAATGCGTACAAGTAGGGCAGTGACGTATTGCTTAATATCTACCGCAGCTTAAATTAACGGGTATCACAAGTTATATGTTATATCATTCTTTCGAAGTCAACGCCATGCTCCTCTGTTTTTTATGTTCCTTTATGAAAGCGATTGTTTGAATATATGGAAAGAGAGCGATTTCAGTGGTGTAAGATGAGTGCGATTTGTCTAATATGACATGATTGCTTAGCTTTTGTGACGACTCACCAGGCTCCACCCATATTTTTGCCAATCTTGTCAATGCAGTCTCAATGTGTTCTGGAAACTAATGGCTCGCACCAGATTATTCCTTTCGTCGGGTTTTACAGCAAAATTACTTTGTATAACATACATTGTTGCCGTTGACGCAAGCCTTTAAGATAATTGGACTAATTTTGAGATGTATTTCCTCTGAACCTTCACGAACTTTATGAATAAAAATATCCAAAATGTACATTATCTGTAGCGGCAAAGCAAATCGGCTATGATACTTGATTGATGGAGAATTAGCGAAAGATGTAGGATTTCAAGTGAGGACGGCAAACCCCACGTAACCAATACAACACTAATTAATTATCTGCTCGTCGACTTGTAGTTTTTACCCCAATACCGTATTATTAGCCATGATTATGTCTTATATAGCACGATTGCTTCTAATTAAATTTTGCATGATTGAAGCCTCGCATTATATATTGAACAAACCCGGTCTCCATGCGACGATATAGGCGATCTAAAGGATGGATAATCCGAAAGTCTGTCACAATATATGACTGACGCTAACTATTTGTCTACACTTTTCTTAAAAGGTTTATGCTGCTTCATGGCAGGCATGGTTTGCAACTTTGAAGATGGCTTGTCATGCTAATCCTGGAGTAGGATCTGTACCACACAGATGCAAATGGTATCACGATCGACGACCGGTAGTTTCCTGGGTGAGCTGTGATCTTCGCTCGACCTTTCGGTGCTTAATCGAAATTTGTAAGCAAGGCGAGGTTCTGGGACCTGCTAGGACTGTTGCGGTCACCATAGGTCATTGTAGTGTCTGATAGGCAGGTTGTGTTATGACTGGGATATACAATAGTATGTGGCTCATCTAGTAATACATAGTGTGTTTGTAATAGTACGTGCGTGGGTGCATTGATCAGAGTAGGTACTTGTAAGTACTGGAAAGCGATTGTTCGATTGCAAAACACAACTATATTACCGGCCCGCTCGTGAACTGAATTCATTATTTCGTGTGGCGCAGATAACGACATTCGATGTTGTAAAGTGTCAGTAGATAAGCTTAGTGGTGCGCAACATCGGTTCAGGAAAACTTGAATATATTACATATACCTTTCTATGAACAATAAGAATTGCGGGGATGGGGGCGTATATAATCGACTCTATCTGCAGGAACCGTCTGCCAGGATCATATCACCATACTACCCGGTATGTGTGTTTAAGCAAGCGGGTATGAGGACACATTTTTGAAAACGCTTATGTACATCGAATTAAGATTGAGATCAGGTAGGTAGTCCTCTTAGAAACACATAATTATTCCCAGTAGCTACGATAGAGGAATGAGAATTAAGCTTGGTTTTAGCTATCCCCACTGGTGCTATGCAGAGCGACAAAACAGTGATTCATTTTCACTCCCGCATTTTATTGACGTCCACCCGAGTACAACGGCTGGGCACAATGGTAAGCTGCATTGACGATACAAAGGACATGTGCTGTCTGGGACACACATCAAACGGCAAACAACGATTGGTTGGTGGGTAGGACTGTCCTCAACATCACCAGACCCTGATGTTGCTGTTTTCCACTGGCCGGGAGAGACACAGTTCGATTCCTGCCATCCGAACCCGATATTTTGCTTTTAGATCATTCACGGCGTTCCGTTGGAATCGCCGTAATCCACCTGTTCACCATACCCACTGACATGGATACTGCAATCAATATTGCTACCGTTCTATCGTAATGGTCCTTGCTAATAATTCAGCATTACCACGAACGCACTCAATACACTGTCATCCAATCTTAACAAGTCAAGAGATTAAGACAACTTAATTATAGAATTAGAATTATGACATACAGGAATGTCATCACCAAAGGCTGAATAAATGATATGACTATGGTCTCCACAGAACACCCTACATGCTGCACGAGAGCGTACACATCGCGCCACATTGATCCCGTTCTACGTCGTGTTAGGCAATATAAAACACTATAATGTGCGCTTGACCTAATCTTCATTCGACACACCTATCACTTACCACCTGTATTCCATCACCTGTGACTGCCTCTGCACAATGGAACTTATTGGTGCTACAGCTAATATTGAACGCGGTGTCATAACGTCTGAAGCGAGGTAAAAACTTTGTAACCAAAGGAAATATGTCACCATATGTTGATAAAGTAATGGAATAGCCAAACATGAACAAATGAAAAATCATATATACCACACGTAGTAAATGTGTCCTCTACTGTCACAGTTGGTACGGGTGTAGACCAGTATTATACAGGAACAACGAGTCAAGCTTAATCGGACTAGTGAATAGAATTCTGGTACTAACACGGTTTCATATTGATTTATATTTTTTTGTTTGGTAACGCGCCTGTTGTGGCAGACTGGTGCTGATAAAAGTCTCATAACTATGCCACTTGTGGGTAGATGATACTCATGGGGATATTTTTTTTGTTAGCATACATATTGATCCACTGAGTTTGCGACGCGAATCAATTTGTGATGCATAATACCTACATGAGCATGTTCAAGTATGCGTGGGTGGTATAGATTGTTCTAGTGCGTCTTTTCTAACCGTGGTCGAGAAAGTATGTGTTTACTTCTCAACCACCAGGTGACCGTCTATTTATTGGACGGAATAGTCGGTTAGTTTAATGAAAACGCGCTCTAGCGTCAATGGGAAACTGGCTGACTTGATTGATATCGGTAATCGACGATTCTAATAGATTCGATATAACAGAAAACGCATTGCTTTTTCTAAAGAGCGCTGTCATGGAGCATAAACATCACCTACTTTCTAAGTAATCCATAAATGAGGTCTTGCTTGGCAATCGAAGGCATTCGGCGTTAAATAAACCGAGCTTCTCGAATTCGCTACAGATCGACTACAGTTTTGCTGCTCCCTGTGTAAAAACACTTGCTCGCAACTTGAAACGATGGCAATAATGGCATTTTTGTATCCAGAACGGATATCAGCGCATACAAGAAACACATCTTGAACAAGGCATTATACCGCCAACTGATCAGTCATATTGGTCGAACGATTAGCCTTACCCGATGGCAGGCAATGTACCAAAATATAAAAGCGATGATGATAGTAAATAAGCGGGAGGATATTATCAATATCACTTTCAATCAAAGCATTGTCCTTCATGAATTAATGCACGATTACAAATGGATGAGTGATTAATATGTTACGTTCTTTGACAGGGATAATATATCCAATCGTTACAAAAACATATCTTTATTACCATATAATCACACTACAATATGCGTGGCAATCTGCGATCCCAAATTATTTATGCGATATATACTTCGTCAGCATCAAACATGAATCATCCGACATAGCTTGCAAACATCGATCAATACACAACAATTCGCATCCAACAACACCCCATGTTTCCAGCCCATATTGACCAAAACGCACACTAGCCTGGTGCACCTGTTCTCTCACCACCCCAATCACAAAGAATAACACTCAGGTTGAACTGCCCAAGTTAAGCGAGTTCACTCCTTATTTACCCCAAGGCCTCTTTATAAACATATTGATTGCATGATATTGATCGAAACATCAAGGGACATATTTGTTGATTTATCGCCGCGAATGCTCGATGAATGACGCACCTCGCGTTTGTCAGGTGGGAGCCAAATATATGCGACGAATTCAATAGAGGTCGTAAAAATGAACGCAGGCAGTTCAATGAAAAGCCCCGGTAAGAATGGCATTGATCTCAAATTCATTCGAGGCGGGTTGTAACAGCCACCCTATGGTCGTTGTTTTCTATTCAGAACAGCGTTGTCATAATGCATTGAAGAGCGAGCTGATGTATCTTTTGGACACAACCTCTTACCACTTTCAACCTCACCCCAACAATACACGAACATATCAGCCACATTCTCATACACACAGATTCACGACACACAGGCAACTTCTATTGAAATAAGCTTGGACCAGATTATATGGAGGACCTTTCCTTGGAATGAGGCATAGATTGCATGCAACTTAATCCTAATCCCAGTCGATAAAGACGGGTGTTCTTTGTGCTGGCGACTGAAGCGTGGTTGGTTTATTGGCGCACGAGAGGTCTCGGGTGACAGGCTATGGACAACAACACCCGTGACAGTTACAGAAACGCTCCCTACCTGGTCAGCGAAGGCGCTGACGTCAGTAGTGGAATTCACAGGTACGAAAAGCAGGCGCACGATGTGATTAATTGTGGCGAAGATGAAATGAAGCCATCGATTGGGGCGTGGTTTCATTATTAGATTGAAGCAAGGAATGCAAGCGGTTTAGAGCGCAAATGTTGAACCAGTCAATCAATCGATGACTTTATGTTGTCGTGCCGAAATCTATTCGAAGCTCCCATTGTGACTTTACCCATTGACGTAACAGACGTCTGATGTCCGATGAGTAGTGATGTTGTCAATGTTCTCCCAACCAAGAGTAGGGGTGTGAATATGTTGCTGGGGCGCCTAAACACAAAAGCCTCAGAACGTGGCGCGATAAGACCCTCTACACCACAAACTGCCATAAGCAAAGCACAACACTAACTCTAGGTCCTTGTCAAGCGACGGGCACAAACATAGTCCCAGGGTTGAAATACGTGTAATATAACAGCGTTACTAAGAGCTTTTCTTGTATGTCTTGATATTTCTCTTCATTATGTCCAGGCAAGGGCCAAGCAGCCGTTCAAAACAAAGTCTGTCTAAGAAGGCTAATTTTACAGGTCCCACGGCGTAAATGCTAGCGGAGCGAGGTTTGTTCTCGACGAGCGCCATCTCACCGAAATATGCACCGACGCCGAGAAAGGGGACAACGTCTGTCTCAGTGCCATTCTTGGTTATCGTGACCTTCACTTCACCCCTTTCCACGAAGTATAAACCGTCAGCCTCCGCGCCTTCTTTAATTATACACTCGCCATCACCGTAGGTTTTAGGAAGAAGAGCGTCCGCCAAATTCATCCGCTCATACATATCTAATGATTGCAGCATGGGCACACTTTCTAGAAGCTGTTCATATAGCTTGCCTTTAAGGAAAGTGCTCTTTTGTACGATACAGCGGAATGACTTGCGGTCCATGGCCCATAGTGTGCCAGGGGTACATGCCAACACCGACGCTGATCGCGGCATATTGTGAAGCAAAGCCAATTCACCGAAACTACCTTTATCTTGGAACTGATGGACTTTCTTCATTCCACTGTCGGTACGAACGAGAACGTCATAGGTACCGGACTCGATGACGTAGAAGTTGTCGCCGTCGTCGCCTTGTTCTATGACGTGCTCATTTGCTTCCACCTTGTGTTCAAACATGGCGTCGATGACAACTTGCATTTGTTCCGGTTCAAGATGGCGAAAAATGAGGATGCCCTGCACAGCCTCCATGAGGCGCTGTCTCTGCTGGTCAGTCTTAGGGTGGACCACGTGCTGGTCATCATCGTCGTCAGTTTCCGGGTTATAGCTCTCGGTCCGTACTGAGTGGCGACGAGCAAATCGGTTCGTCCGGCTTGACTTAGGTTTGAACACGAAAGGATCGGGTTCTGCCGCATCGTCGTCATCATCCACTACAATATACATTGGTACTGTTTTAGCACGTTTGCCGTCGCGAACCTTGGTGAAGTAGTCGACAGCGAAGTCAAAGAGACTCTGTGGACGCTCGCGAAGCACTGCCACGGTGAAGTCTCGCAGCATCTCGCCCAAACCCTCGGGTATTTCGAGGTTCATGTTGACACTGGATGAAGCCACACTAATGAGTTGGGCTCCTCAAGTGTTTTGATAAGGAAGCCAGCGAGTGTTCTAATCAGGCGTCTGATATATCCCACACTTCACTGATAGTTTTCCCTGATCAAATATATACAAAGGCTAGGGTAATGATTCAACAAATCACAGGCAAATACTTGGTGTCGGACATCGGCCTAGTTAAATAACACACCAGCTGATTGTTGTATTTGCAGTCGGTACGAGGAAGGTCCTGTATTGAATCCCGTGGGAACACTGAAGCTGAGAGCGCCTACCAGCGGAATAGCCCACCGCAGCGCCCCCACTCCTGGCGACCAGCGTGATCAGCACCTTGAGTCTGCAGAATGAGACACAATAGACACGTCAACCACCGTGGAAATACGAAGTTAAACCCCGTGTCCGTTGTTCACAACATGTTTAAACAAATCGGCTCTAAGTCAACAATTTGCGATGAGGGTCTCCCCTTCTATTCAACTCGCTGTTGGGTGTAAAATAATGTAACGAAGTGGAGTGGAGTGACTTAAGGCAAGTTTTAAATTAAGGCGTATAGCCGTAATAATATGAATCCGATCTAATGCTTCAGCACCCTCAAATCGTGGCCTCTGTTAAAGGTGTTTAACAACGTCTGATGGCTTACAACAAATAGAGAGGCGCCATTCTAGGACTTACCGGCTCAGCAGTGTATCGGCCAACACGCTCTAATTCAGCGGAATCAAGTCTTGGCTGCGCGTTGGACGTGCGACTTGCTTTCGATTGCGTGTGCAGCGCGCCCACGACGAGATCAGTACCGACTGCTTGTCACTGGATAGCGCGACTAGCATGGACTCCAAGCCTGCAAGTGGTGCGGGCGCGGTGTTTGCGCAGTCGCCTGAGAGAGCGCCGGAGCACTAAGCCCGCGAGGTTGAGAGGAGCGAGCGAGCGGGCTGTCCGCTCGTTGGGTCCGCTGGCTTACTTCTTCATACCGATTGCGTATCGATTGCCATAAGCGACCGAGCCTGCTATGATGTTACTTGATTGGTACGCACATTCGCAGCAGGTACAACCGTAGATGATATATACGGTTTTGTCGAATCAGGACGTCACGGATATTCCAACCTTTTAATTGGCAGGCGTTAGTCAATCCTTACCTATTCATCTGAACTAAGCAACTGTTGCAATCGGTCAATTTGGGTAGGATTCAATACACCCTTCTGTGCCAATGCGCCTTAAGTCGTGCGGCAGCAAGTACCTTAATTGAGTAACTTGTAGGGCAACGGGTCTTATATCTTACACAATACCCACCGGCTCGAAGCCATTAACTGCGCCATAATAAGCAAACTCACTTTTACACGATGCAAAATGTGTTCAGTCCGAGTGAGTTGTTTTGCGCCCACATGCGTGAACAAGGCCCATTGGCATTGCTAATGACTGCGAGCAATACCTGTTATTACTGGGCAGACGCCATTTAATCAAGAGCAAGTCACCTGGTCGCTGGGGCGCTCTAATGGCATTGACGCGCACGAAACTAGCACACGATAGTATAAATACATCCCTTGTGTTCCATGCGATTCGGCCTAACGGGCTATTATACAATTTTTGTTTCTATGAAACCGAGTTCTGATGTATACGCAACATGTACTTATGCTTGCATTATACACATCAATTTTATCTTCATGATGGCCCAGAATATATTTACCTGACACTCATCGTTACCTTAGCCTGATACTAGGTGGGTGTGGGGGACGGACTGGCAAACGCATACATACCTTACGTTAAGGGTGGTCAAATGCGTGCCTTGTGTTAGCCATTGAACAACGTACAGAAAACCGCCTTAAGCCCAAGGAAGCGCCACTCTAACGGACAGTGATGTCTGTTGACTGTTATTTCTTGTAAGATTATCCTCGACCCCGAATTTACCTCTTACTGTTATTCCTCCGTTATACAACAAAGGCTTTCACTGATGTCCGCGACTGATTTTTTGTGTCTATTGCTTTACCTGTTTCGTCAAGACCTGGTGCGATTTATATCTCACGTAAACACATCTGAGAGCCTGCTGTTAGCACAGTGTAAACAAATATTGCTGCCTCGCGCTTACTGGAGAGTACTTACGATTGTCTTGAGCGTGCTCCTAACCGCCATTACCGAAACTCACTTCACCAAGCCGGATATATGTTCCCCTTAATGACCCGCTCTTCCTCTTAGGAACCTACTCGGCTTTGTTATTCATCTTACTTAGACCCTCTTCTAGTAGTACCTCCAACCTATTTGACTAGATTATGTCGTTATGAGGGTATGCTAATTTGCGTAAGTGCTGGACTAAATGCTATTATGAGCCCTGGCCGTGTCCTCCAATAGCTACTTGCGTTGTTATAAATTCATATCCTGACCATGATAAGGTAATAAACTGTTAAATTTTTCATTCCTTGAATAAGGGATTCGTGTTTATGGTGCTAGAAATGAGTCAGAGCTATCCAGAGCTCTTCTAAAAATTCTTATGCATTCTATGCACCGATGACTACTTGCTAGAAGACTTTAATCAGCACTGTGCCGTGCCATATATCCAATGCAATAGATAGCTGGTGAGCTGCGAACAGTGACGCAATCTTCACCAGCGACGACAAATTGCGCTAGATGTTCTACCCGCATTCACATCTCGTCCCGACTAGGTGGCAGCATCAGCCTGGAGGTCAGAACCGGTCTCAGAGGCGCTATTGCTAGTGGCAACATCCTATGTCATGTGATTCACCGGACTTAGCATGCAGCATCTTCCATGCCTGTTGATTCATCAGCATCCATCTACAAGCCAGCTCCACTCATTATTGACATTCCATAAATAATGGGGCATATTAACACCTATGTAACGGATACGGCGACCTGGTTGACGTCGGTACTGTTATGTGTACCCCCTTAAACGCACCGGCTCTTTGTATGCAAAGACTTTCGAATTCCTTTGGTTGGAATATACGCATTGATCAGCCGCGAAGATAGCTGTGCCAATTGAATCGCCAGAGAGCAGGGCGACCGTTATGGTTATAATGGTAGCACTGCCGCTGTCTTCCTTACATGGATTCAAGAAATAGGAGCGCACATATACCCAATTATTATTTTGTACCTTCCCATCAAAAAGTCCTCTAGCATGCTACTCCCCTCCGAATACGTGTTTGGTGCTACTATGTAGCTCGAGGCAAACATACAATAGCGTCTCTAACTTCCTGTGTGCATCTTGTTAACGACTGATGCTTGGGGAGAGAAAGTCAAATTAGAACACTAACCTAGCTGACGTATGTAACACCATATCGTTATGTTGAGGGTAATTCATAAACAATTTGCCTTACAACGTTCTTGTGAGGCAATGAATCATCATAATGTAGGGAG
The DNA here is from genome assembly GCA_034190875.2 of Urechis unicinctus. Classification (NCBI taxonomy): domain Eukaryota; kingdom Metazoa; phylum Annelida; class Polychaeta; order Xenopneusta; family Urechidae; genus Urechis; species Urechis unicinctus. The sequence goes on from CM067354.1 coordinate 18,314,930, forward strand.
TTGGCGCAATTGATTCATACGAGACAATAGCTTTAAACTATTAACTTGAAGCGATGAAATCCACATGGAACCTTGTTTAAAGGAGGACTTTGGTCAAAATTTAGCTATATATAATTATGGCCCCTGACTGAAGATCGATGAAGTCTTCGATGATTTCCGGCTAAATTGTTGCATTTCAATTAAGCTGGCCGACATAGGAAGCACTTCGATTCGAAAATACTGCCCCGATCGTCACCGACGGCAATATTGGATTGTCTTTTGTTGCGATATCCGCTAGCCAATCACAGCACGCCACGTGGCCTGTGCTCCGCCAGAGCGTGTCCCACTGGCACTTGTATGTATAAACGCCGGAGAGATCTGATGAGCGTTTAATCATTGCCAATACAAAACAAAATATTAAAATGTCCAGGCAGATCCAGGGTTATTCAATTGAGCTTGAATACTTGCCCAACGAACTCTACTATGTTAGCAGATATGTTACAACCGATATAGATAGCAGCGAATCTGACGAATTCATTGAAAGGGTCGGGAATACATAATCACGTTGGTTTGGACAATGCGGTTGATGCATTCCAAGAATTATTGATAAGGATGTTGAGTAAGCCTCATAGAACACCTGCATTGCGATGGTTACGACATTCGACAGTATCCCTGGATCAAGACGTGCTAACCTTCAGCTTCCTTCTCATCCACAATGCACTCAATGACCCCACCCCAAATGTCTAAGCCAATCTAATATCATATGATAATAATGATACACTCTTTCAATGGACCTTTGTTTTATTGACTGTGCTAAAGCTTGCTTGTAATGGGATGAATCAAACGTTAAACATTTTAGGAGGTAAATCTAATTTATTTAGGTGTTTCCTTTGTATATATGAACAAGAGTAGCAGTATGATAGTCAATACAACTTTGCAGGCATACATAGAAATGATTTGTCACAAACGTTATTTTATATAATGGTGACAAAGCCTAGTGTTTGTCAGAGCATACCGCCTGCCAGCTCAAACCGGTGGTTAATTCGTAAGAACGAAACGTTCATAAGTTTCCTAATAGAACGACTCCTGTCGGTACCCAAAACATTCACATGCAAGCCATAATCTTTCACTCTAATGAAACTTTCAAACAACCATCTGTCTCCATGGCAACATAGGATAAACATGACGCCAATAAAAATCGTAGATGAGACCTGATTCTATATGTATGAGGGAGTACGTCGAATATTTGTCGGAAAAAACATGGGGAGTCACTTCTAAAATCATCAACTAATGTGACAGATTCATCTCCGAATGATGCTATCTGAGACTCTTTTGGTTGCCCGTACACCGTGTGGAACACCGGGAACAGATATTTTGACTGCACACGATAAAACTGGTTTTTACACATAATTGGGATTTTAAAACATTTAGCCAGCTCATGCAAACGTTACTAAGAATTACCAGTGAAAAGAATGGCACCTGAGAGTGACAGGCTCCCTGCAGCCATTCCTAAAAGTAATGGCCGAGACAACCGTTGTCCGTTGTGACCATTAGCATATGCATGTACAACGTATCAAATTGAACCTTTTTCCCCTACAAATGTTTGGAGCGGAGACCCCTACAACCACATATAGTGTCTGCAACAGGGGGTTGTTGAGTCTCAGGCTGCTCGGTATGTTCCTCCCAGTCAGGAGTATGGAAAAAAGCTGAGTGCGTGGTGATATCATCGAAGTCAATGTCCATTGGTTCATAGTCAGGACAATTAGCCAGTTCACTGTAATGCATTGAGTCCCACTTATCTGGTTGGTCCGTTTCAGATGCACCAAGTGCAGTTTGACATGGCTGTTCAGAACATGTCACAGTAGACATGCAATAGTCTCAGTACACACATAGCTATTAAAATCTTGGGTTTGTGAAGTTTAAAGAGCATTTGCTCCTACTGTAGCTGTAGAGGTCTTCACACGAAGAGCACTACATTGTGTTCCAGTAGTGCGAGTAGTAGGCTGCCTACCTCTTCTGCATATGTATCTGCAGTGGTACACATCGCCCAGGAAGCGTGCATTCTGATGGATGCAATCAAAACAGCATATGGTCCGTAATGATTTTAACTGTCCACTGAAACTGTTCCACAAACAATTTATCTTCAGTCAGTGCCTAATACATGTAAACTATATGATATAGATTAAAATGATTCTGTACAAGGATTTAGCGGCAAATATTTATCACTGGCTTACTTCAATTAAATTGTAGTGTTTGTAAACACAGAACAATAATACTGTGAATAAATATTTCTTGATGTAGAATGCCCAGTGCCCCAAGAGACAACCAATCCTGTTTGTTCCTGAACTATCGTACCAAGTCAATGACAGTACATACAGCACAACACAAGTCTCATTGTAGGATGTATCTTTTGTCACCTGTAGTCCATGAGCAAGCGCCGCTTCGATGGACTTTGAGAAAAAACAAAATTGAAAATCAAACTATGCAGGAAAACACCGGAGTTTATCGGGTACATTAAATTACGCCAACAACTGAGGTCTTTGACTCACCTTAGTAAGCTTGCTGCCAGTGCCGCACCTTATGAGAGGACGAGGGTGGTGCCGGAAAATGGTTGGTGGTGCATCCTCAGTGAGACTGTGCCCCGGCTTCGGGAACAGGTGAGGAGAGATGATGTCTCTTGGATCGACAAATCCAAGCCGGAGAATGCACTACTCTCCGTTTGGTCAGCCATTGTTGAATACGCTAACGTGTATTCCACGGTAAGCTGAATAAATATACATGAAGGTGGCTCTTCTCAGGAGAACAACACGTGGGCATTTCGAAGCCAGTACTCGCGAATTGTTCAAGAGGGTCACAAAAAAGATGTCCTTGCTCGAGATTTTTCAACAAAATCTGAAACAAACAAGCGATGAACACCCGCGTCTTTACACGGACTGAACAAAACAATAAACTTCATCCACCACCGCTTGCTCACGACAAGCATTGCCTACGTTGTGAGGTCAAGGTTGCTCATGCAAGCGGTCTGGAACGCGGCGCGTGAGCGGCTGAAAACTGGCTTGATTTCATTGTTGCGTAATTTTGTTCAATAGCATCCTGCTACATAAATGTTTTAAGGATAAAATAACGGCTACGAAATCAACATTCCGTTCTAATGATTTTGTTTCACACCTTTTGGGTTGCGAATTTTTGACCAAGGTCCCCCTTTAATAACGCCCTCTTACATGGCATATAAAAGATGATGACAATAATGAAAATAAGCGTTATACTAAGGTTATATTTGTCGCCTTGTTGGCATTAAAAACCGACACACCGCATGTTGCCCTGCAATTGATATTGCTTTTGACAGAATGTATATTAGTCATTCTTCCTCACATTCGCTTGGCTGCAATTATATCCCAAATGTTTATTTGAGACACGGTCATATCATTAGCTATCACCAGTTGTCTTAATTATTCACGTCGGTGTGACGCTGGTCCACTTATCGGGGGATGGGCTGTCACTGAATTCTGCACTTAATGACTGCATGTATATGGTGTACAACCCCCTGCACACCATCCTCTCCCTGTCGTACGGCGTTATCGGAGATAAACCTTTGTCAGAAGATTATTGCCTAAACTCTAAACGTTAGAATATTCAGGTAATAAAATGTCACAACATTCATTACAAAGTAATAAGTATTCTTTGTCTTCATGAATCGGTCTGCTTAATCTAGGCAGCTGGAGAAAAGCCTCACCACTCAAAGGCCTACTAGCTAGCTTCAATAAAGCTGTCTTCGAGAATATTTGCTTTTGACCACCTGCCGCGAAATAACGACAGCACCAACGCATTACTCAGACTTGTACAGTCCTCAATATTGACCAAGCATTGCGGGGGCATGTTTACATTATTGCCGATAAGGATTAAGTGGATGCTTTCGATATTCTACGGGTTCCCGCTGTCTAAGCAATATCAATATGTGACCTTGGGTGGTAAAAGCGAAATAAGCTCCCTCCTTGTAAAGACGAAACGAACCCATAGAGAAAAAAATCCACTGCCATTTCTGGACTGTCGAAAAAAAATAATAAAGCTTGCTAATGCTTGCTCATAATGGAGAAATCCAATTATCTATTCTGTTATCAGATGAAGCCTCTTTCCTTGCATTTGTAGCTGCCTAAGGTCGGCAAATCGAACCATACAGTGGTATTTCATCGCATCCAGTACCAGTTCATAGTGACGCTTGTACAAACAATGGGAAAAAACCATGATAACATTTGAGCACACATTTTGCTTATTTGTCGTAAGCAGAGCATGATTGTTGTATCTCTGGATATATTTTCCTGACCTCCGTTTGCAATTGAATGGCTGCAATACATTAGCTATGCAGTATATATATATAGGATGTTTCGCTCTAGCATCAGATGGTCGACACTCCTGTATTAGTTGACACTGTAGTTGCTTTGTATGACAAGCACAGCACCGTAGGCATGTAGCACTCTTGTTGCTGTAACAAGGGTTGACCCGATCCCCACACATGTAGTATTGAGAGCACATCAGATGTATTCATGATTGTATATCCAGTGCAGTAGAAAGATACAGAGAAAGTTCAATCAAAGGTTTATTTGTAACATAATCTTAAAGTAATATGCGAGTCATTATATCCATATATTCTTCACAATGCAGTTTCAAGATGGTGAGCCTTTATTTTAAAAGCGTTTGAGCTTCGTCTCCATAGGTGATGACCAAGCCTTTTTCACGTGATGTTAGAGGTCTTCTCTAGAGATGCAATGTATACAAATCATTACAGCATGTTTCTGCAATGGGCTATTCTTGTTATAGCATGTGTCTTGCCAATGCCAAACACACGAGAAATGTTATGGTGGCAGGTGATTGCAGACGGTGACATTTGCATCCCTGAATGCCTTTGCTTTTATCCTCTTTTAAAACTACGGTTAAAGCAACTAGAAAGTCTCCTTTGGTAGGGGAAATGTCACAACGATTCTGACCAGCAAATAACTCACAAACTGTATTTTGCCGTACTTGATCAGAAATAGCAGCGTGGAGTAGTTGCATGCCATATCAGCTGGGTCGTAGGTCGTGGAGCTTCCCTGTACATACATACATACCTCACCTTCAGGAGTGCTAAATGTATACATGCCTTTCAATTGGTGCTGTAGAGCGTGCCCATATAATATGCCTCGGGATTTCAAGATTATAACTGTCTATAACTCAATGTGTACTTGCCCTTCAATAAACTTTATCTTATGTATGCGTGGCACTTTCTGATGGTCATCCAATTTACGTCTGCCCTGATCTAAGCATCATCACACGCTCATCAGCAATGTTGTGTGTTCATTGTTCTATAGAGCATAACATTCTCGTGAACTCTTGTACCCGAGCTCTTTTGCATTATTTCCACCGAACTCATATATTATTTTCCTAATGATCGATGCTATTTATATCTCAAATACACTCATCAGAATGTCTTATTGTAACCCCTTGCAAACACAGTTGCTTTCTGGGGAGTACTTACCGTTGTCTTGGCGTGCTCTTACCCATCAGCCCCGAAGCTCACGCTATCACGAAGATATATTTACCTCTTAATGGCCCGTTCTTTGTCTGATGATCCTGAACTCAGTCGTTTTATTCATACCTCTAATCTCCTTCCCTGGCAAAACCTCTTTTACGCTTTAAATGAATAGGCTGCAATAAATATATGATAATTCGTGTAAGTAAAGAATAATCTGATATTTCACAAATGGGCAATATCGCCAATGAGCTAAATATGCTGTTATATATTCAGATGCTGCCCCTGATAAGGTATTATCCCGCTAAATGGATTACTCATTATTCGATGCAGCTGTAATAAGCTATTCATCGCAAACTCGCTCCATATAGCGATAGAAAGAAGTAATAGATCAAGCAGCATTTGTCAGGCCATGTTACGGATTTAGTATGCAGCATCATTCCTGCCTGAAGCTTCAGCAGCATCCCACGGAAATCTGACGACACTCTGCTCCTAATTGTTAATCCTTGAACAACAGGGCAAATTATTACACTTGCACAGGAAACGACATTAGAAGTTCTATCGGGTTGACTTGAACAGCGCTACATCCAACCCCTTTGAACGCATTGCCTCAAATTACCGTCAACACGAACCACGGAATTCTCATATTTACTACCTCAGTGCAAAACGATGCTAATGCAGCCAGGGCATCTCTAAACGAAACTGATCAGAGCTACATATTGCATGAATAACATACGAAACGATTGAACCACTGGTAGGGGATGCTTTTTGGCTTCTAATCAGAAAAAAAAGATCTTCCTTTATGCTTCATTCACATTTGAGCCTATTTCCAAACAGGCGCCCGGGCGATGAGTTTTTGGGCAAAAATCGGCCGGCCTGCCGGTGAACCATAAAGACGCCGGGAGGTAATCAGCCACTATCGTCCGATTCCGTAAGTGTCGCCGGAAACTTTGAGCGCCGAAATAAAAATTGGTCTGACCCAAACTCATCGGAACCTATGCTCACCCTGTTTCTGTGGTAATGTGGGGACCAACATGTATCAAGATTTCGCGAAACATTTCAAAACATCCTCATAAAGGAATTTAAATCACCCACGCACTCCAACATGAGTTCCTGCATAAGGGGGTCATAAGTGCGAAATATCGAACGGGCTACGTACGTGTACAGCCCCTCACACGGCCGGCACGAAAATCTTCCGGCTACTGACCGACACCCCCGACAGCCCGGCCATCGTCAGATAGCCTTAAAGTATCTTTGTGATAGTCTTACGGGCTCCCTACGGTATCCTTGGTGGGGGCCGTGCAGTGCCCGTATCTGATGTGACAATACTCACGGCAAATCCCAGACATCGACAAAAATAGACCGGGACGCCGATTCCTACTTCCCGGCCGGGAGCCTGCGCAAATATAACTGAAGCATTAAGTAATCCTTCTGCCGGGTCAGAAACATTTGAGGTGACGATCAAGTATCACTGGGGAGAGATGCGTTGGTTAGTGTGATGCAAAAACACGGAGGCGTTCTAAACATATAATGGGTTTAAACTTTATATCAGACTGCTTATATCAGTTAAGGTACATTGCCATTCATCAAGGCGCTAATAGTTTAGGTAGCGCTGTGGCTATTTACCTAACGATGCCCAGGGGATGCTGACTAGGGCAAAGAACGGCACATATTCCGCAAACGATCGCATTTATACCCATTATGATGATTGCAGTATAATTCCCCCCATCCCCGTAAAAATGACCAAATCGCCCAGCATGCAGTTCCGTAGCGACTACATGTTCACCTATTGCGACTCCCTCAGCCTGTGTTTGTCATCCATGACTGACGCATGTCAAATTATCACATTCACAGACATCTGAACCGAGTGATGCTACAGCTAAAGGGGAATGGTTAATACACATTCTACCTTGCAGCGTTTTCCTGTGATTATGTGTCATTATAATGCGGAGCTTAGACAATTAACTCATTAAAGATAAATTAGAGAAAACCATTACTATGACGCCAGTTATTTTATGTAAAACCAAACCCAATTGCGTCGACTTCCATGTCCTATAACAGGTGACGACATCAGGGATTTTCCTCATAATACATGCGTCCCATTGCTTGCTTCTGCATTCTTCCGGTTATCTACAACATGCATCAGCTGAACGAAATTTGCTTACTTGTGTAAAACCACGCCTCACCCAGTTTTGCTAATGCTGTTAACCGAAACTGACCATCGCAACATATTGTCTGGATAAAAGGACATGGCGGTTTGCTCACTGCAAGGGGACATCTTCGTGACGTCTTATCGGAACAGCCTCAAATAATGTATTTCTTGAAATAAGGCCACAATAGATCGAGGTGTGAACAATGTGCCGTTGGTGGGGGTAGGGTGATTAGCGTGACACACAAACAAACGCATGCACGAAGCAAGCGAATGGTGCGATTGATATTTGTTTAAATCATACAACAATCAGCCGCAAACAGAGGTGTGTCAATAATGCGCTTTATCAGAAAGTTAACGTCAGTTAAGAGACATTGCCGTTAATTAAGGTGCCCGTTATCACGCTAGCCTTGTGGGTATCTACGTAATGGGGTGCTGTGGCAGTGTGACGAAAATACTAACTCAATAGAGAAGCATTTACACCCAATGCAAGTATTGCCTCGTAGCTTCTTTGGATTCCCAGTGACGTCTTCTATCATGGTTTTCTCTATTGAATGCCTGTTTGGTGCTCCAGTGCGCACGGGGATTTCACCTGATTTCGATCGTTCCCTCGCCTGTGCTGCTCGTCGAGGATGAACTCGTCACACTCACAATAATCCGCACTGAGTGGATCAACATTATGACGCCATTTTACACAATCTGCCTTACAGCGTTCTTGTACGATTATGTACCATCATCTTGTAGGTAATGAACGGGCATAATATATTGGAGACAATACGTAATAACTTCAGGCGAGTTATACCTTGCAACAGCCTGCTTCATAACGCCCTTGTCTATTTCCAATTATGGATTACCTAATTTATGAAACTACGCGTAATGCCCAGGATAATCTGTTATAGCAAACTCAAGTTATAGAAATTCCACTAATTAGCCATTATGCCATAGCCCTCGCTGTCAACAGTTTTCCTCCTGATAATCGGTTTGCAACTGCTCCACCTATATTTAGATGCGCGGTCACTGCAAACCCGCAATAACCCCGCCTGGTAATAACAGCAGCACCATCGCTTAATTCAAACCCAACCAATAATCGTGAAGTCTTCATCATTTCCCGAGCATATTGCAAGCAGATTTGGATTATTACCGATAACGAACGAGTGTGTGTCAGAGTTATAAGCTCTCTATGACTTATTGTCTACACATCTAGTCTTGACCTTGATTGGTAAAAGAAAAAAACAACCAACTTTACTTAGATGACTAAATCGTTGAGTGGAATCAACTGCCACTGCAATACCACACCATACATTTTTTTCTACTTGTACCATTCACTACTTTGTTTTCAGGCAATGGTTCATCTTCTTGTTGGCAAATTAATTCATACAACAACATCATGATGCATGCAGTACTAATGCATAACATGTTATAAAACGGCAAAGAAATTGGGTTGTCCTTTTTTTGAAAAACACTTCTTTTGACCGTTAGCTGTCAAATCTGGATAAATATTATTCAGACTTCCAATTGAAATACAAAAGCTTATTTACATTAGCCACACTGTGTAAACATGTGATGTGGATATAATTGAAATGTCACTATTGACCCTGTAGGTCAAGCCTCCTGTGAATGGTAACATTGATAAGCATAATGACGTTGACACGGAGGACTACTTTGCGACTGTTGCAAGGAGGGAACCCATCCCCACAACGCATGTAGTTTTGAATCCTGAACAAGAAGGCACTTAAGATGCATTCATGGACACATATCAATGCAGTAGGGTGGTACAGAGGGTGTTCACAGACATGAGTATCCGAAACACAATGGATATTAAATCTTATTGAATACATGCAGTGTTGTAGATTGTAACCATTTGGTAGATTTTCTTGTAATGGGATATTATTCGTAGCACGAACAAAATATCCATAACTTACGGCACGGTGTGATATAACGAAGACAGCGATGTATTATATGCACTGAGAGATATCCAGAGTGAAGCAGTAATCATGAAATAAATAAAATGTCGGATAAAATATGTGCAGATGGTAGTCACCTATGCAATCCATGCCAGGTCAAACTGCCCATGCTTCTCCAATTGCTCCTTGATTTGTAGCCATTGTTGATCAATATTTACTGTGTTCTCGCTTTCGACTAAGCTATGTGGCTGCATACTGATATATCATCGGGGAACAAGGTTTACTGTCAGTATTAGACAAAAGAGGAATATTGAAAAATGAGGAGTATAATTTTTTTAGGGGGAATGCGCGCAAGCGACATTATGATCAGGCATGTATATCGTTGACAACAGAAGACTAATTAAACAATTGCACGAGCGCTGCTCTGACTTATATGGCCCATGGGTTAGCAATCATAATATTTCCCATGGCAGCGTGGAAAGGTGGAATGTAGGTCATGATTAGAATAATACTTGCGATGGATTTTGAATCGGTTTCCAGACAATGATTGCTGCTCGTTATACCAAAGAATGTATAGCTTCGCTAAGAGCACTCACTTAAGTCTCAGCCCGCGAGGAAGTGGGAAGCGAAGCAATCACCTCAGCGCCTTTTGAAGTGAACCCTCAATGCGAAGCTATTCACTCTTTGATGAGACTACATCCAACGACATACATGCATCAACTAATATGATTATATCAAGTAATGTCATGCGATGTCTCTAGCATACTTTAAAAGACGGCAATATCAAGGAATGCACGCAGACAAGACGAAAAGGGTACCAAATATGATTTTCAGTTCGTCATAACTGAAATTATGCTCGAGCTGTTATCTATTAGACCCTCGTCTGCTAAGCTTTCTTCTTTATAACTGTATCGCGTCAGAGGCAATGTTCGAATTCCCTGCTGCTTCGAATAGCGCATAGAAAACATCGAGAGTGGATGACAGTTCCAATTTGACGGTCTTGACATGAGATGCCTTGCAGTAAATAAACAGATAGAATGTTGTCAAAATCAGGTTCATACAAAAAGACGAAAGCAAATATAAACATCGATCTCTCTGTGAACTGAGCACTTGACCTATTCGTCAAAAACTTGATTCAATAGCAATTTTCATTGAACATTGAATTCAGGTACCAAATTAGTATCGTCACTCATTTTAAAATTCCCCGGAAAAGAAGGCAGCGTAATTTGAGTTGTTGGCAAATTTCAGTTGGTGGTGGTAATTTGCATTGTGCACACAGCTAGAGCAGTGCAGTGCATTCTTTTACGCCAGTGTGATTTGAATGCATATTGTATCGTGATTTATGCATGTGTATCTGCCTGCATTAACAACTGTCATGAATTATCCCAGTTCATTCATCAACAGAATTGTTCTAAATAAAGCATCGAATCGATACTTTGCGTTAGCTTATTGTCGTTTCCGACTGCAAACTGTGGACCAAATGCGGCCTCATTAGGCACCACGTCTGTGTTTCCAGATGCTTTCGTGTTTTAAGTTTCCGAATGAAGCGATGTAGCCGCCATATGCTTGTCCAGTTTGATGTGCCACTGCGCTTTGATTTCGGCAGACGCACCCCGAGACCCCGAGCTTTATAGCGTCTTTCAAATGTAATAGTTTGGCCTGCTGAGGTATAACGCCCTTTTCCGTAACAAACTGACCTTGAAAACATGCTATAATAATGCCACTGCTCAAATATATATTTCAACGATGCTTCTCTTCATAGAAACGGATATTGAATCTGTACTGTATTAGACCCGCATTTCCCTTGGCCCTACGGAAGGTCGTAGCGAATAGATCGGTTATGAGTAAGTACCGTGAACCCTCTCCTGATTGGAACGTGGCTGAGGGCTGGTACATTAAACGAAAATGCTGCTTGGGAATGTTTATATTGAGTAAATGTATCGCGTCGGAAATTAAATGAGAATTATTGTTTTCGTTGATTGGCTGGGCGTTATCTATAGCGATAACGAACACCCTAATTACGAAGGCTTCATTACCCAACAGTTAATATACGTCAGCGGTTGCTGTAAATTGGCCGTGCTATAAATCAATAGTTTACTATCCTCACTCGTTTGCGATTCCTGTTAAACTAGGGACTTTAAGGTCAGAATAAAGTGTTCACATTAAGCCAGATGCAGTTTTTTCATAAAGCGCATGGGTTACGCAACCAGTGGATTGATGCTGCGTCTGATGAGAACTGAAAATGACTGTACCCGTCACATTAGTTTTGCGAGCCATTCAATTTTTTGCCGCCGCAAACAAACCTCTCAAACGGCCTCGCGATTCAACAATCTTCAGCCGATTCTAATGTCAATCAATGGTGTGCGCTCATGTTTTCACTGGCTTATATATCGGTACCTAAATGTATAAACGACCAGTCGTATCGCCGATCAGGGATATGTGGTTAAGTATGATGCACTATCGCGCGCGTTCTCTTAGTATATAAAGGGTTTGGAGGTCTTTTTATTGGGTTTTTGCAACGATAAGCCGCAAAGATAGCTGTGCCAATGTGACCATGTGGCAGCAGAATGTGACCAGATCTTAAAACAACAGAAACCACATATACCCAATAGGATTATTGCAGTATAGCAACCCTTACTTCTGACGTATATTTCCCCATCAAACACATGTTTGGTACTCCCATGCAGCTCATGACAAGCACCCGATAGAGACAATCCCCTTGCGTGTGTATCTCATCTGCGATGGATATTAGGGAACGGAAGCCTTTTTATGACGATAATAGAGCGAAGAAAAATCATGATAAATAAACGATCTCGTGTGATTGTGTATAATCATAATGTGGGGTTTGTGCGAGCATACTCCATTCCTGGAATTATGTGAGAACAGCTATCATTAGAAGCACTAGGTGAAAACTGCTACCATTAGAGTCATTAAGTGAGATCGAGAGCCAGCTAATGTATATAATTGTACCACTTGCTCAATTGCGTCGTCTATGACGCATAATACCACGGTTTTATCCCCGATTGTTCGCAATAAAGCTTAGACATCGCAGCCCTGTATGTATGCTGCCCTCTATGCATGGCGTTTTATTAACCTTACAGCCCTGATCCACGGCGGCAGCTAACAAATCGCAGTAGGAGGGAGTTCATGCATTTTTCTATGGTTGACATGCGTCTGATGGAAGGAAGGGTACATAATTAAAATCCCATGGGGATAGAACAGGTCGCCATTCAGGGTATGCATTACGATGGTCTCATGTAACATATTGCAGCCCATAGAGCCCTTTGGTTAATCACGAATGCCATGGTAAATATAACGGCCCACTAAAGATAGCTTTTTGAAGCAAAACAATACCCGGACTAATTTGGTTTCGACACACTGCAACTTGCTATGCACTTAATGAGAAGGTTTGGTAGAATAACAGCCTAGTTCCTTTGAAAAAGTCAAAAACCTCTACGAATAGACGCGGTGTATGTACTTACGTATATTACAAAAGCCATTCTTATCCGCATTGCAATACGACTTTTATCTTTAACGATCTGTATGCTATGATGTGATTGAATCCGATGTTTCCTTGAGTCTACTGGCATCATTGTTTTTTCTCCCTACTGCTAAAGCTGCAGATTGAATCGTTAATGTACTAAATGGCTATTTAACACACGGCCAAATCATTCGCTGTCATCACATTTTATTTATTTAAAGCTGCATAAAATGAAAATAACAAATAATGAAGAATTTATCCTCACGGTGCTTTTGCCTTTAACACGCACGCGAGCACACGCACGTACGCACACGCACGCACACACACACTCAGACGTAGTGCAAACATATATACATATTAATATATATATATAAATATATATTAATATATTTATTAATGTGTCTCTGCGTGTGTGTGTGCATGCGTGTGCGTGCGTGTGCGTGCGTGTGTGTCAAAGGAAAAAGCACTGTAAGGATAAATTGTCCATTATATGCGATTTTCATTTTAGCAGCTTTCCAATAAATAAAATGGCATTATAATAATAGCTAGGATTAATAATTTGTGATGAGAGATATATATAAATATATATATATACATATATATATTTGTGTCTGTGTCTGTGTGTATATATATATTTATATATATATATTTATATATATATATACATATATATATATGTGTGTTAATATATATATATAAATATACATATATGTATATATATATATTTATATCTATATAGGCATAGATATATAAATATATATATATATTTATATATATACATATATGTATATATATATATTATATATATATACATATATAAATATATCTCTATATATATATATATGGTATATAAGTAAATATTTTTTATATATTTGATATAACATATATATATACATATATATACATATTTATATATATATATATATGTATATATATAAATATACATATACATATATGTATATTTATTTATATATATATATATGCATGTGTATATATGTATATATATATATATTTATATATTTAAATATATATATACATATATATATGTATATATATATATGTATATATATATATATATGTATATATATGTATATATATATCTATATTTCTATATTTATATATATATATATATGTATATATATATATATATATGCATATATATATATATATATATTATATATATATATATATATATATATATATATATATATATATATATATATATATATATATATATATATATCTCTATATATATCTATATATATATATATATATATATATATATATATCTCTATATATATATAGATCTTATTTGTCCATAATTGTACAGTCCGCAGTCCTGTTCAAGTATGGTTCGAGAATGTTTGTATTGTTGCAGATATGGAACGATTATTTGCCGTCCTTATCTCACGGGTTTCCGCTGTCCAAATGCCATCAAGATTTGACCTCGCGAAGTAAACGCAAAATCAAGCCCCCGGCACAGAGCAGTGAATTGTAAATTATATAAATAATTAGCTAAATTGTCTTTTTTTTGCAGAAGATGGTTTATTTGTTAGCGCCAGACCTTCCTAACCCTATGACGAGGAAACGTCGCTCTTCTTTTTCCGGCACGAAACTTTCCGTCTTGGTGTCTGGAATGCTCACCAACTTGTACACTCCTGGTGAGAATACAGTGTTTTATGGTCTAGACAGTTGTGTCATTCTGCTTTATGCGTGTCGCTGTAGGTATATTCAAGCATGACGAAGATTGCAAGGACATTGCGTCCGATATTTTTTGTTTCAGGGTGTACACCTAGACACCTTATAGTAACTATCATAAGCAATGAATTATATTGATGCTCAATATTCGTAAACGTTATATGATATAGATAGGCAAGACAAAACTTATAATATATGGTCACAATTTACACAGCCATGTACCAATCATCCTTAGTGTTCATGAATCCGTGTACTAAATATGGGTCACTGGGAAAAAGCCACAACACTCCGAGGCAACCAACTGATTTGGATAAATCTGTCCTCGAGGGTATTGACTTGGGTCCACTAACTGCGAATTTACGGCAGTACCAGCGCATTACTCATACTTGACCTTGCTTGCCAAGTCCTCAGTATTGACCGACCGTGGTGGGAGCATGTTTCCATTATTGCCGATAAGAAATGAGTGGCAGCCGTCGCTATGTTTGGGTTTCTACTGCAAGATGTGACATAAAGTGATGAACATGCCATTAACCCCAGCCCTGTGATTCATGTTGTCAAATGTATTGTTATAAAGGAGCAAATTCGTAAAACGGAATCAACGTTACTGCCCGGCTGTTAAACATAATTATCAAGCTGCACGTTTAACCCATAATCGCCCAATCAATATATCTACTTTGTTATTAGATACTGTTTCTAATAGTCAATGGTAACATTTTCACGCTCATAAACTTATACATCCGAATAATTTCGCTGCTCAGTACATGATTTATGTTAAAACCTTTGTAAACGCGGCTAACAAAACTTTTCTTTTCATTAATAATACCTCCCATTATTAAAAATACACCGAAAAACTTCGACACACTTGTTCTGGTCAGTTAACCTCAAAGAACAGGGCAGATGTGTGTAATGATTTTGAAAGGACAATCGACGTGAATGAACAAATAGCGACGGCCACTGCAGTGTAAAAGCGTCTACATGGCTTGCTTGGCAATGAATATACAACTGCTACCGTAGGAACCACGATATGTGAAAAAAGAGGGGAACAAATGCCACCATAGATCGCTCTGTACTCATTGCATTCGGCGTATTCATCCAAATTCTGGTGTTTAGTTAACAAGCTCACCTTGAGTCTCTTGTGAGCTTCTAATCACCACAAATGAAGCTGTACGGTATTTACAGCAGTCCGAGTTTATTTGCAATATTCAAGTTAAAGGGGATTTTACAATGATTGAACTGCTCTTGCTTAAGCATATGTAAGCCTATTTAGCCCGGCTGTCGCCAGCTGATTCAGCTACAAACGGCCAATTCGTGTGACGAATACCTGTGCGTAACATATATGAGAATCGGTCAACCCAATGGGCAACTTACGCCTCCTTGAATCACCCCAATGCATTGTCTGGACTTGCTTTTGTCTTCACGAATCTAGGTGATAATATTTACGTTGACCTGAGCTGTTACCCGTGACACCCGGTCCTCTTCCATGACCTATTGTATTTGACTTATTTTATTAATAATGTTATATATTAATGTTTGTCATATAGGTTAAATGGCCGCCTCAATTACCAAAAGTTAAGTATGAATGTGTCAAGATCGCTTTTGTTTTGTCACAGATACACCACTCCAATCACCCCGACGCCCAGGGAAGCAGGTGAAAGTGCTGGCAGGATTTTCATGCGCAGTAAGAGATGTACTCCGCATTACACCGACGGCAAACATAATTTGATGCATGTATGCAAGTGCCCAGTGCCTTCAAGGACAATAGACGTGAGGGTGCGACATTATTGATCTTATTCAATTGAATTATAGTGGTTCCTTTTTGTACTATTTTCCCCTCATTTACTGTCAATCTATAGCTATATGCAAAGATGTCGAATTGGTTGATTATAAACTTTGCTTTCGTGCTGTTTCTCACTACACGATTTTGGCCATAATTTCGGTGGACTTTGCGCAAGTTCTACTTTGTATCCGCTTTTATGTAGGTGCCAGAATCCCGCGGGGGTGATACGTCTTTGGTATAGGCGCCTTGTAAACAACCCGAAACTTAGCTTTTGAAAATACGCAAATGAGTAGCATCCATGTCGTGTTACTTCGGTTACACGGTTACATCATTTCTGGTATTGTTGCTCAAACTAAGTCCTTTTTCAGCTGTCATGATCCCGTGGCAAACTTACTCATTCCCGGTAGATTACCGTTGTTTTACAATTATTACCAACGTGGATCTAGCCTGTATTGAGCAATAATTGTCCTGTTCTGCTATTGGAGTTCTTGTAATTCCTCTGTTATTTCCCACACATGTCAGATCATGTAGATCTAGATTTCAACGACTCAGCTTGAATCTCAAACTATGTCACTTCCATTTTGCTAGGTGATAATATTCACCTATTGTATGTGACTTTTTTATTAATAATGTTATATATTAATTTTTGTCGTATAAGTGAAATGGTCGCCTTAATTACCTAGCCTTGCTATCCCAGCAGCAACAGGGTTGTTGTGGCTGAGAATAAGTTTATATTTTCGCGCGTGGCTGCAGAACAAAGGTCAGAATTAAGATCATATTAAACTCACAGCAGCTAGACTAAAAACATATTTGGTTGGTAGTGAGAAGTTCCAATCAGCGTTTAATTAATCAGACGGATTTATACAGAATTATATGAACACATGAACTACTGAGCTGAAATCCAGTAATAATAGTTCTGAAGCTAGATGCTACGCCTCATCGCTGAGATGACTGTTTTGGTTGAGGTATGGCAATAATCTTTCCGCTAAGTGCTAGTCAAACTTTACACTAAGCTTATAATTGCCACCGACTCACAATCAGCAGTTTGCAAAATATCTTTCCGGCTACAGACAACTTCCTCCTAATTCCCTGGCGCCAAGTATATTTGCAGTTTTGACTCACTAAAGATATCTGTATAAAGCAGGTATATTACTGATAACGAAAGAAGAGTGATTGCGGTCAGAATATAGCTTTTAGGGACAATTGTACAGTGTAAAGTTTTATACCACAAAAGGTTTATTTAGTATTCGCAAGTAAGCTCTTAGTAGCCAGTATCTCTCTGACTGTAACTGTATGCCAAAGACGCAATTTCTGATAAGTATTGAATGGTTGTCATCGTTGTGCCTTGAATCCCGAAAATATTATGGTTCACGCGCAACGAACAAACAAAAATATGTTTTCATCCCAGTACAACTGCCTGTGAAATCAGGTGTTAGGTTCTGATTAGCAAGACATGCACCATCACGTAGACGAAAGAAACATAACTTCAAAAGAATGGTAGAACGGCAGTTAAAAGTATGCATGTTTCTTGTTGTAAATGTAATATCCTGTCACTTATGCAATGGCACTGGTTTGTGTATTTTGCGTGGTAATGCCTCGCTATATTTAATGCATCAGTGCCTCTACATGACGGACAACTATCGAGGCATCAGCCTAAGTCTTCTTCTCGCCAAGACCTACAACAGGATTCTTCTCAACAGATTGAGACCTGTTTCGGCAGAAGCGCACAACTGTTCGGCAGATAATTGCGTCAGGAGAATACTGGAAGGAGTGAAGGAGGGAAGACTACCAGCAGTGCTCACCTTCATCGATTTTCGCAAGGCCTTCGACACCGTATACAGAGGAAAATTATTATCTATTCTTCGTGCCTATTGCATCCCAGAGAAGGTGGTCCAGGCAATTGCAACGGGTTACAGGCTAACTCGGGTAAAGGTGCTCTCTCCAGATGGTGAGACCCTGTATTTCGATATACAAGCAGGAGTACTCCAGGGCGACACACTGGCAAGGAGGAATAACTGGGCTTCACGCTCGCCCACAGGAGAAGCCGGCGGTTCGGACCAGTCATGGTGACTGACCTAGACTATGCTGACGATATTGGTCTCATATCACAGTAGAAAAAGCACAGGTGCTGTTGCTAGAGGTGGAATCAGAGTGCAAGAAGATTGGCCTACATCTCAATGCCAAAACGACAAAAGTACTTGCCTTAAACGTCGAGGACACGACTGTAGTGACTGACGATGGAGCAGTGCTAGAGGTGGTGGAGGACTTTAAGTACACCGGGGCCTACATTGCCTAGACAGAGAAGGAGCTGAAGGTCAGGAGGGCTCTGGCATGGAGTGCGGCACACTCAATGAAGAAGGTGTGGAAGGCCAAGCTCAACGACGACCCCATGAGTACTGCTCTACGGCGCTGAAACATGGACCTTAACTGTACAGCAAGAGAAATCCCTTGATGGTGTCTATTCCAGGATGCTGCGCATGGCTCTTGATGTTACCTGGTAAGACCATGTACACAACAATGACCTGTATGGTGACCTTCCGCGTATCTCAATAAGGATAAGGGAGAGGAGCATGGGTCTAGCAGGCCACTGCATTCGACACCCGGAGCTGGCAGCCGATCACAACATCTTGTGGGAGCCAAATCAGGGAACTAGCAGAAGGGGACGGCGGCGAGCCACATTCATCGACACCTTGCGGGATGTTGGCCTCAGTGACACAGGGGAGATGAGGACCCTAATGCTGGACAGGGAAGAGTGGAGAACTGCGACCAAGTCGCGAGTTGGTGTAGGATAGACTACGCCCTCGCATCGCATCGCATCACTCCCATCAAATACTGAGCGCCAAAACTGTTTAGATACATGATTGCGTCCATCTGATCAAACTAGCATAGTTTTTGATTGCAATGGGTCAAGCAGTTATTGACCGGAAATGGCGATGATTGTGGTCAGAGAAACAGTGGCTTTCTAGCAGGCCTCGACAAAGTTATCACGGATGGGTGCAATTAATCGTCAAAGATTACTGCCAGGATAGTCCATGATGTTATTTAATTATCTCGCCACTGATTACATAACCCACGAGGCTTTACTGCGCTTATTAAATTACTTCCCAGGGACGCTGTAGGTTAAATAGTGTTTCTATTTATTCACAACATATATCATGCCTAAAAACTCATTAATAGTGATCCACCTTGAATAATTTCTGAATCATCTTACGTGTGAAAATTGCGCCATTTAATCCCTCACATAAAACCTCCTATTTTATCAGTATTGGCATAATTATGGGTAATTGGCGTTGCTTTGGTAAATCTATCATTTAGACCCTGATATATTATTGTATGAATTCATATTTTTTCGGGGATGCTGCTCATTAGGTGTAAGCATATTCGTACCCTGAACAACGCGTCATTGTAATGTATGCTATTATTCTTTATCAGGAATTTTCAGATATATTCGGGGCGTGGTCAAATTACATTTGATGTAACGGCTTATCGTTTCGGATTTGCAACAATATCAGAAACTTCGTTATCTTGTTCATCAAACCTCCGCACCTGAACTTTGGTGTTTAAAAGCTACGATCAAACCATAAGTAATTAAACAAAACGGAGACATTAAACAAAGTGTGTCGTCAAATTAACATTTACCAGACATTATAATTGTGCATGTAACATGTGGCATGCTGATTCGGATTTCGTTTGCCACAATGCACAGAATAAGATTTATATTCATTGCCGCTTATGACCTCTCTAATGTAAATGAGGCTTTAACATTTGCATTTAACATTTGTTACAGTAGTACAAAATGCTTGACAAGTAATATCTAGCCATTATTACATACGCAGTGTTATGCTACAGCTTCGTAGATAGTTATGCAGCTAAACAAATTGAGAATCAATACACTTGTTGTGTATCTGAAATATGCAGCAATATTAACATGATGATTTGTAGAATAGCAGATACACATAAAATCTTCACAAGGCCATTGTAATATCTGGTTAAGTGATACGTACATTGTGTCCGAGCAGACAGAGATGTGTGTAAAGTTACTGGTGACATAATCACACACAAATCAAGTAAGGAAACAGAGCTTTGCTTTGGTGAACTAATGATTACTTTCTTTCACTTGATCGATGACGAAACCTCCCACGTGATGACTGTTCTGCGAAATAAGCGCGTATAGCTGCAACGATAATTAATTTGCTGTGTAAGCCATCTTGCCTGATTAGTGCATTAACATCATGCGATCCGTATTAATGTATGAATCTTCCCTTGCAACACAATATTGCATAGATTGGTTTCCAATCAAGGCAGTAACTTGTACACTTGTAATCTTATCTACTTACCGGTATTTTTGTTTTAGCGTTGGTTTATCTGTTGAAATGCGATACCCCATAGCATTCGAGGAACCTCGGCTATCCCTTCCCATAGCACTACAGGCATGCTTTCAGCAGAAAAATGTCAACGTTGAATGAATCTGTCTTGTACCACCCATGGGATCTAATTCTACAAGATGAATCATCCCGGAAGAACAATGTTACATTGGTCCTGAACGGCACCAGCATCACAATTCGGCTCAGGGTATAACATTTCACATCATATACTGAACCTAGCATCTAGTCTTATTCACATTCACTTATAGCTGTAATATTATGATGTGACATTCCATAGTTGTCAAAGCATTGTATATCGAGCGCTTTGGAAGGCAATTGACTGAGAGGCTGCATATCAATTTAAATCAAGGAATGTTTATCTGATCGTACTTATAGGGTTAGTAATATTATCAACGCTATCAAACTATATATATATATATATATATATATATATATATATATATATATATATATATATATATATATATATATATATATATATATATATATATATATATATATATATGTATATATATATATATATATATATATGTATATATATATATATGTATATCTATATATATGTATATGTATATATATATATGTATATATATAAATATGCATATCTATATATATATATATATAAACATCTGTATATATATATATGTCTCTTTCAACATAAAAATTAATAGTATTATCAACGTCATCAAACTATATATGTATATATATATATCTATATATATATGATATATATATAAACATCTGTATATATATATATGTATATATATATATAAACATCTGCATATATATATATGTCTCTTTCAACATAAAAATTAATAGTTTTATCAACGCCATCAAACTATATATATATATAATATATATATATATATATATATATATATATATATATATATATGTATATATATATATATATATATATATATATATATATATATATATATATATATATATATATATCTCTATATATATATATATATATCTATATATATATATATATATATATATATATATATATATATATATATATATATATATATATACAGATGTTTATGCAGGTGCATGTTTATATACATACACTCCAACTACACATATAAGGGGTGTCGTGTTTTTCAGGGTTATTGGCATGCCGGATCTCCCCAATTCATTATCGACGGCTCAATACTTTACCAGTTGAACAGACCCATAGGGGGCCGTAATTGACGTAAGTTACCGAACTATTGATATATAATGCCAGACACTTCCAATCGTTGGTGCTTTTTTTGTTATGGAAACAACAGTACGCCTTGTCTGGACGTGTGTACTTCCCTGAGCCAATATCCAGTGGATGGTTCCAATTACTTTAGATTAACATGGCCTTTGTATTTTTGAGCGACTAATTCTATTAACGCAAATTTGCGAGCGCTAAGTTAATAGCAAATGCATACAAATAAGGAACATTATGGCAAGGTTCTTGCTGATGAATCACACTTTCATCATTGTTCCCAACGGAGCCGCTTATACGATCAATAGGAGATGGTTAAGCCGGCAGCTCAGGGTATGCTGTCAAAATAATGACATTTACATAGCTTGTTTTCTATTGCTTAACTTGAAATAAATGTCTATCATCGTGGTAATTTGTGGGGTGTATTTGGTTTGCCCATACGTATAATAACATATTGGCTGTTCTCGGATTGTGTCATGTACACAATTGTGCAGCGCGATTTCAGCGAAACATCAAAAGTATTTGAAACATGAATTGTATGGAATGCTACTTGTGCAATACATTTACGGAGTAGTATAGATGAGGCAGTCTGTGTTTAAAAATTGGCTAACGCTCCTCCGGTAATGGTAATAGCATTATTGGGGTATTTTGTCACTTCCATCAACTGGAAGATATCACGAGAGTGATGGAACAGGATGAGTGTGATGCATCGGAATCTTTACTAAAGAGCCAGTGCCCACCTGGCACAAATCCGAAGGTCCATCTATTCAGAATTAAGCACATTCCCTATGTATATGTGCGTATGCAGATATATATGCATGTATGTATGTATGTATGTATGTATGTATGTATGTATGTATGTATGTATGTATGTATGTATGTATGTATGTATGTATGTATGTATGTATGTATGTATGTATGTATGTATGTATGTATGTATGTATGTATGTATGTATGTATGTATGTATGTATGTATGTATGTGTATGTATGTATGTATGTATGTATGTATGTATGTATGTATGTATGTATGTATGTATGTATGTATGTATGTATGTATGTATGTATGTATGTATGTATGTATGTATGTATGTATGTATGTATGTATGTATGTATGTATGTATGTATGTATGTATGTATGTATGTATGTATGTATGTATGTATGTATGTATGTATGTATGTATGTATGTATGTATGTATGTATGTATGTATGTATGTATGTATGTATGTATGTATGTATGTATGTATGTATGTATGTATGTATGTATGTATGTATGTATGTATGTATGTATGTATGTATGTATGTATGTATGTATGTATGTATGTATGTATGTATGTATGTATGTATGTATGTATGTATGTATGTATGTATGTATGTATGTATGTATGTATGTATGTCTGTATGTATGTATGTATGTATGTATGTATGTATGTATGTATGTATGTATGTATGTATGTATGTATGTATGTATGTATGTATGTATGTATGTATGTATGTATGTATGTATGTATGTGTATGTATGTATGTATGTATGTATGTATGTATGTATGTCTGTATGTGTATGTATGTATGTATGTATGTATGTCTGTATGTATGTATGTGTATGTATGTATGTATGTATGTATGTATGTATGTATGTCTGTATGTATGTATGTCTGTATGTATGTATCTGTCTGTATGTCTGTATGTATGTATGTCTGTATGTATGTATGTATGTATGTCTGTATGTATGTCTGTCTGTCTGTCTGTCTGTATGTATGTATGTCTGTCTGTCTGTATGTATGTATGTCTGTATGTCTGTGTATGTCTGTCTGTATGTCTGTCTGTATGTATGTCTGTCTGTCTGTCTGTATGTCTGTATGTATGTATGTATGTATGTCTGTATGTATGTATGTATGTATGTATGTATGTCTGTATGTATGTATGTATGTATGTATGTATGTATGTATGCATGCATGCATGAATGCATGCATGCATGCATGCATGCATGTATGTATGTATGTATGTATGGGGCCTATGTGGAGCTAAAGTTGCTTAATATTAAAAACAATATCGCAGTTAATTTGGGGTTTGTACCAGTCTGTTTGCCAACATACATACAGTCAAACAGTAAGTATATTCCTTTAATACCGAATACTTGCATCGCAGGATCGTCTGTTACAACGATGAATCGCATGATACGATTCAATTCAGGGTTGCGTGGTAATCCCATGGAATACACGTAGCCCAACCAGGCTTATCCTAACATGATACACATGGTGCGTTGCACATTTCTTGTACAAGCGTTTCCTGCCTTGAGTTATTTGGTTCCAGATATCTTGCCCCGGCGTGTTTGCTATGGATTATCCAATATCGACAATGACGTCAGTGGGATGGTGCATGATATGTGGGATTTTGTGACATGTATGTCGATTAACAGCACGCAAGCAATGAAAGGTTTTAAGCAGCATTAACTGGAAACATTGTAGGCTGCCACGAGAACTATCTACAATGTTGTGTTACGCATTACTGACGATACGTTAAACCCATGACAACTGTACCACACCATGACTTATTATTCATTGCTGGCATCTAATCTTTGGAGACTGAAGATACACTTATGATCAATGCCTAAGTATTTAATGTTGCATCTACAATGATCGCAAGTACTGTTTATTTCATCAATGAATAAACAGCGATTGGTACAGATAAATTGATCAGCAAAATGATTTCCGAAGAATGTTCGTTGCTTAAGTGGGGAGGAGTAATGATTGATTGATAAAATTAACGAGTAATGGTAAAATAACAGTAGGTAATAAAAACTTGCGTATATCGTCCTACATTGGGCATCTGTTACCTTTATAGAACATTATATTTACATTCTCATCAATTAATTCTGTTAATGCAGATTTCGCCGGGCGTTATCATCGTACCATGAGGTAAAATATTAAATGATGACAGGCTCTACATTAGTTGCACATAACTCCGCCAGCATGATATCATACGATCAGTTTTCACACATAATATACTAATATAAAGTCACATCGGCCGCATGATTAGGCAGGACGGGCAATCGCTGTGTTCAAATATTTATGATTTGGGCCACGTGGGTGTCATCACAGCTGCTTGATTGCTTTTACTGGAGCTCAACTTACATCCCTGATATTTAATAAACTCTATTTACGATGTCTGTGATGTGAACGAGGTGGAGGATGGAGTAGGAGTAATGTTGGCAACTGTGGGTCAAGAGAAGAAGATATGCAGCCGTTATCAACAATGTGAACAATCAGAGAACGACTATGCTGTTATGGCGAATGCAAACGGAAGTATCTACAGGAAGTCGGGAAAATTCACAAACGTCTTCATTATTGATACACTATGGTTAATCAATGGACGTATTATTTTGTGCGGTGTCGTATCAACGGGAAAATGGACCCTAGTACCTATTTTGGCATATGTATTGTTGTCCCGCTCGAATTCAACTGTAGCAAACCAACTTCATGTTATGTTCTGTGATTAGTGACCTTCCTCTATTTAGTGGACGAGCCTCCATAAATTGGTCACAAAGCGTTCGAAACATTGTCCTAACCGTGCAGCGATAGTATGTCTATATCACATCCACATACATAAGTTTTTTTGAAAAGGTAACGATTTTTGTTATTATAAGCACCTTAAAATATTGCTGTTGATGCTCACGCGAATTCCGACGCATTTGCAATTAAAGGTGCATTTCATCAAAAAATCACTCGCAAGAGTACCCTAAATGGTGCTGATATCCGGATTCCAAAGTTGGAATGGCCGTATATATTTCTTGTTGTTCTTAAATAAACTTTCAATTCCTTATTTTTCACTTCCAGCCAAAAATAGACCATATTTGGAAGCTCATGTATTATTAATTCCGGAAGCGCAGAAACGTCATCACTCTGTGCCGATCGCCGCCGGTGGGTGTTTAGTTTGCGCTATTTCATTGCGACAATGGACGATCAAACCAAGAAAAGAAGAAAAGGTGGAGGGAGAAAGAAGATGTTAATAGATTCAACAACTAAGAGAAGGAAGCTCGAGCTAGACCAGCTGCGGTCTAACACGAGGGTGTCTTAAGATAGGCATTCAGGGAAGTGAGGAGTGTGACCAACGAAGAAGCTGCAAAGTTTTTGCTGGACATGTAAGTAATCTCGTTGTATTATGAATATCCTGCTATCGAATCGGTCTGTATTGAATCGACTTGTGTAAATGTCACCGATTGAATAAAATCTAAGGGCCTATTGTGAGTCCATTGCACCATTTAGATTTGTAAATTGTTGTTGCAAACATACCTTACTTACTTTGTAAATTTCAGGTAGAAAAATTATTGCATCCTCTTGATTCTAATTAAATGGCTGGTGATCAGGTGTTCGTCATATCTTGCCTGCAGTCAAGTTGTGACAATGGACCACAACAGGCATAGGGATAGGACATATGCACTCAACCAGGGTGGGTCAGCCAATGTAAGTCTCTCAGGACCACTCAACTACGCACTGACTAAATGTCCTATCAGAAAACAAAATACTGATGCTGCACATGTAATGTGTTCTAGCTATTTGGCACATATACTGCCATTTGTTGTGTTACAGGTACAGCACTCGCTTCAACAAGCAGTCAATGACGTGGTCATCGGTTTAGAGGCCAAGACTTACGCCCATATACCAGATATGATGGCAGAAATCTTAAGGCCCAAGCAATGCGACAGCAATCACAACAACACCCACAACGCTCTGCTGATGACCCCGCAAAATCCGTTTGAACATTGCTTCTGTGCCAGGCCATCAACCCAAGAAACAGTTGCAGTAGTCTCGTTTTGATTAAAAATATGATTTGGAAATATGTTTTTGTTGAAATGTACAAATCTTTTATTAGTCACATTCTTTTGTCGGTAAATCCAAACTATAATAGAAGAACTCATGTAATTGGCAAATAAATAATACATGAACTCATTTTAATGTCACTTCTTTTTTATCAGGGCTAGAATTATGAACATAGAAAGTCAAATCTGAAGATAAGTGTCATGACTAATTGACAAAATAATGTGTGCATAATTCTTTTCTTCTGTGTTTGAGAGACGAAAAATTTACTAATATATGAATGCTCATTCCATAAAACAAATAGACAATAAGTTATCAGATTGTTGAAGCAAAAATGTTCAGAACAAATAATACCACATGTTTTGTGAGACTAGGCAATTTATAATCCATACAAAAATACCAATCAGTGATATTTCCTGATTAAAATTAAAAATTAAAACATTTAAGCTTAGTATATTACCAAAATCTATTTTGTATTAAGCCTGTATACTGTCAATACTTGTTAAGGAAGAGGTCTCTGATCTTCCTTTCACAACCGGAGATAGTTACCCTCCTGTCTAAGCATCTTTGTTTTTGTCCTCGACAACCGTATCCCATAGCAAGTCCACCCGGTACCTGTTAATAACCTCAATGACCGGGTCAAGCACAACTCCTTCCATCTGAGATAGTGCATATGTGCAAAAGTCTGGTCTGTTAGTGCAACATTGCCGCTCCACAGTGGGAGGCATTTCCCTACATTGAAGGCAGATGCAACAGTCTGGTGAAGTGGTAGTTGATGGAGTGTGGAATCCTTCTTTCGGCGGTGTGGGTTGTCGGGTGATTGTAAGCGCAAACTGTGGCTGTCTTTCTAACCAGCAACTGCCGCACCCCATCCAAATGCAGCTACCGCACTAAATTCTGAAAATATGAGTTATCAAAAGTCTTCATTTTGATGGATTGAATATCTCCAATGCAAATTTCTCTCTGTGACCGAAATTGCATGAAGGTTTTTGGAGCAGCTGAAGAGTGCTAACTGCTGAGTTGTACAATACCTTCAATTTCTCCTTCTGTGACAGCTCGAAAGATTTAGCAGCCACTCTACTCTGCTGTAGGGTCTGGTTAGCTATTGATGTGTTGCAAAGTTAACCTCCGCAAACAAGATTGACTCGCTTTCGGCCTATCAAGGTCTACAAACAAATGAGAACCAATGGAAATTTATGGTTCGATAAGTCCAACATTGGACCTATTTACTGACAAAGTGATTCAATTAGGTAAGGCAAGCCCAAAAGTACCTTGAAGAAGGTGGGGCTCCTCTGCCACCTCTTCAGGCTGGTCTGCAACCTCCACCAACTTGGACACCTGTGTGTTGGTGAACAATTTCTAACCATTAAACACATCCTTCCCAGTCATAATGGATGTATTGAGTTCAATAAAATACCCTTGATAAGAATCAAATAAAAAAGGAACCAGCCTCAGTTCCACTCACGTTGTCAGAATATGTACCATGACCCCTTCCATTGCCTCTTCTTGTACGTGATCCCCTCCTTGGTGTTTTGATTTCCTTTAAATTTGAAAGTGGGTTGGTTCAATTTAATTAATGAATGAACATGACAAGAATAATTCAATCAATAATGTAGCCAAAAGCCTGCAAAAGTCAGCCAAACCCATACGATGATACATACCACCCCAAACTCCTAGCGTGTTTCAGTACACAGGGATTTGCATTGGCTGGCCGCTATCTTCTCTGTAGGGTTTATGTATGCATAGAAGATAGCGACCGGCAAGCCAATTCAAATCCCTGTTTCAGTTCACTATAACCAGATAACGTAGTCGTCTTGGGGGAGACCCCAGTCTCTTGATTTATAATACAATTTATGAGTTTATTCAGGAATATTCCAATAGTTTGCTATGAAAAAGCACCGATAACTGCATATGAAATAATCAAACTTCGAACAAGTGTCATGGCTTTACACTCCAAAACGTGACAGACTAGTCAAGAATGTCGTTTTTATTACGCTTGAACATGCGCAGCCTCAGGGCACCGGTCGAACGGTAGTATAAATATAATATACTAAGTCTAAGGGCTACCTCAGGGTTTGTTCGCAGGTGTAACGCTATATATTGTTAAATTTACGGTAAACTATTGAACCGATAGTGTTGACTTTATTGAGGCGGGTTCTTTTTTATATATAACATTCGAAAACTCCAATCAAAGAAGAGTCATACAAGAAATGTAGGAATCAAAACGCTCGCCATTTCGGCTGCATGCGTTTCCACCTTCTGTCGAATCTGCGCTGCGCGTGACGTCACGACTATGCGTTGTAAACAAATGACCCTCCAATACGCATGCGTCATTTTCCCATCGACATGTGCTCATGTTTGTAAACATGGGTGTGACCGACAGATTTCGATACGATGTAATCGACGATATAGTGTTGAACTAGTCCGCAAAAAGGTTTATTTGGGTTCTAAAAGAGTTGTTCTATTAAATGGAGCAAAAAAACCGCATGCCATTTTTTTTGAAAAAAATGCACCTTTAAAACCAGTTATAACTTGCTCTTATGCAATGCAGTTATCTTATACAAGCTTTTGGTAAATTAATGCAAGAAAAGAATATATCTACTTGGTTTGAGTACTTGGCCAAATAGTTCAATGACATCTTGTATCATACTGCAACAAAACTTAATTAACCAACGCATCCCAATCATTCCAATAGTCATTTTCTTAAGCAATTTCGTTAGAAATGTCAAATAGAAAGTAATGGGCAAAAAGGGCTACGAACGACGCAATGTCGATGCCACACAAAAAGCCTAAAGCGGACACGCATATACCAAATTTGATGATACATACCTGAAGCCATGGCGGGCATTTGAATAAAATGATTTCGAGTGTAAGATATAAGCGGGATGTTGTGAAAGTGTACCAAACCCTTTCTTACTACGTGTAAAGCACACAAAAGGTGATGTGGGGAAACTTATATGTGATAACCAAAAGATGCACCATGTTGGAAGAATATTGCTTAATCATGTAAACTGTAAATGGGTGAATACAGATTGTACATAATCGCTTCCATCCGACAAACACCATAAGCGGTTGTGTCCTGCAAGTCACTTATACGGCACTCCGATTAATTATATCTACAATGTATCTCTTGATACATTTTTGGGGCAAGCATGGAACGTCCGAAACCTAGACAACTTTTGGACTGAGACGACTGCTTTAGAGTGTGATAAAAATTACCCGCGCAACAGTGTTGTTAGATACACGCACATGAATTGGCGTTTGTGTGATGGAAACACAATGAATGCCACGGGTATTTGGGTATGGGTGGCAACAAAGCTCCCCCGAACACACATATTTGTAGTGCTATCAGATCCTTATGTTTTCAAGACATATACGGGTTATTTGTGTCTCGCCAGCAGTATTCCTGATACCATCAGTGCTGATATCGTAGATGATTTCGTATATATCGCATTATCGTTTATTACAGTTTATCGTGCATACCTCTAAGCTAAGGGGCAAATGAAATGTTTGCAGCTGGAGGTATGATCCGCATGCCACTGGGTTGTTCTAGCTACGCTGCGACAGCCCATTCCATGCAATATTGCCGTGGATCAGCTTGTAAGTTTATGGTTAAGTACAGCAACTCCGCGCAATAAAGCTCTGATGACGTTTATTCGAACTTTATTTGGGTATCTAGATTTAGCCATTATCAATATAAAATATCTTTAGAAGGTACTGTCAAAAACATTTATTGAATATTAACCCATTAGTTTGTTCCATTTCACTACCTCCCTGCTTTATTGCCGTGTCGGAAGAAAAGGATATAAAGTCCATTATGTCCTGCATGCCATGTTGTATAAATATGCGGCTAATTTTGATGTAAATGACACCCTACCGAAATGACAGTTTATGTGGAGGTATGCGTTGAATTGTATCAGTCGTATTTTTTATGAAGACCAGATTCTTGAGGAGACAATTGTATATGCAGAACCAAGTTAGTGCAGAGAACTGTTTTTTTTTTTCAAAATGTCACACTATAGGAAGCCAACATTAACAATATCTGAAACAGGAGGTGTACGACGTAGCACAACAATTCAGCTACTTTCCAGGTCAATTGCCTGCATCTTGGATCTTAGCAAGCAGCAATAAGCGACCCACTCTTTGCATGCTCCGGCATTAGGGGGCAATACTTAGAAAACATTTTGAATAAATCATGCGCCTAACTTTTTCAGTTGCCTTGTGAATTTGGTACTGAAAGTACAGCATTGTGGTGGTTAATGTTGAGTTGTTAAATAAACCGTTACACACGGTTCATCGACGACTGCATACAAACCTCTGTTATGTATCGTTGGCAAATGCATAACCAATCTTGACCAAATCATCATCAGTCATCAATGGAGCGTGTTTGTAAACAATCACTGTAGTTGAGTGTGACAGTGAATAACCTGCGATAAAATCCAATTAAAATTATGCTGACAAGATATACGCTTTTAGCAATTCAATGGGTGATATATTGATAATCAACGAGCTTGCACGACATGGCGTCGCTTATCGGTCGGTGTTGCCCTTCGGCTTGCTTGCAGCTAAGTCTCGAATGCGAGCTGCTGCATTAATAAACGGCCTGTGAGTAATGCATGTGATTTAAGCAATAGAATATTTAGACAAGTAGTGAGCATGGCAGCTCATTGGGCTAATGGTGTTGCTTTATATGCGTTGTCATAAACAAATTAAATGCTTTTGTACCAGCTTTCGTTTGCAAACTTGTGTTTCTTCATTGACCGTCTCTCTATTGCCAGCGCAATATAGCTGACAACCATCAATGTGTTGTTGGAATTTCACTCTTCAACATCTCATTTACAAAAGAAAAGAAAACATTCACTGATGCAGATAAATATCCTATTAATATCTCACTATATTGACTCCATAGTTAAATGATTGTCATTATAGCAGCGTCTGGTCGACATCTTGTTCGCTATAGTGAATACAAACTTACGCCAATGGTGCCAAAAACATGCATGTTTTTCTACGTAACGGTCCGCTACATTCATTGACGTGACGTTTCGGCGGGTATCATTGATTTGACTGAGCTGCGTTAACCTGCTACAAATTATCAGTCGCCCAAAGGTATTAGAGTCAATTGAAGAAAAGCTTCCTTCGGTATTTTCCAAAATGATCACAGAGCATCTATAAATAAACAAATGTATGTATGTATGTATGTATGTATGTATGTATGTATGTATGTATGTATGTATGTATGTATGTATGTATGTATGTATGTATGTATGTATGTATGTATGTATGTATGTATGTATGTATGTATGTATGTATGTATGTATGTATGTATGTATGTATGTATGTATGTATGTATGTATGTATGTATGTATGTATGTATGTATGTATGTATGTATGTATGTATGTATGTATGTATGTATGTATGTGTATGTATGTATGTATGTATGTCTGTATGTATGTCTGTCTGTATGTATAGGATGTAGGTATGTATGTATGTTGTATGTATGTATGTCTGTATGTCTGTATGTCTGTATGTATGTATGTATGTCTGTATGTATGTCTGTATGTATGTATGTATGTATGTATGTATGTATGTCTGTCTGTATGTATGTATGTGTATGTATGTATGTCTGTATGTATGTATGTATGTATGTATGTATGTATGTATGTCTGTATGTATGTATGTATGTATGTATGTATGTATGTATGTATGTATGTATGTATGTGTGTATGTATGTATGTATGTATGTATGTATGTATTTATGTAAGGATGTAAGAATGTATGTATATGTAATCGTGCCTGATCGTTCCATCAACTTGTACAATCTTACGTGGTCCTGCCAAACTGTTTATAGCTACGCTAAGAGTGTTTTTGCGGTGATCGCTTCCCTAATTATTATAGATTGTAATCGTAAGGCGGCGCTACCGTGACAAAACAAAAGCACATACGACTACTTGGCTGCCATCACTGCAATCGATGAGAGCGGACAAAATGTTGTTTCCCAGAGCCTTGCCGCTGCCAAAACATGTCGCGCAACAGGCTTATGAATAGTGAAAATAGCAAGTACACTATTTGATAAACGTCAGCTTGATAAATTATCTGGCATTGAGGTTCGCGAGGTTAACGATGTTCGATCGTTCATGTCCGCACTACGGATTGTAGTTAAAGATTGTCAATAACTGTCTGAAGTGAGGGAACTCTAAATTAAACAAAGAATTCCACGTGGTTTTCAGAGACGCTATTACAAGACGCTATGACAATAACGCTTCGACTAACAGGTGACGTCTTCAAATATTTCCATGGGCGGCTCGCGCGAGCGTAGAGCGAATATATAAATTCTTGTTCTCTACACATATGACATGGTATTGGCAATGCCCAAGCTGACCGTTCGGTGAATAATCGGTAAAATGTAATGATGGAAGGTTATTGGACCTAAATTGGTCATCCAATCTTATCAGCTAGCAAAGCATGTAAGGTACTTTAAACCGCAAGAGAGCGATTTCGTTAATCAGAGCGGTAGCATTTTGTATTCTGTAGCAGTGCCGATTAAAGACGACCTTCCCAATTAACCTGGCAACAAGTTTATTTCCTCGAGGTCTACTGCCCCACAAATGAGATCGCAGGAAGCGAGTTACCCTCTAAAAGTACCACATTGCGACTGTTTTGAGGTATCCGTATTTCATAAAGAGAACTAGCGGATTCTACCTTGCGTCTCGTATGCCCAAGCAAATGCGGCTCTGGCCTTTATATGTATATATATATATATATATATATATATATATATATATATATATATATATATATAGAGATAGATAGAGAGAGATAGAGATAGATATATAGAGATATATATATATATAGAGATATATATAGATATATCTATATATATATATATATATATAGAGATAGATCTATATATATATATAAATATATATATCTCTATATGATATATATATATCTATATATCTATATATATCTCTATATATCTATATATATATATATATATATATATATATATATATATATATATATCTATATCTATATATATATTTGTCTGACAAAGCTGTACCTCCCATGCTTAATGCAAACGACTCGCTGGGCCGCTGGCCGCGGCAGTGGGAATATCTAACTTCCAGTCAATGCTAGAGGTGCTGCAAATGGTTTGTCCATGTTTGCTCGCCATAAAAGGCAGAGGTCATGATGAGATTAATGATTGCACCCATATGCTCCTATACGTGGCTCGTCTCAAGAGCAGCAACATACAATACACAAAGCACAAAACAAGGCTTTATTATACGAGCTCTACCAGCTCATGTCTTGCATGATTTAGTAATCGCATGATAGTTATTGTATTTACTGATTTTTACACTGCATCCCGGGCGTTTCAGGCCATGATTCATAAGTCAGTGGCCATATTAGGTGCTAATGGTTTTGATCGCTTGTAACAACATCTGATTTGTTGCTCCTGCTTTTTGCATGCTGGCATTGTTCTATGTCTATTTGATGTCGCTAAACATTCGTTAATGAAGATGGAAACAAGCCAATGTAAATAGATACCAAACTTCAATCTCATTTATGATTTGCTATCTTCTGTCGCTACCGAAAGAGCAGTAATATTATCTCAACAGACACACTCTAGCGTTTAAACAATCGTTCTGCGATCTGAATAGGTTGTAACCATTCAGCCAAACATACATACTGTAGCATGACATTCTTTTGGTATAACAGCCCAATAATTTGTACATTAAAATTACTCTGAAAACACCTGGTTTGCTACCGCGCTAATAATTCTCAATTTTCTTTTTATCACAGTGAGGAAAATTGGAGGGTCACAGAAAATCCTATATGGAATGCAGATTTTTATTAACATAAATACCATCTGGTTGTCAATTGTGGATTTTCCAACATTCTCAAAAAAAGATTATAGCATATTAGCAACCTTAATCCCTCCAACACAATTTCTAATTTACCATTATTATCACACTGACTTAAGGGGAATTGGGCTCACAAATATTTTCCGCAGATGTTCCAGAGCTTACAACATTCAGGTCAATTAAGCATATTAATATATAGTAGTGGTGCAATGGGATGTGTGCTGGGATGACGGTTTCTAGAGAATCCCATTCGTAGAGACTGTGGTATACACGAAACGTCTCGCAAAAAACTGTGTGATTTGTTATTGAGGAATTACCAAGCGTCGACAAATAGGATTTAGCAGTTCTCTAATTTGCACTTACCCTTAATTATGATATCAAGTTTAAAACATGCTAGATTTGTCATATATTACTCTCATATCCCAATTTTAGATTACCGGGTCTTCTGCGACAGGAGCCGAATCACCTGTTGACAATCATGTAATAAAACAATTACAAGGGCAAACTTTAACATTTCGTGTTTCCGGTAGAACGCATTGAGATCTCATTCCAGTTGAAGACTTTATTCGGACTAACGTGCTAAGTAAAGGTTTTGAATATAATTGAATACTTTGTTGTGATGCCATGCATCTTATTTTTAATTTTCATACGATCTATGCAACTCCGACGTGGTTTTCACTGTTTATGAGACCTTAAAGGCATATGATCGCTTCCACAGTTAAATATCGGTACATTGACTGTTCCATGGTTAAATTTTAGGGGATAGTTCACTTGTTTATCATTCATATCAAACTGCTGATAGACCGACCGTAATATATATTCAGCATATATTGCGTTGGTCTGACGACACAAAATTGCACATGTGGTGGAGATGTTTTCGAGTTGGTAAAGCGAATAATGACTTTAACAGTCTACTATATTAGCTAAGTATTTAATAATATTTTGCCATCGCCGTTAGTGGGGTGGTGCAATGATGTTAAATCTTATGTAACGTTTATTGCCGATACATTGGCAGTGCTACAAAGGCTAATACATGATACTATGACGCATGACTACGATTACTCATAGAGGAAATAACTACGCCTCTTACTTCCTCTATCACTTGGATTGCCGGATAAGAAACATAAATTGGTATCACGGTAACCTTTTTCCTTTTCTTTATCACGAGCTAATATTTCAACAGTATCATTCCTGACAAATGTTTGCTACACTCGAATAATGTAGCATTTGTTCTAGAGAGATTCCTTTGAAGCAGAGTGGACAGAATATCTTGCACTGTGATATGAGGATTGAAGCCAAGTGGATTTCCGGATAAGAAAAGGAACATTAATTGGTATCAAGGTAACCTTAACAAATTCTTTCGCTGCAGAGCAACCATTCTTTTTCATTAAGACGAGCTAATATTTCAACAGTATCTTCGCTGACAAATGTTTAATACACTAGAATGCACTGTGATATGAGGATTGAATCCACCATTCGACAACCGCTCAATCATGGCCCGTTCAGCCATGCTTCAAGTGGGTATTTCAGTGTATTTCTCTAGGATATCGGTGGTGGCCATTGCCGCTTTGAAACAATTAGTACTTAAAAAATAATGCCGGGCTATGCAATTTCTCTGGTTTAATGGTAATAAAACCCAGCGGTAAGATTGAACGCAAAAACACCATAACAATAGTTCTCCGTGAATGTAACAACAATGGTGGCAAAAGACCCTATCAGAAAAATGGGTTAGGAACGGTTTCCTCTGATCGTGTCATTGTTGCAACAGGCCCGGTTGCTACTGAGCATTCACAACAACAAAGCTACGCAATGGGCGTCTATCGCTAGATGTCAAGATAGACTAGCAGCATACATCCAGTAACATACTATCGTTCCCGTTTAAATACTCACTGTGCTTCGGAATGTCTAGTATATTAACACTATGGGTTGAAAACAAAGTGACAATAGCACGTGAGAACTATTATCGCTCGTATACGACTAGTCAGCAGGTCGACCATGTGTTTAGACTACCCGTGAAGTGAAGGACGACAAATCGTATTCCATGTTGCATGCATGTGTCCCGGTCAATGATATTCTTCTGTTAAAAATGTACTACAACATAAACCAACAACCCGACCCAGGAGATGGTATCAGGATGGTAGCCAGTTGGACCGTAGTTTTTGCATACAGAATCTAATTGGGTCATCCTGCTTTCCCTAAACCTACAGTAGCCTCATTAGGGTCAATCTACATAACCCAACCGGCAACTACAAAACTTACCGTTGTTACGGATACTTTTGTCGAGCCTGAACGTAACATAGCCTACTCGCTCTTTACCAGTTCCCGAAAATTAAGTGGGAAACAGTGCCTTGCCATTGACTGGTTACGCATGTCCAGGACGAAACATGAAAGCTTGTTTGATTTGAGCTGCCCGAGTAAATGGGAGTTGCCTGCTCGAAATACCTATATATATTGCACAGCGATATTGTACGTCCAGAATAACGTGACCCTCCAGTGGGATGATACCAGGATGAAAAACACTTTGCTCGGGGTGTATCTTATCTTTAAGGGTGGTCAAATACATCACAAACATACGCTCACTAGCCGTCGCTCAAACCTACCTTATCTTTCAGAGCGGTCAATTATACACACAACACATGGTCACACCGGCTTTAATATCAGATTGGGTTCATGTTTTTCATCCATCTGCATCACCAAGTTGAATTGTACATGAGACATACCATCGAACAAAAAATGTGGTCGTTTAATTTCAGGGTCAATTGTCGTTACGTTGCTTTATCAAACCCCTTGAAATCATCCTATGTATTAGCTTGCACATTCAAAAGTCGTCACTGCATGCAATCTGGATATCGTACGATGAACTAAGAATCATCACTTTAGTTTACAAACAACACAAATCGTTCATTATGCGAGTCCTACACACCCCATCATTTAGAGAGTGCAATGTGCGGCCAATATTGCATTAGTTAGCATCATAATTGTATCAGTGCCTTCTTGCTGTTAGCGCATACCATTTACAATGTTGGCAGCCGTTCAATAAAGCTTGCACATGTATCAAATTTCATGGCCACGGGAAATTACATCACGACTCATGAAGGTGTTGAAAGCGATTTCTGGCTAGTATAAGTACCTTGTTAGATGTATGGTTAGGTGCTTATATGCCCTTAAAGATGCAAGCGTCTCCGTCAAATATATTTACAACGTTACAGGCTATAAAGGCTAATCACCGCCACCCATGGCAATGGTGTTAGTCAGGAGTGCCTCATGGCACTTGGGTTTTCGATGGAGACGACTTGTACCCTCTGCTGTATAAGCAATGAAACACGTCTTTGTGTGGGGAACCTTATATGTGATAACCAGAAGATGCACCATGTTGGAAGAATATTGCTGAATCATGTAAACTGTAAATGGGTGAATACAGATTGTACATAATCTCATCCATCCGACAAACACCATAAGCGGTTGTGTCCTGCAAGTCACTTATACGGCACTCCGATTAATTATATCTACAATGTATCTCTTGATACATTTTTGGGGCAAGCATGGAACGTCCGAAACCTAGACAACTTTTGGACTGAGACGACTGCTTTAGAGTGGGATAAAAATTACCCGCGCAACAGTGTTGTTAGATACACGCACATGAATTGGCGTTTGTGTGATGGAAACACAATGAATGCCACGGGTATTTGGGTATGGGTGGCAACAAAGCCTGTTCGAATGGTCTTATCAGCATACTTCATACCCAATAGCGTAGTAGTGAGACAGCTACCTTTTTTATTAACACATGAATTTAAAAAAATGTCAGCCTTCCATTATAGTGATGCCTCCCGCAAAGCTCCCCCGAACACACATATTTGTAGTGCTATCAGATCCTTATGTTTTCAAGACATATGCGGGTTATTTGTGTCTCGCCAGCAGTATTCCTGATACCATCAGTGCTGATATCGTAGATGATTTCGTATATATCGCATTATCGTTTATTACAGTTTATCGTGCATACCTCTAAGCTAAGGGGCAAATAAAATGTTTGCAGCTGGAGGTATGATCCGCATGCCACTGGGTTGTTCTAGCTACGCTGCGACCGCCCATTCCATGCAATGTTGCCGTGGATCAGCTTGTAAGTTTATGGTTAAGTACAGCAACTCCGCGCAATAAAGCTCTGATGACGTTTATTCGAACTTTATTTGGGTATCTAGATTTAGCCATTATCAATATAAAATATCTTTAGAAGGTACTGTCAAAAACATTTATTGAATATTAACCCATTAGTTTGTTCCATTTCACTACCTCCCTGCTTTATTGCCGTGTCGGAAGAAAAGGATATAAAGTCCATTATGTCCTGCATGCCATGTTGTATAAATATGCGGCTAATTTTGATGTAAATGACACCCTACCGAAATGACAGTTTATGTGGAGGTATGCGTTGAATTGTATCAGTCGTATTTTTTATGAAGACCAGATTCTTGAGGAGACAATTGTATATGCAGAACCAAGTTAGTGCAGAGAACTGTTTTTTTTTCAAAATGTCACACTATAGGAAGCCAACATTAACAATATCTGAAACAGGAGGTGTACGACGTAGCACAACAATTCAGCTACTTTCCAGGTCAATTGCCTGCATCTTGGATCTTAGCAAGCAGCAATAAGCGACCCACTCTTTGCATGCTCCGGCATTAGGGGGCAATACTTAGAAAACATTTTGAATAAATCATGCGCATAACTTTTTCAGTTGCCTTGTGAATTTGGTACTGAAAGTACAGCATTGTGGTGGTTAATGTTGAGTTGTTAAATAAACCGTTACACACGGTTCATCGACGACTGCATACAGACCTCTGTTATGTATCGTTGGCAAATGCATAACCAATCTTGACCAAATCATCATCAGTCATCAATGGAGCGTGTTTGTAAACAATCACTGTAGTTGAATGTGAACAGTGAATAACCTGCGATAAAATCCAATTAAAATTATGCTGACAAGATATACGCTTTTAGCAATTCAATGGGTGATATATTGATAATCAACGAGCTTGCACGACATGGCGTCGCTTATCGGTCGGTGTTGCCCTTCGGCTTGCTTGCAGCTAAATCTCGAATGCGAGCTGCTGCATTAATAAACGGCCTGTGAGTAATGCATGTGATTTAAGCAATAGAATATTTAGACAAGTAGTGAGCATGGCAGCTCATTGGGCTAATGGTGTTGCTTTATATGCGTTGTCATAAACAAATTAAATGCTTTTGTACCAGCTTTCGTTTGCAAACTTGTGTTTCTTCATTGACCGTCTCTCTATTGCCAGCGCAATATAGCTGACAACCATCAATGTGTTGTTGGAATTTCACTCTTCAACATCTCATTTACAAAAGAAAAGAAAACATTCACTGATGCAGATAATGTATGTATGTATGTATGTATGTATGTATGTATGTATGTATGTATGTATGTATGTATGTATGTATGTATGTATGTATGTATGTATGTATGTATGTATGTATGTATGTATGTATGTATGTATGTATGTATGTATGTATGTATGTATGTATGTGTGTGTGTATGTATGTATGTGTGTGTATGTATGTATATGTATGTATGTATGTATGTATGTATGTATGTATGTATGTATGTCTGTATGTATGTATGTATGTATGTATGTATGTATGTATGTATGTCTGTCTGTATGTCTGTATGTATGTATGTATGTATGTATGTCCGGCTGTATGTATGTATGTATGTGCCTGTATGTATGTATGTATGTCTGTATGTATGTATGTATGTATGTATGTATGTATGTATGTATGTATGTATGTCTGTATGTATGTATGTCTGTATGTATGTATGTATGTATGTATGTATGTATGTATGTATGTGTATGTATGTATGTATGTCTGTATGTATGTATGTATGTATGTATGGTATGTATGTATGTATGTATGTATGTATGTATGTATGTATGTATGTATGTATGTATGTATGTATGTATGTATGTATGTATGTATGTATGTATGTATGTATGTATGTATGTATGTATGTATGTATGTATGTATGTATGTATGTATGTATGTATGTATGTATGTATGTATGTATTTATGTAAGGATGTAAGAATGTATGTATATGTAATCGTGCCTGATCGTTCCATCAACATAATGAATCTAACGCTCCAATTAGATTGCTCGTCAGCTTGTACAATCTTACGTGGTCCTGCCAAACTGTTTATAGCTACGCTAAGAGTGTTTTTGCGGTGATCGCTTCCCTAATTATTATAGATTGTAATCGTAAGGCGGCGCTACCGTGACAAAACAAAAGCACATACGACTACTTGGCTGCCATCACTGCAATCGATGAGAGCGGACAAAATGTTGTTTCCCAGAGCCTTGCCGCTGCCAAAACATGTCGCGCAACAGGCTTATGAATAGTGAAAATAGCAAGTACACTATTTGATAAACGTCAGCTTGATAAATTATCTGGCATTGAGGTTCGCGAGGTTAACGATGTTCGATCGTTCATGTCCGCACTACGGATTGTAGTTAAAGATTGTCAATAACTGTCTGAAGTGAGGGAACTCTAAATTAAACAAAGAATTCCACGTGGTTTTCAGAGACGCTATTACAAGACGCTATGACAATAACGCTTCGACTAACAGGTGACGTCTTCAAATATTTCCATGGGCGGCTCGCGCGAGCGTAGAGCGAATATATAAATTCTTGTTCTCTACACATATGACATGGTATTGGCAATGCCCAAGCTGACCGTTCGGTGAATAATCGGTAAAATGTAATGATGGAAGGTTATTGGACCTAAATTGGTCATCCAATCTTATCAGCTAGCAAAGCATGTAAGGTACTTTAAACCGCAAGAGAGCGATTTCGTTAATCAGAGCGGTAGCATTTTGTATTCTGTAGCAGTGCCGATTAAAGACGACCTTCCCAATTAACCTGGCAACAAGTTTATTTCCTCGAGGTCTACTGCCCCACAAATGAGATCGCAGGAAGCGAGTTACCCTCTAAAAGTACCACATTGCGACTGTTTTGAGGTATCCGTATTTCATAAAGAGAACTAGCGGATTCTACCTTGCGTCTCGTATGCCCAAGCAAATGCGGTCCTCTGGCCTTTATATGTATATATATATATATAT
The DNA here is from genome assembly GCA_034190875.2 of Urechis unicinctus. NCBI lineage: Eukaryota > Metazoa > Annelida > Polychaeta > Xenopneusta > Urechidae > Urechis > Urechis unicinctus. Next base: position 18,356,817 of record CM067354.1, read on the forward strand.
ATATATATATATATATATATATATATATATATATATATATATATATATATATATATATATATATATATATATATATATATATATATATATATATATATATATATATATATATATATATATCTATATATATATATATATATATATATATTTGTCTGACAAAGCTGTACCTCCCATGCTTAATGCAAACGACTCGCTGGGCCGCTGGCCGCGGCAGTGGGAATATCTAACTTCCAGTCAATGCTAGAGGTGCTGCAAATGGTTTGTCCATGTTTGCTCGCCATAAAAGGCAGAGGTCATGATGAGATTAATGATTGCACCCATATGCTCCTATACGTGGCTCGTCTCAAGAGCAGCAACATACAATACACAAAGCACAAAACAAGGCTTTATTATACGAGCTCTACCAGCTCATGTCTTGCATGATTTAGTAATCGCATGATAGTTATTGTATTTTTACTGATTTTTACACTGCATCCCGGGCGTTTCAGGCCATGATTCATAAGTCAGTGGCCATATTAGGTGCTAATGGTTTTGATCGCTTGTAACAACATCTGATTTGTTGCTCCTGCTTTTTGCATGCTGGCATTGTTCTATGCCTATTTGATGTCGCTAAACATTCGTTAATGAAGATGGAAACAAGCCAATGTAAATAGATACCAAACTTCAATCTCATTTATGATTTGCTATCTTCTGTCGCTACCGAAAGAGCAGTAATATTATCTCAACAGACACACTCTAGCGTTTTAAACAATCGTTCTGCGATCTGAATAGGTTGTAACCATTCAGCCAAACATACATACTGTAGCATGACATTCTTTTGGTATAACAGCCCAATAATTTGTACATTAAAATTACTCTGAAAACACCTGGTTTGCTACCGCGCTAATAATTCTCAATTTTCTTTTATCACAGTGAGGAAAATTGGAGGGTCACAGAAAATCCTATATGGAATGCAGATTTTTATTAACATAAATACCATCTGGTTGTCAATTGTGGATTTTCCAACATTCTCAAAAAAAGATTATAGCATATTAGCAACCTTAATCCCTCCAACACAATTTCTAATTTACCATTATTATCACACTGACTTAAGGGGAATTGGGCTCACAAATATTTTCCGCAGATGTTCCAGAGCTTACAACATTCAGGTCAATTAAGCATATTAATATATAGTAGTGGTGCAATGGGATGTGTGCTGGGATGACGGTTTCTAGAGAATCCCATTCGTAGAGACTGTGGTATACACGAAACGTCTCGCAAAAAACTGTGTGATTTGTTATTGAGGAATTACCAAGCGTCGACAAATAGGATTTAGCAGTTCTCTAATTTGCACTTACCCTTAATTATGATATCAAGTTTAAAACATGCTAGATTTGTCATATATTACTCTCATATCCCAATTTTAGATTACCGGGTCTTCTGCGACAGGAGCCGAATCACCTGTTGACAATCATGTAATAAAACAATTACAAGGGCAAACTTTAACATTTCGTGTTTCCGGTAGAACGCATTGAGATCTCATTCCAGTTGAAGACTTTATTCGGACTAACGTGCTAAGTAAAGGTTTTGAATATAATTGAATACTTTGTTGTGGTGCCATGCATCTTATTTTTAATTATCATACGATCTATGCAACCCCGACGTGGTTTTCACTGTTTATGAGACCTTAAAGGCATTTGATCGCTTCCACAGTTAAATATCGGCACATTGACTGTTCCATGGTCAAATTTTAGGCGATATTCCACATGTTGGTCATTCATATCAAACTGCTGATAGACCGACCGTAATATATATTCAGCATATATTGCGTTGGTCTCACGACACAAAATTATACATGTGGTGGAGATGTTTTCGAGTTGGTAAAGCGAATAATGACTTTAAGAGTCTACTATATTAGCTAAGTATTTAATAATATTTTGCCATCGCCGTTAGTGGGGTGGTGCAATGATGTTAAATCTTGTGTTACGTTTATTGCCGATACATTGGCAGTGCTACAAAGGCTTCGCTTCGTAATGAAAGTAGAAATAAATTGAACCATTAACAATAACAGTGGTCTAAGTGTATACATATTACAGAACCTACCACCACATATCTACCGTTACCACGACTTTAAGGTATCTGCATACAACAAATATATGCCACATGAAACTTGTTAATTACATTGAGTGTTGCTATCAAATGCTATTTACCAATATGCTAGAGATGGTGAAATGTTGTGAGGGGTAAGCACATTGCGCTTGGACCGATCAAGTAAATAATGCTACCCTTAACCATCCAAATATTCGAATATATAACAGTCGGCCGGCCCAACAAGCTGCACCCTCGGTTGTGAATCAGCCATGCGACAAAGATTCTAAATAAATGGCTGATTGTAAATAAATGGCCGATTAAGTCAATCGATCGTGTAGAATGCAGTGCAATGTAGTTATTAACATATATAATACATATGTTGTCCTTCTAATACATGATACTATGACGAATGACTACGATTACTCATAGAGGAAATAACTACGCCTCTTACTTCCTCTATCACTTGGATTGCCGGATAAGAAACATAAATTGGTATCACGGTAACCTTTTTCCTTTTCTTTATCACGGGCTAATATTTCAACAGTATCATTCCTGACAAATGTTTGCTACACTCGAATAATGTAGCATTTGTTCTAGAGAGATTCCTTTGAAGCAGAGTGGACAGAATATCTTGCACTGTGATATGAGGATTGAAGCCACGTGGATTTCCGGATAAGAAAAGGAACATTAATTGGTATCAAGGTAACCTTAACAAATTCTTTCTCTACAGAGCAACCATTCTTTTTCATTAAGACGAGCTAATATTTCAACAGTATCTTCGCTGACAAATGTTTAATACACTAGAATGCACTGTGATATGAGGATTGAATCCACCATTCGACAACCACTCAATCATGGCCCGTTCAGCCATGCTTCAAGTGGGTATTTCAGTGTATTGCTCTAGGATATCGGTGGTTGCCATTGCCGCTTTGAAACAAGTAGTACTTAAAAAATAATGCCGGGCTATGCAATTTCTCTGGTTAAATGGTAATAAAACACAGCGGTAAGATTGAACGCAAAAACACCATAACAATAGTTCACCGTGAATGTAACAACAATGGTGGCAAAAGACCCTATCAGAAAAATGGGTTAGGAACGGTTTCCTCTGAT
>CM067354.1:18364996-18477496 GCA_034190875.2 Urechis unicinctus
ATCATATAGCCTATTCCCAAATGAAGATATAAACATATATAATTCGGAGCATAGATGCATGAAAAGATGCTTGAAAACACAGAGAGAGGAATGTCCATAAATTATTGGCGATGGGTTGTCACGTTTATAGGGACACAATGATATCATTAAAGAACTTAAGTGGGTTAGAGAGAAATATTTGCTCCTCACATTACGCAGCTTATGAATAATTCAAAGTAGCTATTACTGCCAGTGCTCAAGTTTACTTCAAGCATGCATATGATCAAATGTTTGGGGTCTTCGAGTCTACGTATTTGCGTTCCTTTCTAGCTCTATGCATTACTCGATCTGTGTTTTCAGCATATGTGAACATACTGGACAATTGATTGCCATCATAGTGTCCTCTAATTAGAGATGCATTATAACATATACATTAAATATAGACCGTGCCAAATGAATCAGATGGAATAAGAACTTCAATCCTCGCAATAATAAGCGTCATTGTTGAAACATTCGTATGTACAGAAAAAAGTGATTGTAATAATAGCATCCTGCCACTCTTACCATTCAAGCCATATTATGTTGACCGCCATAATGCAATACAGTTATCTGCACCAATGAAACATTACCTCTTTTCAATTTACCTTCGACTGAGCCGTTCTTTGGGTACTGGCATATCCAGGACAATACCTTCAACCACTATGGCCACATCAAAGCCCCAAATAGAATGGCTACCGTAGATAACCTATGGAAATAAATAGACATTGCCGTATGGATAAAGTGGAATATTGGGTTTTTTTTTGCATAGGTGTGTTTGACACTGGCATTTTGCTGTTGGGTACAATCGTTACCGTCGTAAGAGTCCATCGCGTGATCCATTGTAATTATAACTTTATTCAATAGCCCACGGTGACATCCTGAATGCAATGCTTTCAAAGGGTCTCTGGTTCAACCTGAGTTTTATATTTGTGGTTCAACAATAGTCGTTTCCGAGAACTCTGACTGAGTAGAGATGGTTGGTGCATCATTGTGCGGAAGTAGTAGATTTGTCATATGATATGGCTTGACAGGAACATCAACTAATGAGATCACGCCTGCACGAAGCCTGTAAAATCTAATCGATGCATCATTGTTTTTCCACGGCATTCGCACTTCTAGAGTAACTTGAGATTTATGTTCAAAGTACAACGGTATATTGCGTAACGTTTGCAAATCACAACTAACAGCTCAGATGATAAAGAATCCTGATTGCACCGCCGTGTAATTCAGCCAACACACAAAAACACACACAAACACAAACACACACACACACACACGCACACACACACACATACACACAAACACACAAACGCACAAACGCACACACACGCACACACACACACACACACACACACACACACACACATATATATATATATATATATATATATATATATATATATATATATATATATATATATATATAGATATATATATATATATATATATATATATATATATATATATATATATATATATATATAGTGACGATTACAACCATTCGTACACTCCAATCATTCGTGGACAATTTTTGTAGTACATCTTTGCTTTTATTAATCATCAATTTTGTATATATATATATATATATATATATATATATATATATATATATATATATATATATATATATATATATATATATATATATATATATATATATATATATATATATATATATATATATATATATATATATATATATATATATATATATATATATATATATATATATATATATATATATATATATATCATCTCTACCTGGCTGGTGTTCGGTATTGTCGTAAGACGCTGCCAATTAAGGTATATCTAATATTGTGTTGCTGTTGCAATAAATAATAATCGATATTCCCTGATCGATTCTTTCATATTGATCCTGTCTAAAATCGTTGATTTGTTTACGTGCAAGCCGATCCGCACTGTACAATTCGGTGTCACCATATTGGAAGTAGCTTTACTGGCCAACATTTAAATGTCTCGCTAAAATGGAGCAACATAACATTAGGATCCCGATTGAAAAGATGCGGGTGATGTTGCATGGTTGTATTTAGGCTTTCTCTGCTACGTTTGGTCCGTCAGACAACAGGTACGTTCGTTAGGCTTTTTGACACGATAATAGCTATGAGGCGTAACATGGGTTTCGTCCGCAATTGTTAATACGGCTATTAACAACTGACGCACTACCCTCAACGACCATATAGTCTGGACCCATGCGATGCAGTTGTCACGCAAATCAATTTCTGGCGGAGGCACGCGTACTGAAGCTAGAGTCTCTAGGTATTTAACTACTGTCATATTGTGTACAGTTAATTTCTACGTGGGAATATGTTTTGACCGCACTATAAAACCATACTCAGCTGAACGTGAATCACGCATTTAAATATTAGGAGATAGACAATTACAGCAAACATTCTGTAACTATGATATTGATCGGAATAGCTCCAGTGTAAACATGAATCAGGCGTATCTTCCATGCTTTCGAAATGTTCACTCGTGCTATTTTGTGTAATCTAATCAGCCAATCGGTGGATTGTCCATTACCATAACAACGTACAGGGCAAGTTGACAAATTGACTCTTTATAATTATATCGCCGCTTGCGTTATATGCTAATACTAATTAAATTTATTGCAGCGAAGCTAAAGTTTTAAATGTGCTGCATAAGTAACCAAGTTAGACTTAACGAGGAATAACAACGTTTGTTGTCCCTGCAATGCATCTTCATCACAATTGGGATCAGTTGGGCAACGGCGCGGCTACTTGGTAAGATATCTTAACGCGGAGATACAAACACACACCCACACAAACACACAAACACAAACACACGCAAACACACACACACACAAATGCATACAGTCTGATTCGTATGCATCTATCTTCGTATGCATCTATATGGTTTGATACAGTTAGTATTCTTGTGCGGATTCTTTCCCTCATTCGCACTCTGATTACTTTTAATTCATTAAGAGGCATTATTCCCTTCCCCGAGCAAGCTTATAAAATTTACCCTCTGATTCATCCGCCTCTAGACGATTGTATACACTGAAGCTGAAGGCGGCGGAGATGATTGTATATACTGAAGCTGAAGGCGGCGGAGACGATTGTATATTCTGAAGCTGAAGGCGTCGGAGACGATTGTATATTCTAAAGGTGATAGCGGTGGAGACTTGTACTAAAGGTATGCGAATTAATGTATTGGGAGACGATAAGCCCATCCATTAATCAACGTTCTGCTCCCTTGGTTATATCAAATAGAGACTTTGAACCCCCAAGAGCTTGCTTGACATCAATCACAGGTGTCAATATAATGATGCCGTCGGGGAATGGCTCGCTTTAATAAGAACTTATACATATGCATTCATGTTAGGAATAACAGGTTAGTGGTGTTTGCCAGTCAAGTTATTTCGCGTCCTAACGATTGCAGTGTATTATAATTAGCGACGCGATCACCACGGCGCCTTCCGAAGTGAACCCTCAATGCGTCGCTATATACTCTTTGGTGAGACTACATCCAACATGTATGTAAATCAACTAATGTGATTATATTAAGTAATGTCATGCGATTTATCTAGCATTCTTTAAAAGACGGCAATATCAAGGTAATGCACGCAGACCGGACGAAAATAGTATAAAATGTGAATTTCAGTTCGTCATAACTGGAATTAGGCACTAGCCTTTCTCTATTGGACCTTCGTCTGCTCAGCTTTCTCCTTTATGACTGTTTCGCGTCAGAGGCAATGTTCGAATCAGATCAATTCAACTTCGCTGCAACATTCGAATAGCACATCGGAAACATCGAGAGTGTATGACAGCTGCAATTTGACGGCCTTGATATGAGTTGCTTTGCAGTAAATAAACAGATATAATGTTGTCAAAAACAGGTACATACAAAAGGTGGAACTCTCGATCTCTCTGTGCGCTTGGCACTTGCCCGAATCGTCAAAAACTTGATTAAATAGCAATTTTCATTGAACACTGGATTCGGGCACCAAATTAGAATCGTCACTCATTTTCACTTGTGAATTCCCCGGAAGAGACGGCAGCGTAGTTTGAGTTGGTTGGCATATTTCAGTAGTCGGTGATCTGTACAATAATTCCACCAAACGTGTTAAGGTATATTTTTGGCGCTATGTACTTTGTTGTCGCAAGGAAAGCTGTGTATGAATACCCCATGTATGCAATAATCTTCAGCCGATCTTAACGTCAATTGAATGCGCTTATGTTTTCATCGGCTTATATATCGGTTTCTAAGTATGTAAACGACCAGTTGTATCGCAGATCAAGGGATTTGTGTTTAAGTATGATGTACTATCACGCACGTTCTCTTGATATGCAAAGTGTTTGGATGTCTTTTGATTGGGTTTTTGCAATGATCAGCCGCGAAGATAGCTGTGCCAATTGAGCGATTTATCAGAGCGCCCGTAATTACAGCAGCACTGTCGCTACCTGCCGAATGGGACCATGTGGCAGTAGAATTTGGCCAGATCTTTAAGAAAACCACATTTACCCAATAGGATTATTACAGTATAGCAACCCTTTCTTCTGACGTATATTTCCCCATCAAACACCTGTTTGGTACTCCCATGCAGCTCATGACAAGCACCCGATAGAGACAATTACCTCGTGTGTGCATTTCGTCAGCGATGGATATTAGGGAACGGAAGCTTTTTTATGACGATGATAGAGCGAAGAGCGTATAATCATAATGTGGAATTTGTGCGGGCATACTCCATTACCGGAATTATGTGAAAACTGCTATCATTAGAAGCACTAGGTGTTACAATTAGAGTCATTAAGTGAGATCGAAAGCCGGCTAATGGGTCTAATTGCACCACTTGCTTGATTGCGGCGTCTATGACCTATGTAATGATGATGTAATCATTAATAATATAAGCCATAATTCCACGGCTTTAAGCTTAGACATCGCAGGAATGTATGTCTGCTGCCCTGTATGTATGGTGCTTTATCAACCTGACAGCCCTGATCCATGGCGACAGCAAACAAACCGCTATTTTATAATACAGTAAGAGGGAGTTTCCCATGGTTGACATTCGTCTGATGGAATGAGGGGTTAATAATTGAAATCGCATGCGGATGGAACAGGTCGACAGGGCATGCAGGAATTGCATTACGATGGTCTCATGTAACATATTGCAGCCCATCGGGGCCCTTTGGTTCATCAAAAATGCAATGGTAAATTTACCAGCATACTAACGATAGTTTTTTAAAGCAAAACAATACCCGAACAATTTGGCACCTTGCCACGCACTTAATGAGACAGTTTGGTAGAATAACAACCTAGTTACTTTAAACGAATCAAGAACCTCTACGATTGGATGCGGTGTACGTGCTTACGTATATTACAAAGGCAATTCTCATCTGAATTGCAATACGACTGCTTTCACTAACGACCTGTATGCTATGATATGATTGAATCTGAGGCTTTCTTGCGTCTTCAGGCATCATTGTTTTTCTCCCTACCGCTAGAGCTGCATATTGAATCGTTATTGTACCAAATGGCTATCAAACACTCCGCCAAATCATTCGCTGTCATCACAAACTATTGGTCTGTGCTATCATTATAATGCCAGTTTATTTATTGGAAAGGTGCCAAAAACCTGCCATCGTGCGTATTTGCTTTAGTTCACTTGCTCAAACATAACAGTAGCACTAGCGTATAGCTCTTACTTGTCCTTACTTGTACAGTCTGCAATACCTGTTCAAATATGCAACTAGAATTTTTGTATTGCTGCAGATATGAAACGATTGGTTGCCGTCCTTATCTCTATGGTTTCGGCTATCCAAATGCCATCAAGATTTGACCTCGCGTAGTAAACACGAAAGTAAGCCCCCGACATTATGATGATGAATTGTAAATTATTGAAAAAAAAATACCTTTATGCTGAAGATGGTTTTTTTGTAAGCGCCAGGCCTTCCTAACCCAATGAAGAGTGAACGACGCTCTTGTTTTCCCGACACGTAATTTTCCGTCTCTTAGTCTAGAAATTTCGACAACCTGTACACGCCTGGTGAGAATACAGTGTTTTATGGAAGACTAGACAGTTGTGTCATGCTGCATTATGCAGTATAGGGATTTTCAAGCGAGCCGAAGATTACAAGGAGATTGCATCCGATAGCAAACACGCAAATGCGATGATATCGGGTGCTGCAATACCATGTCGTGGAGGGCACGAAAATATAGCGATTTCAGGGAAATTCACTCAGAAAACAATAACAAACAGTAATAGTGTACTTGATACGGGACATAAATAAGGCAGGACTTCTGCCAGCCATTAGGGATTAATGATACAGAAGCTGGAAGCTCAATTAATGTGACCCGGGATGAGACTCGAGCCAGGAAGGTGAAAGCATGAAATGGCGCGCATGGATGAGATATGATGGATTGCTTAGCACACGCTGTTCGTTACAGGGGTACATCTAGACACCTAATGGTAACTTTCATAAGCAAGTAGTTGAGGCTCAATAATATTTGTAAACGTTATATGATAAAGATAGGTAGGACAAAATAATTATAAAATATGGTCACAATTTACAATAGCCCTTAGTCTTTATGAATTCGTGTGCCAAACATGGGCCACTGGAAAAAAGCCACAGCACTCAGTGGCAACCAACTGACTCGGATAAATCTGTCCTCGAGTGTATTGACTTGGGTCAACTAACTGCGAGTTAACGGCAGTACCAGTGCATAGCTCATACTTGACCTTGCTTGCCAAGTCCTCAGTATTGACCGACCATGGTGGGAGCATGTTTCCATTATTGCCGATAAGGAGTGAGTGGCATCCGTCGCTATGTTGGGGTTTCTACTGTCTAAGCAGCATTAAGATGTGACATAAAGTGATAAAAGCGCAGCCAACCCAGCCCTGTGATACATGTTGTCTAATGTCTTGTTATAAAGGAACAACATCGTAGAACGGAACCAACGTTACTGCCGGGCTGTTAAACATAATTATCAAGCTGCACTTTTAACCCAAAATTGCCTAATCAATATATCTTCTTGTTTATTAGATGTTGTCTCTAATAGTATATGGTAACATTTTCACGGTTCCATTAGAACATATTTGCATGACAGTAACACAAAAGCGGCAATGTATTAAGGTGATAAACCTTGTTTTGAAATGACATTGAAAGGACAATCAACATGGATGAGCAAATAGCGACGGCTACTGCAGTTTGAAAGCGACTACATGGCTTGCTTGGCAATGAATATTCAACTGCTACCGTAGGAGCCACGACATGAGAGAAAAGAGGAGAATAAATGTCGCCATAGATCTCTCTGTACTCATTGCATTCGGCATATTCATCAAAATTTGGGTGTTTAGTTAGCAAGCTCACCTTGAGTCTCTTGTGAGCTTCTGATCATCGCAAATGAAGCTATACGGTATTCACAGCGGCCTGAGTTTATTTGTAACCCGGTTAGCCCGGTTGTCGCCAGCTGCTGCAGCAACAAACGGCCTATTCATGTGACTTATACCTCATATATGAGAATCGGTCAAACCAATGCAAATGGGAAACTTACGCCTCTTTGAATCATCCTAATGCATTGTCTGGACCCGCTGAAGTCCTCACGAAACTAGGTGATAATATTCGCGTTGACCTGAGCTGTTAACCGTGACACCCGGTCCTATTCCATGACCTATTGTATGTGACTTCTATTATTAATAATGGTATATATGAATTTTTGTTGTATAGGTTAAATGGTCGCCTCAATTACCTAGCCTTGCTTTCCCAGCAGATAGAATAACTGAACGGTCGCAGCAACCGGGTTGTTGTGACTGAGTATAAGTTTATATTTTCGGAGAACAAAGGTCAGAATTAAGATCATATTAAACTCACAGCAGCTAGACTAAAAACATATTTGGAAGGTAGTGAGAAGTCTTTGATTAATCAGACGGATTTATGCAGAATTATATGAACACGTGTACTACTGAGCTTAAATCAAGAAATAATAGTTCTGAAGCTAGATACTACCCCTCATCTCTGAGATGACTGTTATGGTTGAGGTAATGTAATAATCATTCCGCTAAGTGCTAGTCAAACTTTACACTAAGCTTATAATTGCCACCTGCCCACAATAAGCAGTTTGAAAAATATATCTCCGGCTACAGACAGCTTCCGCCTAATTCCCTGGCGCCAAGTATATTTGCAGTCTTTATTCACTAACGATATTTGGTTATGTTTACAATGCTGTTTAAGAAGAGTAATTGCGATACTGGACAGTAATATGTGCGTAAGAAAAGCGAAGGGTTTGGTACATTTCTAACATTTCTAACGATCGATATATGTGTGGACACCTATGCAAAAGTGAAGTCTGGGTGTGTCAAGATCGCTTTTGTCTTGTCACAGATTCTACTCTCCAATCATCCCGACGTCAGGGGGAGCAGGTAAATGTGCTGACAGGTTTTTCATGCGCTTTAGGAGCTGTACTCCGCATTTCACCGACGGCAAACATCGTTGGATGGATGTATGCAAGTGCACCAGTGCCTTCAAAGACAATAGACGTGAGGTTGCGACATTATTGATCTTATTCCATTGAATTATAGTGGTTCCCATTCGTATTATTTCCCCTCCTTTACTGTCAATCTAAAGCTATACGCATAGATGACGCAATGGTTGATTATAAACTTTGCTTTTGTGCTATTGCTCATCACGTGATTTTGGCCATAATTTTGGTTGACTTTGTGCACGTTCTACTTTGTTTCCGCTTTGATTTAGGTGCCAGAATCCCGCGGGGGTGATACTTCTTTGGTACAGTCGCTTTGGAAACAACCAGAAACATAGCTTTTAAAAATACGCAAATGAGTAGCAACCATGTCGTGTTACTTCGTTTACATGGTTACATCATTTCTGGTATTGTTGCTCGAACTCAGTCCTCTTTCAGCTTCAGATATCGAGAAGCGTCTACCACGTGTGACATTAAGTTAATAGCATGCTTTTCGTGAAACTAAAGTACTCTGGGTCACAGATTTGGATGGATTTTATGTCCATATTTTCCATGACGTACAAAAATTCGGTTAAAAAAGTGTTGTTTCACAAGAATGTTTTATGATTTGTGGTACAATGTAAGCCTAAAGAAATCTGAAAAATAATGAAAGTAAATGGGAAACAAGTCATATTAGATATATATGGTGTCAAGCTTATATTTATGGTACAATTTTAATGGAACTAGGTAGCTTTACTGCGTGAGAGCACATAAATCGATAACATGGTGTCGTAGCAAACTTACTCATTCCCAGTAGACTACCGTCGTTTTACAATTATCACCAACGTGGATCTAGCCTGTATTGAGCATTAATTGCCCTGTGTTGCTACTGGAGTTCCTGTAATTCCTCTGTTCGTTCCCACATATGTCAGATCATGTAGATCATGATTTCATCGAATCAGCCTAAATCTCAAACCATGTCACTTCCATTTTGCTTCCAGCTTCACTGATATAGGCTTCTATTTCGTCCATTCTGTTGTACATTATTGCAACGACAAGTGTTGTTTGGGGCAATTAAGCGGTCCGAAAATAGCCTTGCACTGTTACAAATGTCTGAGTTTTAGGGACAATTGACAGTGTAAAGTTTTATACCACAAACGCGCGACATTAATGTAATACTTTATTAGAATCATATCAAGCAAAAACAAAGCCAATATAAACCATGGCGGATGTTGAATTTTTGCAGGCTAACCCGATGCGGGTTACAGAACCTGTGTTCAACAAACCAATTAGTTTACTGTCGATAAATATATCCGTACACACATCGAAATGTCATATTTATTTTTCCCCAGCCAAGTTATTATTGCTTATTAGTCAATATTAGTTGAAACTTTAGTGACGGAAGGGGTGATACCACAATATTTCATCATATATTGGTCCCTGTTTTTTATATAGCAACCCAAATAGATCGATGTTTATTTTGATCGAATTTGCTAGTCAGAATGCAGATATTTCTCTTTCATTTTTGTAGATGGCAAAAGCACCATACGAGCTGTTTCCAATTTATACATATATCCTTATTTTGTGGTCTTGATTGTCATGCAACGGAGGGAAGGGTCACAATGGTGTCTGTTGACTTGTGGTACTTAAAATGAAGGTTAGATAGAGCGCTGCTGACGTCACCTTGGTCGCACTATTTCAGCTGGTTGCGGTGCAAACTGATCAATAAACCCCATTATGGTGTTGGTGAATCAATTTCTTTGAGTAGTTTAAGTTCATGACATTTAATGAAATTTGTTGTGCTATAGTTGACTGTTAGTGCCGGTGTGAGGCTGCTCGAAGTTTATCGGAGTCGGGGCTTCACGTTTACATTATCTTGACCGGATATAGCTAACACCAGGGTTGTATGGCTTATTCATCCTATGCGATGCGTTTTGATGTTTAGTTATAATCACCGACGCAGTGGTGCAAATTGATGCTCTTCTTAGAATTAAGTCCGAAAATATACGTGTGACATTTCGGACTCACTCAAGACAATGGACAATAATATTTCGTTTAATCAAATGTGAAAACATTGAGCAAAGCCATACAATGACTTACATACATTGCTCCCCAAAACCCCGTATCAAGTTAGTTTCAATTGGCCCCTTTCGTAAAGAATTCATGGAACAGTACATGGGCGTTTATAATGACCTATCTGTGTCGAAAACGGGGGGCGACTGTTCTCGCCAATACTTCTAGCACAGCGCCTTTCTACTTGGGTCCACTTGACAGCAGCAGCGCATAACTCCCTCTGCTCCGCAATATTGACTCGGTAAGTTTGAAGAGTGTTTACACAATGACTGATATGGTGCATGTAGCTGCTGTCATAATACTATAATGCTCGGGGTTCCCATTCATCATTGTTGATTTGACATCGAGTGGTGAAAACGTAACTAAGCCTTCGCTCTCTTACCAAAGCCCCACCCCTCTCTCAAGGCGAGTACTAAGAGGCCAACATAAAACCTCTATGTCATTACGGACGCCTAATACTTCCTAACGAATCACCACAAATATAAACTCTTGATCACTCGATGACGCGTTGCATCAGTGAGGGGAAGAGGGGCATATTTTAAACACATTAATGTGAGCAGACCCTGCAACAAATTTTATTTTGCTCACTCCGTCATATCATATATATTACAGCCGCCTAAATAATACTATAATTAAGCATCGAGCTTCCACCTGTCATAAACACAATGTCACAAACTCTTGCAATATCAGTATCGAGAAATACATATATGCATTGCAATGCAACGTAATCATGAATGCAAATAGCCACTTAATGTTGGCTGCAGATGTCATAATATGTTGATAAGATATATCTATTATATTTTGCCATGCTGTACCTTGATGCAAAACTGTGCGTTTAGTAGCATGATGGAAAAAGGTAGCCTTTCCTAACTGACTCACTCAAGCCCCTTTCCTGTTCCAGCGTATTGATTGTCCCAGGAATAATTTCTTTTCAGCTTGCTATAAAACGATTGCCTATTTACAGACTACATTGAATTGCCAATGCTATGTAGTCTCTGACGTTGTTATAACAATGCATTTGGATAGCAACATTAATTTCATGGGTTGTAGGGAATATTCAAATGCTTTTAATCAAATATAAATATATCGATGGGGTCAAACGGAGAAACGCAACGCCTAATCGCCATATGCCATTTCACAACTGTGGCAATGATGTATGCCTCGGATTGTTTTTATTGTTTTTCGTATTACCAACACGAATATGGGTTAGACGTCGGGGGATAGTATATTGTTTATTTTAATTGCCTCGAATTTATGTAAAACTATTGCAACAGCTGGCATGCGCGGCATAATGATGGTTTTTGTGTACGCATCAGAGGAACGTGATTAAGGGATCAACTTATTGACTGCACTGTGTTCTCAGTTCCTTGATTCGCCAATTTCCTCAATTGTAAACGTGCAAATGAACTCATACACAATCAGTCAGTGGCATCAATGGGGTGTATGCATTGTCATATAACCAGACCCGGTTAATAAGGAGAGCAAGGCTTTGTTTGTGAAAACGGGACTGTGCATTTTAGATCGTTATCTTTATATTTATATCTTACATAATGCACTCACACCCAATCCAACGGATATAATCTGTTTCAAGATATAATTATGCTGAATAAGAATAATCTCTAGCGTCGGGATCTGTACCAGATTTGCTATGCAACCGTGTCCCTTGCCTGCATAGTATGCAACACCGTGTCTCAGGATTGCTTGACCAGATCAATGTCCTAACGTCTGAACCGACATCCAACTGTATATATATATATATATATATATATATATATATATATATATATATATATATATATATATATATATATATATATATATATATATATATTATATTTATAGATTTTATGCAGGTGCATGTGTATATATATACACTGCAGTACTCCCAAAGATATGAAAGCTGCCCATGTCCCTGTACAAACAGACTTTTACTTTGATCAATATACTATGCTTGCTCATTCTGGAGGCAGATGAGGGTCTATCATTTCCGAGCCGGCGTTTGTGGACCACACAATACCTGTTCATATGATGTTTATTTGGTAATCGCTATGTGTCATTTCTGTAACAATGCATTTAATTAGGCTTTCTTGACCACATACGTTTGGTCACTGAATGCCGCACTAAAGCATCTACTGATTGAATGTTGAACAACGCAAGTTTATACACTAATTATTGCAGGTTGTATGGTTAGTGCTAATCATGCATGCGCAGGTTGTTCATAGGATTAAGATGTAGGAACACAATATTCTTCATGTAAATCAGTTTTCGAGAAATCGCTTAATTTTAATTCGCTATTAGTAATAGTGCTCCCTGTAACATTTCGTTGTGGTAGAAAAACTATTGGATTTATCACAAGGTCTTTCTTTATGATATTACACTGCCTGTAACCTGCATTGCACATATGTGCATAAAATGCCTTACTGTGGGCATGTAAACTATTAACTGGAAGATGTTACCATATCGATCAAATCAAAGAGGCGAAGCGTAGGCCAATGTAGGGCAAATGTAGCTAAACATAGAAAGTTTTTCGCAGTTAATTTCCTGTTTGTACCAGTCTGTTATGCCAACATACGTACAGTAAAGCGATAAGTTTATTCGTGACAGACGTTGAGCTGGGTCTATTATGAGTCCTTTGATACCGAATACTTCCATCGCAGATCGTCGGTTGCAACGATGAAATGCAAGATACGATTCAATTCAGGGTTTAGTGGTAATTCCATGGAATACACGTAGCCTAACCAGGCTTATCCTAACATGACACACATGGTGCGTTGCACATTTCTTGTACAAGCGTTTCCTGTGTTGAGTTATTTGGTTCCAGGTATATTGCCCCGGCGTATTTGCTATGGATTATCCACTATACACAATGACGTCAGTGGGATTGTGCATGATATGTGGGATGTTGTGACAGGCATGTCGATTAACAGCTAGCAAGCACGTATGGATTTCACGCATTTATCTCGAGAACAATCTGCGATGTTGTGTTATGCATAACTGACAATACATTGAACCCATGACGACTGTACCACACCATGACTTACTATTCACAGCTGGCATCAAATTATTGGAGACTGAAGTTACAGTTATGATCAATGCTTAATCAATGGCCGTTATATTTTGTACGTTGTCATATCAACGTGTAAATGGACCCTCGTACCTGTTGGCATATGTATTGCTGTCACGCTCATATTCAAACTGCAGCAAAACAACTGCTTGTTATTTACAGCGTTAGCAAAGTTTCACGACCCTCGATCTTTTTTGTCTGCACTGTAGATGTTAGTTTTAGATTGTCAATAAATGTCTTGAGCGATGGAAACGGTCTGGGGATGTGAAGATCTCGAGCGAAGTGTTTATAGCTGCCTTAAGCTGCGTACGCATAAATCCGTGGAATAGCCCCAGAAAATGTTCCACATCCAAATACTATCCTAGACTCCAAAGGCCGCCCAGCACTGCCATCTTTCGAAAAACGAGCGGAGAACTGGGATATGGTAGAAAAGTGGTTTCCCTACTTGTTTCTATCCAAAAAAGAGCAAGAGATTCTAGATGCTCTAGGTTTGGCATCTACGAACGCTACCAGATACCAAAGGATTTTTTAGAAATATATCTTGCAAGCTTCCAAGAACCAGTTCATGCAATCAATATTTTCGTATTGTTTCTTCGAGGCCCCAAAAAGCAGGCAAACCACACAGCAAATGCAAAGGCGATTGTCTCCAAATAGGCCCATCTCCAAGGATCTTCGAAGATCCAGACAGTACTTGCAAATGTGGTGCAACAGCAAGAAATGCCCGTTGTGGAGCCACCGCAACATTGTCTGCGAACCCAGAAAAAAACCACTGCCACTTGTAATCCCAGAGACGACAGAAATCCCTTCTTGCATCCAAAACATCCAGAATCTCTACGACGAAGAATGCCTTGTGTGGTGCCTACGATACACACAGCTCGTTGGGAGTCTGGCAGATAACTGTGTATGCCAACAAAAGGACTGCCACTAATAATGTCTCGCAAGAAAGAACAAATATCCAGATCTTTCAAATTTGCCACCAGGCCTACCGCCCCCAGGAAACCCATTGCCAAACTATGGAGGTCCTACAGAACTAGAATTGCCCCCACCTCAAAAGGAAGAGCCGCGAAAAGCATCGGTGTTGCCAGCTGAAAAGTATCTTTGTAGAAACTTGCGGTCGCCAAAGATAGACAACATCAAAACGGGGTACTCTTGTTCTTGGAAACCCCGGAAAGCCCAACTGCAGTTCCAGTCTATGGATACAATATACAAAAAGCGCCTTCGAACATATGAGGGGACTGAAGCCCTCCCACTGGCTGCTGTTCTATTCTCTTGCAAGCTAGGCAAACTTTGCCTCTCGCCAACCACGACCGAAAAACACGATAGAGAGACAGAACTGGACATGCAACCAAACAGATGCTAGCAGAGGGCAAAGAAAGCAAAAAGCATACATATATATATATATATATATATATATATATATATATATATAGATATAGATATCTATATATATATATATATATATATATCTATATATATATATATATATATATATATATATATATATATATATATTATATATATATATATATATATATATATATATATATATATATATATATATATATATATATATATATATCACTCTATTAGACGTTATTAACGGAACCTTTATAGAAGCAATTAAAGCGAAAGATTGAATGAGAAAGTCCCTACTTTTAACCCAGCAGTGCAACAAGTTACACTGCACTAGATGCCATTAATAAGTCATTCGTTTCCTTGCCTGCCAAGTCGCAGAAACTTCATTTGGCCGGAACGAATATGCGCTAGCGAGGCAAACATTTTGACTACTAGATAAATGATAACTACTTGCATGCTGTCGCATTCGCGATGATGAAATCTTGCACTCGCTGACTGTTTTTGCAAGCCTTGTGAGTCAAGCTGCAACGATAAAATAAAGCTGTGAGAGAAATCTCCTTTGATAAGTGTATTAACATCGCGATATTCATGCATATGTATCATCTTACACCTCATTCACTTTCTTCCCATGATAAATAGCTTGCACATATTAGCGTTACCGCTGGAGCACGAAAGCATCGAAGAGCTATCATATCATATGACATATTCTTGTGAAAAGATAACATCTCGTAAATGATGAGATCGGCCAATGCTATAATTGCTGTACTTATCACATCACACAACATTGTCTAGATTGCTTGTCAAGTCTTTAATTGTGTTCATTCGCTACCGTCAAATACATATGAGTTTTGTTTGGTAGATGTGCATCGATATCAAGGTGCCTTAATTTTGTTGCGTGTTTTGTTGTTTCTTACTGAGATCCATCTACATCTGTGAATGTTGTGGAGGTCACATATTTAGCCACATCCAGTTCATGTATGAAAGTCGAACAATTAAATCTCCTGAACATTGTATCAAAATTCTACTATGTGTGCAATCTTCCTATTGCTTATATGACTCAGTAGCACCGTGACGTACACGTTAACCGTACAATCATCACGGGTGCAAATGATAAGAAACGCAAGCTTAACTAACTACGTCTCTCACAATTGCCAAGGACTAGAGGGAGAAAATCGAAATCAATGACAATGTATCAGTGGGTTTAATGTTTATTCCAGCGTCAGTGTGTCATCGACCTCCGTCGATATGCAGCCTGAGAACATACGACTCCTTACGTGTCATATTTGCTCAGACAAATGAGGAGCTACCGTTACCTTAGTCTGATGTTTCTGTGATAACCGCTATACGTATTGTCGCTGAAAGTGTGATCGTTACATATGATCGTTACATGCGTTAATTTAATGAGTCAAGAGGATTTTGTCGCCTGTTATCATCATGCCAATGTATATGACGTAAACGATGGCTGGTACTGGTATTGTCTCTCCTCAGCATTATTTGAACATGTGTGTGAAAACTATCATACAATATATTGTCACACTTGATTAACATGGACAACGAAAAGCATAATATCCTGTACCGCCATCTATTTTGCTCGGGGCGGCCAATCGTCTTAATTCAATATGAATGATTGTGGTTACATTGGTGTCGTTAACGACTCCAGATTAAGATATTTTCCATGGCTCGTCAAGTAACAAAACACCATGCTAGGTACTGCGTTCAGTGGATGTTCTGCATCGAAGATTAGAGATGCTTTGATATTGATTGCCATTGATTTAACAAGAGCTTGTTATATGTTTTACTCAACCAAACAGCGACTGACAAGCACCCGATAGCGACTCTTTCCTCGTGTGTGCATTTCGTCAGCGATGAATATTAGGGAACAGAAGCTTTTTTAAGACGATAATAGAGCGAGAGAAATTCATGATAAATACACAATCTCGTTTGATTGTGTATAATCATAATGCGGGGTTTGGGGTGTGGGCGTACTCAATTACAGGAATTATGTACAAACTGCTATCATTAGAGGCGCTAGATGAAAACTGTTACCATTAGAGCCATTGAGTGAGATCGAAATACAGCTAATGTATCTAATTGTACCACTTGCTCTTTTGCGTCGTCTGTGACTTATATAATGATGACGTCACCAACAGCGTAACGCATATTAACGCGGCTTTATTTGTCGCAATTAAGTTTAAACGTCGCAGCCCTGTATGTATGCTGCCCTCTATGTTCGGTTTTTTATCAACCTCGCAGCCCTGATCCACGGCGACAGCTAACAATTCGTTGTTTTATAGTGCAGAAGGAGAAGCCTCTCATGTAATGCTATAAGATGTCGTTGAGGGCACCAAAATATGGCGATTACCGAGAAATCCACGCAGAAAACAATCAAAAACAGTAGCAGTGTGCTTGAAACGGGACAGCAATAAGACAGGACTTCTGCAAGGAAATAGGGATTGATGATACAGAACGTGGAAGCTTAATCAATATGACCCAGCATGAGGCTTGAGCCAGGAAGGTGAATACATGAAATGGCGCACATGGATGAGATATGAGGGATTGCGATGCACACACTGTTTGTTCCAGGGGATTCATCTAGACACCTAATGGTAACTTCCATAAGCAAGTAATTATAATGAAGCTTAACATTCGTAAACGTTATATGACAAAGATAGGCAGGACAAAAATCTTTTGAAATATGGCCTCAATTTACACAGCAATGTACCAATCATCCTAAGTCTTTATGAATCCGCGTGCTAAATATAGGCTACTGGCAAAAAGCCACAACACTCAGAGGAAACCAAATGAATCGGATAAATCCTTCCTCGAGCTTATTGACTTGGGTCCACTAACTGCGAATTTACAGTTGAACCAGCACATAACTCATACTTGACCTTTCTTGCCACGTCCTCAGTATTGACCGACCGTGGTGGGAGCATGTTCCTATAATTGCCGATGAGGAATGAGTGGCAGCCGTCGCTATGTGTTTCTTCGGTCTTAGCATCATCAAGATGTGACATAAAGTGATAAAAGCGCAACCGAGATTCGTGTTGTCTAATGTCTTTTTATAAAGGAACAAAATTGTTGAACGGAATCAACGTTACTGCCGGGCTGTTAAACATAATCATCAAGCTGCACTTTTAACCATAATAAATATCTCTACTTTGTTGTTAGATGCTGTCTCTTACAGTTTATGGTAACATTTTCACCGTCATGAACAAATTTAAACATCGATATAATTTCGCTGCACAGTACATGATTTATGTTAAAATCTTTTTAAAAACAAATATATTTTTCCTTTTTTCATGATACCTTCGATTATTCAAAATACATCGAAAAACTTCGACACACTTGTTCCGGTCGGTTACCCTCAAAGAGCAGGGCAGATGTGCTTAATTGTAAAGCGATGTATATCTATTAATATGCTCATAAACAGTGTATTGCATCAATATGCAAAACAATAAAGATTCAAACTTGATTAACAATTTTATCATAAGCACAAGCACGGTTCCATTAGAACATATATGCATGACAGTAACACAAAAGCGGCAATGTATTAAGGTGATAAACCTTGTTTTAAAATGACATTGAAAGGACAATCGTCATGGATAAGCAAATAGCGACGGCTGCTGCAGTTTGAAAGCGTCTACATGGCTTGATTGGCAATGAATATACAACTGCTACCTTAGGAACCACGATATGAGAAAAAAGAGGAGAACAAATACCACCATAAATCGCGCTGTACTCATTGCATTCGGCGTATTCATCAAAATTCGGGTGTTTAGTTAGCAAGCTCACCTTGAGTCTCTTGTGAGCTTCTTATCGTCACAAATGAAGCTGTACGGTATTCACAGAAGCCCGAGTTTATTTGCAATATTCTAGTTAAAAGAGATTTTAACAATGATTTAACTGCTCTTGCCTAAGCATATATATGCCTATTTAGCCCGGCTGTCGGCAGCTGCTGCAGCAATTGACGGCCAATTCATGTGACTTACACCTGTGAGTAACATATGTGAGAATCGTTCAAACCAATGCAAATGGGTAATTGACGCCTCCTTGAATCATCTCAAGGCATTGTCTGGAACTGCTAAAGTCTTCACTAATCTAGATGATAATATTCACGTTGATCTGAGCTGTTACCCGTGACACCGGTCTTCTTCAATGATCGTTTGTATGTGACATTGTTTTATTTATAATGTCATATATTAGGTTTTGTCATATTGTTAAATTACGGGTTGGGCGTTATCTTTAAATGGCCGCCTCAATTACCTAGCCTTGCTTTACTGAATGATATGAACACATGAACAACTGATCTGAAATCAAGTAACAATAAACGTTCTGAAGCTGAATGCTACCCCTCATCTCTGAGATTACTGTTATGGGTGAGGTTTGGCAATAACCTCTCCGCTAAGTGCTAGTCAAACTTCACAAAAAGCTTATAATTGTCAGCTGCCCACAATCAGCAGTTTGCAAAATATCTCACCGGCCACAAACAACTCCCTCCTAAATCCCTGGTGCCAGGTATATTTGCAGTCTTTATTTACTAACGATATCTGGTTATGTTTACAACACAATTAAGGCTGAGATATTATTGATAATGAAGGAAGTGTGATTGCGATATCGGATTATAATATGTGCTTAATGGAAATAGGTAGCTTTACTGCGTAAGAGCACATAAATCGATATCATGATGTCGTAGCAAACTCATTCACTCCAACTAGATTACCGTCGTTTGACAATTATTACCAACCTCGGTGTAGCCTGTATTGAGCATTGATTGCCCTGTGTTGCTACTGGAGTTCCTGTAATTCCTCTGTTTTTTTCCCACACATGTTAGATCATGTAGATCATGATTTCGTCGACTCAGCGTTAATCGCAAGCCATGTCACTTCCATTTTGCGTCCACCTTCACTGATATAGACTTCTATTGCGTCCATTCTGCTGTTAGTTATTGCACCGCCATGTGTTGATTGGGGCAAGTAGGCGGTCAGAAATAGCCATGCACTTTTACAAATGTTTGAGTTTTAGGGACAATTGTACAGTGTTAGGTTTTATACCACAAACGCGCGACATTAATGTAATACTTTATTGGTGATATCAAGCAAAAACAAAGCCAATATCTATGATTAAACCAAGTCGGATTGAAGTTTTGCAGGCTAACCCGATGCGGGTAACACAACCTGCGTTCAACAATCCAATTAGTTTACTGCCGATAAATATATCCGTACACGCATCGGAATGTCATATTTATTTTTCCCCAGCCAAGTTATTATTGCTTATTAGTCAATATTAGTTGATAACTTTAGTAGAGGAGGGGCTGATACCACAATATTTCATCATATATTGTCCCTGTTTTTTTATGTAGCAACCCAAAAAGATCAATATTTATTTTGATCGTGCAAGGGAGCGGATAAAACATGGGGCAGCAAAGTTCGTTTTGCCCCCAACACGACGTTAGCATTCGTATTTTTAGTTGTCGAATCTTATCTCTACCTCCATAATCTCAAGCAGTACCCTTATAAAGCCCACAGCATATTCAAGCAGAGCTGCCAGTTGCATCTAATGCTGAACACATTTAACCTAAGCACATGCCGGAATTCCTTTTATATTATCAAATGGGCTATATTCGAATCAAAACCTTTGGCAAGCATTTCTGCACATCTAGTAATACCAGCCAATCGTATCGACATGTGAAATCGATTTTTGTAAACAGAGATAAATGTCACATAAGAAATGCAACCGCTTTAACATGTGTAAAACTCAATGGATGGTGTCGTGGATGTGTTAAAAGAATGATATATGCACACATTTTTGTAAAGGCAAAAGCACCATACGAACTGTTTCCAGTTTAAAAAATGAATCCTTATTTTGTTGTTTTGATTTTTCATGCAAAGGATGCAAGGGTTACAATCATGACGATGGACAAGTGAGTGTCAATTTTCAAAGCAGCCGTAGATGCAGTCACACACTCATACGCAACTGACGGCTACCACCAATTAAGGCAGTGGTGCGCAGTGCTTCCTAAATCTAACAAGGGTTCATTTGATATCTTGCTTGATACGGCGTATATTGTTCATAGCAGTACTCATAGGTGACATGTGTGTGTATATGTGCGTGTGTTTGCTTATATGAAAGTCTGTGTATGTATGGCGGTATCAGTGAAATATAGCCCACCATCTTGACCTTTCCCGACTTAGACATAAAACAACTGGAATACCAGCCCCATTGGATCGCCCTATTATATCGAGCATCGTCCACGCAGTAGGTAGAACGACAGGTCAGAGATGGTATGATCGTCTAATCAACATTGCACCTAGCGTATTGTTGCAATGAAGTTACAAATGAGTGCTGGTGTATGTTGCCTTTCGGTACTTCAAATAAAGGTTAGATAAAGTGCTGCTGTCGTCACCTTGGTTGCACTATTTAGCTGGTTGTTGTGCAAACCGATCAATAAACCTCATTATCTCGGAAATATCAATACAGGGCTGGGTCTAGGTGTATCATTGTTGCTGCGGGATGCTGCTAAGGCGGTGGACAGGGAAGGTGCAATAACATACAGTGTATCCCGTAGCGACAGCGCCTCTAAGCATATTGACTTCCAATGATGCTCGCAACTGACTGCTAATGTTTGGAGAAGTAGATGCATATGTAAACGGAAATTATAGGTGACCCGACACACCGCTGATCGGAGTTTGGCTGCAAGTAATCCTCAATATAAAAAATGCCAATGTATGATATTGTGACGAAGAGCTTACGACAGAAGCAACAACATCGCATTTAATGTGGTTCTTCCTTTCAGGAACGTCGTATGATCATATAATAACACAACCATTATGGCAATTTGTCCTTCTACTCACATAAATTACCAAATCTGCACAAGTGCATAAGCATGTAAAAAGGTATTGTGGCTTTTAAGATATAAGAGGCGTTGTGTGGTAAATGAAAAGTGCTCAGAGGCAGATTGGTTCGCTGAGAAGAACATATGTACTCATGATGGAACCAGCGACGGAGAACACCAAAGACACCCACAATTACTACCCCAACATGCGATAGGCAGAAACTTTGCTAAAGGCTAACATCAAGGTATGAGATTTGAGGGTGTATTTGCAATTTGAATAACATACAGCCTTGGTGGCTAATGTGTATATTCTGTACCCGGCTCTGGGTAAAATGTTCTCCAAGAATAAACATTGGATTAACTGCATTGGATACCAGACTGTGTCAAGTACACATTCTATATATCCAAGCATGTGACAGGTATGCACTGGGGACACTGGGGTAACCGCATGTGTACAATGGGCTTTTCTTTATGGTAAGGCTGTTATTCAATTAGGAAATTACAGCGCAATGCAGATATATATTGGGCAAACTCTAATCTGCATAATGGTAGCTATGCATAGAAGAAGTGCCTGTTATTGCAAACGTCGACCAGCCAGATTAGTGAAGGCACAGTTTGGAACATATAAGTACGTAGCTGGATTATCTGTGACGGTTTTGTGAGCAGCTTCATCGGAGCTTATTGGACAATGCACGAGGATGTTGGCTTTGGAAAAGTGTCCATGGGGCGTTATCCATGGTAGGAATTGTCCGATAATAACTCGAAATAAGCGGAGTGAGCCTCACCACACATATCCCTCGGGCTGCAAAATATACATCTGGCTTACACCAAGATTTAGTGAATTCAATTACACGCACGCACACACACACACACACACACACACACACACACACACACACACACACACACACACACACACACACACACACACACACACACACACACACACACACACACACACACATACACACACACATACATACACACACGCACACACACGCGTTGTGCAAATGATGCCTCGTCAGACTGAATCTTAGTAAACATTGACCTGACGAATTGCCAATATGGCTGGGTCTGCCTATAAATATCATAAACTTCCCTATTGCTTTCAAGCCGATAAGCCATGTGACCTAATTTTTATTTGTGGTGAGATATGTTCTCCCACAGGTACCACTAATGTACATGATGACCTATCTATGTCGAAAATGACCTGCAATATATATATATATAATATATATATATATATATATATATAGATAGATAGATAGATATATATATATATATATATATATATATATAGATATATATATATATATATATAGATATATATAGATATATATATATATATATATAGTAGATTATATTATTATATATATATATATATATCATATATATATATATATTCTTCTATATATATTTATATATATATATATATGTATATATACGTATATTTAAATATATTTCTATTTATATATTATATATAAACATAAATATATATATATGTATATATATATTTATACATATAAACATAAATATATGTATATGAATATATACATGTATATATATAAATATATACGTATTTATATATGTATATATATACATATGCATCTATATGTGTATATATAGATATATATATATATATATATATATCCATATATATACGATATATATATATATATATATATATATACTGATATATATATATATATAATATATATATATATATATATATATATATATATATATATATATATATATATATATATATATATACGTTAAATGCTTACCCAAATGTTTTCACATTTGCATTTAACATCTGTCACAGTAGTACAAAATGCTTGGCTAGTAATATCTAGAAATTATTACATTACGCAGCACTATAGTACGGCTTTCATGGTAAGTTATGCAAATAAACAAATTGAGAAGCAGTACTCTTGTTGTGTATCTGAAACATTCAGCAATATTAACATGATGATTTGTAGAATAGTAGATACTCATAGAAACATCAAAAGGTAATTATAATGTCTGGTTAATTATTATGTACATTGTGTCCGAGCAGACAGAAATGTTTGAAAAGTTACTGGTGACAGAATCACACACAAATTATAATTCAGGATTCGTAAATTTCGAGGGAATCAAGCATTGGCGAATACATGTATAATGCAAATGTGCTTGTTTTTATTATAGGCAAGTCATAAAGAAGAATAAGGCTATGCAGCGAGTTCCGAGGTTTAACAGACGGCTCAGGAACTACATTTGCTCTAACAAATGGCTAAGTTGGGTCGATATAAGACAGTGAAATATTGTATATGGTTATCACTGTACAGACAATATGGCTCTATTGGTTTCTACTCATTCAAGTAAGGAAGCAGTTTTGCTTTGGTGAACTAATGATTACTTTCTTTCACTTGCTCGATGACGAGACCTCCCACGTAATGACTATTCTCATAGATATGCGCGTATAGCCGCAACGATAATTAATTTGCTGTGTAAGCCATCTTGCCTGCTAAGTGCATTAACATCGTGCAATCCGTATTAATGTATCAATCTTCCATTGTAATTGATTCACTACCTTCATGTCATGATTAATGGCGTTCACATGTTTAGCATCATTATGGTCGCTAAAGCAGGAAACCACTGATGAGCTATCAAATCGCATGCAATATTTTTGTCATCAATTCAGATCTCCCTGTGTGCCATAATAGCTGTAGTGATTACATAACATAATATTGCATAGATTGGTTTCCAATCAGGGCAGTAACTTGTTCACGTTTTGAGAAATCGTATCTATTTATTGTTAATTTTGTTTTTGCGTTGGCCTATCTGTTGAAATGCGATACCCCAAAGCATTTGAGGAACCTCGGCCAACCCTTTCGCATAGCACTACTGGCATGTTTCCAGCAGAATAATTTCTACGTTGACTAAATTTGTCTTGTACCACCCATGGGATCAAATACTACAAGATGAATCATTCCGAAAGAACAATGTTGCATTGTTTCTGTACGGCACCAGCATCACAATTCGGCTCAAGGTATAATATTTCACATCATACACCGCACCTAGCATCTAGTCTTATTCACTTGCACTTATAGCTGCAATATTGTGATGTGACATTCCATGGTTGTCAAAGCATGGCACATTAAGTGCTCTGGTAGGCAATTGGCTGAGAGGCTGCATGTCAATGTGAATAAAGGAATTTTTATCTGATCGTACTTCCAGGGTTCGTACTGGTGAAGCCCTCTCTGATCGTCACAATCAGGAGAGGGGGGTTACGCAGGGAATTGCAAGTCAGTGTCTCTTTTAACATAATATTTAATCGTAATGTCAACGCCATCAAACTCGGTGTACAATGTTCACCGTATGTGGATGATTGTTTTTAATTCCTTCAAATCCAAAAATATGTAAACTTTTACATCTCAACACAAACCTAGCCTTGATTATATTTAAAAACGGCTTGAAATTGTTGGGAAAAAAAAAACCAGTTTGCATACATTTTTGTGACAAAAGAACCATCCACACCAATTTCTTTTCAATCAAAAGAAATCCTACCATTGGGATTGACGAAAATAAATTTCTTGGTTTGAGTTTTGAATAGAAAAACCTAATTGCAAACCTTACATTTTTTACCTATGTAAGAAATGTTCAAAGACCTCAACTTGATCAATATTGTCTTAAATATTGATAGGGGGCAGATAATCAATTCAACGAGGCAAGAATAATTTGTTTGAGTGGGTCCCGAGTCACGTCAGGATCCCTAGTAAAGCGAGGGCAGACAGAACAGCACGAGAGGCACTCAATGGTGATATAACTGAGGTTTATGTACCCTTCACAGACTTAAGATCTTAGATCGGCAAATATTTTAAGCACAAACGGCAGCATCAGTGGGATGAATCGATGAGCTCATTCCTGAATGCATGCCTTGCCAGTGCACGTACAATGTTAGGCTCATTCTAAGTAAATGTGCTGATTGCATTCTTATTAGAATTGCTATTTACAAGTTAAAAGTATGACAGAATTGTACCAAAAGGTCCATCCATCGCAAGTTATTGATTTCATCAGAGAAATTGGTATATATTACTGATTTCAAATGATACAATATTGCCATATATCAATTTAATCAACAAATTTAGGGTTTAATTCTACTTTGTAATTCATAATCTGCATTACTCATTATTACTTTGTATATACCCCACCTTTGTAGAGATTATATATCACACTCGTGGTGTGCCGTTGAACCCTCTACATACCTAACCTTACTTTCAATGGTAGTCAATCTGTTCTACTGCACAACATTCTGTTACGATTGTCAGGACGTATGCTTACAGTTACTTATTGAATTGACACGTTGCCCTGTTATAACTGGATTAACTTCCATTAAAGGATGGTGAGAAGGACGAATTTGAGCCCTGGCAGGAACATGAGAGCAGAATATTTTGTCTCTATAGCCTAAGAGGAACATTGTTATAATATCAACGCATTACACCACGAAATAATTGCCAGTGGACGCGCTGTAACTACATGGTCGAGTTACTTGCCAGAGACCACGGAAGCTGCAATGTGGCGGTTATTTGATATAACACGACCGAAGTATGCGCAGTCGTTGGTTGTTGCCTAACACTGATATACGGATATAAGCTTCGAAGCATGCCTTTGTAATTTTTCGAAACCGATGTTGTCATGTTGAAGTAAAGGTTACCATGCATGCACTGCATGTCTTATATAGGTTGTTAGAAATTCACTTTGAGCGTCAGCGGAACGTCCGTATGATCATCCCGAGAACGTTGTTCTACACAGCATTGTTTGCTAGATTTGAATGACTGATCAATACCGACACATTCTGCTGTGACACCTTATCTTGTGTGGAATCGCCCGATCGGTATTCACACATGTTGCTTGGCCGACCAAATCGCAGTACTTAATACTATGCCTGGTCCTTGCCTTACTGAAAAACTTGATTTCATCACGATTTTGTTTTTCGCATAATTCAACAGTTCTGTCAATTTATGTACATTGCGGGACGAATCCCGGAAACAGAATCTTGAAACCACTAACAATCAATATTCATGCCTGTGCATTTCCGCTTGAGCTGTGTTGCGTAGGTTTGCTAGCGAACCGTTGGTGGGGAACTAACTGCATTTAGAAAATCCATCAAATATTCGTTTATATGTCACCAGCGTCTACCATATTAGTTACTTCCTCTAAGAATTCCAAAAGGGTTGTAAGGCAAACAATGCTTGGGTTTGTTTTCAGTTTTTACCATGCGTAGATATTACCCGCAGTTATTTGCCTTTACCGACTAGCATGATTTAGGGATTATTCAAAGCAGGGAATGCGCTTGTCTTTGACGGCAAGTGTCAGGCGTATCTCCGAGATATCGACTATAACTTAAAAAGGTACATGCATCAACGTAATTAATAAGTACTTTGTTGGTCGCAAAGATTGCAGGTTGCAGCAAATAACGCAAACTAGCGGCCATGTGATATGCTTGTTTATGTACTGTGCATGGTCGTGATCGATCGCCATAGGCTTCCGTAGCCGAGGCGGGGTTTAAGCAAGCCCGTTGTGGGCAGTCGATTTCTGTCATTGTGGCGCTACAGTACTTGAAAGCGCTGCCCTACCCCATTATGAAAGAAACGGATGAGAGCCTACTTCATCGTCGCAGACAAAAAAAGATATTCTATTGCAACGACCCATTTGCTCTGGTGAAGGGGTCCCATCAGTTAGGGTGGCTATGCCTTTGAATAACTATGACATGCCATCAACCACTGACATAATCGCTCACTCACGTTGGTGTCGCAGTATTCATTTTATTACACTCACGATTACAAAGCAGTGTGATGAATCGACGTATGCAAGGGATCGCCGGTGCCATTGTTATGATTGTAAATCATCAGAATAGGAAACAGCAATCTAATCTGTAACAGTACCTGCTTGCTACATGCTCATACAACACAGAATGCGGAGGTTAAATTCATTATTCATGTGGGTACAGAAAGCGATTTCGGTCTGAGTTGATGTTAGGCGTTCCATGAGAGACGTGATAAAACACATCTTATATGATATTTAACATACTATCAAGATGCAATATTACAGGCAACGAAGACGCATTATCGCTGCCAAAGCAAATCATGCTCGACAATGCTTCATTCAACACGACTGTTTTCCAGCAGACGCATGGCTACATCAGGACGGGATCTTAATACAACTAGTGTCCGTGGATCTAATGACCCCAGTTTTCTTCCTGATTTGTAGTTAATGTACTGGTTTTGTAGATATTATGCGGTGCTTTGTAAATCATGCTGGGGATTTCGTAAGCAATGCGCTGTTTTACAGGTAGTCAATGAAGATTTGAGATAATCGATTTTGTATGTTCTATCATGCTCGTTCTCGCAAGTTAACGGGCTGTGATGTTTTTGGCAACCCGTACTCGTGCTAAGGTGTTGTCTGGCAACCCAGCCAATAATCCATTGTGAAAATCAAGCTCAGTTTTTATGATCTTAGCACATGCATTAGGGGTCCGGAATTTCTGAATGAACACAATCCGTCTCAGATGGTAGTGGACTTCTTTGGTGACATGATTCACTTGAGCTTCCATGCACAGCTCATTATCAAACACTGCACCAAGGTTTTGCACTGTGACTTTGGGCTTAATAATCTCATCAACATTTCACACGTGGAATTCATCAAACTGCCTTGAATACCTTCCGGTTAACACCATGCGCTCTGGTTGTGCATGGTTCAGTTAGAGTTACCTCTGTCAAACATTTCTCCATACGTCCGACCACTATCATTTGAGCCAGTACATTTCGCCTTGGAAGTCATGTGTAAAGCAGAATATACACTAGGAATAAGAGAGACTCCAACACAGAGCTCTGAGGTACTCCTATGGCGAACGGCGTGTGCTCAGGCACAGCACCGTCAATATTAACTGCCTGTGATCTTCAATCGGAGTCTGCGAGGCCAGATCAGTGCTCCCGGTGATGAAGTAGTTTATTGTGATCAAACGTATCAAAAGCATCACTGAGATCCAACAAAACTAGGAGCACATCGCCACCCTCATCTAGGAAACAATCCATGTCTGATTTGATTTTGATGAGCGTTGTGTAAGTGCTACATCCGTACTAGCTGTTTTGCTGCCATCTCCCCCATAATTATTTCCAGTAAGTAATGTTTGATACAGGGCGGAAGTGGTTGAAGTCATTTCATTAAGCCCATACTTTTAAAGCCTCGGTGTTACCCGAGCTGTTTTCAGCAGAGAGTGCACAACACCACTTGGTAATCTTGGTTAGTGTAAGAAGTGCCCCATTCAGAACTTCTTTCAGAAGGGACATGGGCACAGCGTTCAACGAACAGCTCTTGGTACACCGTAATTACGAAGGCGTCATTGCCCAACAGTTAATATACGCCGATGGTTGCTGTAAATTGGCCGTGCTATACATCAATAGCTTATTATCTTCACTCGTTTGAGATTCCTGTTAAACTAGGGAATTCAAGGTCAGAATAAGGTGTTTACATAAAGCCAAATGCTGTTAGACATAAAGCGCATGGGCTAGGCAGCAAGTGGTTTGAAACTGCATATGATGATATCTGAAGATGACTTTACCCGTCGCAATAGTTTTGCGAGCCGTTCAATTTTTTGCAGTAGCAAACAAACCTGTCAAACGGCCTCGCAAAAAATTCAACAATCTTCATCCTAACCTAACGTCAATGGTATGCGCTCATGTTTTCACCGGCTTATATATCGGTTCCTAAATGCATCAACGACCAGTTGTATTGCGGATCAGGGATACGTAGCTAAGTATGATGCACTATCACGCACGTACTGTTAATATGCAAAGGGTTTGGATGTCTTTTGATTGGGTTTTTGCAATGATCCGCCGCGAAGATAGCTGTGCCAATTGATCGATTTATTAAAGCGCCCGTAGTTACTGCAGCACTGTCGCTATCTGTCGAATGGGACCATATGGCAGCAGAATGTGACCAGATCTTAAAAAAAATGAAACCACATTTACCCAATAGGATCATTGCAGTATAGCAACTCTTTCTTCTAGCGTATATTTCCCCATCCAACACCTGTTTGGTACTCCTGACAAGCATCCGATAGCGACTCTCTCCTCGTGTGCGCATTTCGTCAGCGATGAATATTAGGGAACGAAAGCCTTTTATGACAATAATAGAGCGAGAGAAATTCATGATAAATACACAATCTCGTGTGATTGTGTATAATCATAATGCGGGGTTTGTGGGGGCGTACTCAATTACTGGAATTATGTAAAAACTGCTATCATTAGAGGCGCTAGGTGAAAACTGTTACCATTGGAGCCATTAAGTGAGATCGAAAGCCAGCTAATGTATCTAATTGTACCACTTGCTATTTTGCGTCGTCTGTGACCTATATAATGATGACGTCACCAACAGCGTAACGCATAATACCACGGCTTTATTTGCCTCATTGTTCGCAATTAAGTTTAAACGTCGCAGCCCTGTATGTATGCTGCCTGTATGTTTGGTTTTTATTAACCTCGCAGCCCTGATCCACGGCGATAGATAACAAATTGCTGTTTTATAGTGAAGTAGGAGAAACGTCTGATATAATGAGGGGTTAATAATTGAAATTGCATGTGGATGAAACAGGTCTCCACTCAAGACATGCATTAATTAACAATGCCATGGTAAATATAACGGCCTACTAAAGATAGCTTTTTGAAGCCACACAATACACACCGCAACTTACCATGCATTTAATGTGACGGTTTGGTAGAATAACAGCGTAGTAACTTTTAAAAAGTGAAGAACCTGTACGAATAGACGTGGTGTATGTACTTACATATATTACAAAGGCAATTCTTATCTGCATTGCAATACGACTGTTATCTCTAAGGAACTGTATGCAACGAAGTGATGGAAACCGCTTTTTCCTTTGAGTGTTCAGGCATCATTGTTTTTCTTCCTACTGCCAGAGCTGTCATCACACTCTATTAATCCATGCTATCAATATAATGCCAGTTTATCTATTGGAAAACTGCGCATATATATATATATATATATATATATATATATATATATATATATATATATATATATATATATATATATATATATATATATATATATATATATATATATACATATATATATATATATATATATATATATATATATATATATATATATATATATATATATATATATATATATATATTATATATATATATATATATATATATATATGTGTGTATATATTGTTTTCCCGGCACGAAACTTTCCGTCTTGGTGTCTGGAATGCTCACCAACTTGTACACGCCTGGTGAAAATGCAGTGCTTTATGGAACTCTAGACAGTTGTATCATGCTGCATTATGCGTGTCAGTGTAGGTATTTTCAAGCCAGACGAAGATTGCCAGGAGATTGCATCCTACAGAAAATACGCAAATGCGATGATATCGGGTGATGCTAAACGATGTCGTTGCGGGCACCATTACCGGGCGATTACCGAGAAATCCACACAAAAAAACAATCAAAAACAGTAGCAGTGTGCGTGAAACGGGACAAGAATAAGACAGGACTTCTGCAAGGAAATAGGGATTGATGATACAGAACCTGGAAGCTTAATCAATATGACCCAGCATGAGGCTTGAGCCAGGAAGGTGAAAACATGAAATGGCGCACATGGATGAGATATGAGGGAGTGCGTTGCACGCACTGTTTGTTCCAGGGGGTTCATCTAGACACCTAATGGTAACTTCCATAAGCAAGAAATTATTATGAAGCTTAACATTCGTAAACGTTATATGAAATATGGCCTCAATTTACAAAGTCTTTATGAATCCGCGTGCTAAATATAGGCTACTGGGAAAAAGCCACAACACTCAGAGGAAACCAAATGAATCGGATAAATCCGTCCTCGAGTGTATTGACTTGGGTCCACTAACTGCGAATGTACGGCACATAACTCATACTTGACCTTACTTGCCACGTCCTCAATATTGACCGATTGTGGTGGGAGCATGCTACTATAATTGCCGATGAGGAATGAGTGGCAGCCTTCGCTATGTGTTTTTTATCAGTCTTAGCATCATCAAGAAGTGACATAAAGTGATAAAAGCGCAACCGAGATTCATGTTGTTAAATGTCTTGTTATAAAGGAACAAAATCGTAGAACGGAATCAACGTTACCTGCCGGGCTGTTAAACATAATCATCAAGCTGCACTTTTAACCATAATAAATATCTCTACTTTGTTGTTAGATGCTGTATCTTATAGTTTATGGTAACATTTCCACCCTGATGAACAAATTTAAACATCCACATACTTTCGCTGCACAGTACATGATTTATGTTAAAATCTTTTTAAAAACAAAAATAAAATCCTTTTTTTCATGATACCTTCGATTATTCAAAATACATCGAAAAACTTCGACACACTTGTTCCAGTCGGTTACCCTCAAAGAACAGGGCAGATGTGCATAATTGTAAAGCGATGGATATATATTAATATGCTCATAAACTGTGTATTGCATCAATATGCAAAACGATAAAGATTCAAACTTGATTAACAATTTTATCATAAGCACAAGCACGGTTCCATTAGAACATATATGCATGACAGTAACACAAAAGCGGCAATGTATTAAGGTGATAAACCTTGTTTTAAAATGACATTGAAAGGACAATCGACATGGATAAGCAAATAGCGACGGCTACTGCAGTTTGAAAGCTACCGTAAGAACCACGACATGGGAAAAAAGAGGAGAATAAATGCCACCATAAATCGCTCTGTACTCGTTGCATTCGGCATATTTATCAAAATTCGGGTGTTTAGTTAGCAAGCTCAGCCTTGAGTCTCTTGTGAGCTTCTAATCATCACAAATGAAGCTGTACGGTATTCACAGCAGCCCGAGTTTATTTGCAATATTCTAGTTGGAAGGGATTTCAACAATGATTGAACTGCTCCTGCTTAAGCATATATATATATATGCCTATTTAGCCCGGCTGGGAGCAACTGCTGCAGCACTAAACGGCCAATTCATGTGACTTACACATGTGAGTAACATGTGAGAATCGTTCAAAACAATGCAAATGGGTAACTGACGCCTCCTTGAATCATCTCAAAGCATTGTCTGGAAATGTTCAAGTCTTCACTAATCTAGATGATAAAATTCACGCTGATCTGAACTGATACCCGTGACACCGGTCCTCTTCAATGATCGATTGTATGTGACATTGTTTTATTTTTATAATGTCATATATTATGTTTATACTCAGGTCTAGCCTGCATTGAGCATTGATTGCCCTGTGTTGCTGCTGGAGTCCCTGTAATTCCTCTGTTTTTTCCCACACATGTAAGATCATGTAGATCATGATTTCATCGACTCAGAGTTAATCTCAAACCATGTCACTTCCATTTTGCGTCCACCTTCACTGATATAGACTTCTATTACGTCCATTCTGCTGTTAGTTATTGCAACGCCAAGTGTTGATTGGGGCAAGTAGGCGGTCAGAAAATAGCCTTGCACTGTTACAAATGTTTGAGTTTTAGGGACAATTGTACAGTGTTAAGTTTTATACCACAAACGCGCGACATTAATGTAATACTTTATTGGTGATATCAAGCAAAAACAAAGCCAATATATATGATTAAACCAAGGCGGATGTTGAATTTTTGCAGGCTAACCCGATGCGGGTAACACAATCTGCGTTCAACAATCCAATTAGTTTACTGCCGATAATATATCCGTACACACATCAAAATGTCATATTTATTTTTCCCCAGCCAAGTTATTATTGCTTATTAGTCAATATTAGTTGATTACTTTAGTAGAAGAGGGGCTGATACCACAATATTTCATCATATATTGGTCCCTGTTTTTTTATGTAGCAACCCCAAAAGATCAATATTTATTTTGATCGTGCAAGGGAGCGGATAAAACATGGGGCAGCAAAGTTCGTTTTGCCCCCAACACGACGTTAGCATTCGTATTTTTAGTTGTCGAATCTTATCTCTACCTCCATAATCTCAAGCAGTACCCTTATAAAGCCCACAGCATATTCAAGCAGAGCTGCCAGTTGCCTCTAATGCAGAACACATTTAACCTAAGTACATGCGGAATTCCTTTTATATTATCAAATGGGTTATATTCGAATCAAAACCTTTGGCAAGCATTTCTGCACATCTGGTAATTCCAGCCAATCGTATCGACATGTAAAATCGATTTTTGTAAACAGAGATAAATGTCACATAAGAAATGCAACCGCTTTAACCTGTGTAAAACTCAATGGATGGTGTCGTGGATGTGTTTAAAGAATGATATACGTACACTGGTGCTGTATGTGACATGATATTGCTGTATGAATTTGCTAGGCAGAATGCAGATATTTCTCTTTCATTTTTGTAAAGGCAAAAGCACCATACGAACTGTTTCCAGTTTAAATATGAATCCTTATTTTGTTGTTTTGATTGTCATGCAAAGGATGGAAGGGTTACAATCATGACGATGGACAAGTGAGTGTCAATTTTCAAAGCAGCCGTAGATGGAGTCACAAACTCATACGCAACTGACGGCTACCACCAATTAAGGCAGTGGTGCGCAGTGCTTCCTAAATCTAACAAGGGTTCATATGATATCTTGCTTGATACGGCGTATATTGTTCATAGCAGTACTCATAGGTGACATGTGTGTGTATATGTGCGTGTGTTTGCTTATATGAAAGTCTGTGTATGTATGGCGGTATCAGTGAAATATAGCCCACCATCATGAGCTTTCCCGACTTAGACATAAAACAACTAGAATACCAGCCCCATTGGATCGCCCTATTATATCGAGCATCGTCCACGCAGTAGGTAGAACGACAGGTCAGAGATGGTATGATCGTCTAATCAACATTGCACCTAGCGTATTATTGCAATGAAGTTACAAATGATTGCTGGTGTATGTTGCCTTTCGGTACTTCAAATAAAGGTTAAAGTGCTGCTGTCGTCACCTTGGTTGCACTATTTAGCTGGTTGCGTGCAAACCGACCAATAAACCTCATTATCTCGGAGATATCAATACAGGGCTGGGTCTAGGTGTATCATGGTTGCTGCGGGATGCTGCTAAAGCGGTGGACAGGGAAGGTGCAATAACATACGGTGTATCCCGTAGCGACAGCGCCTCTAAGCATATTGACTTCCAATGATGCTCGCAACTGACCACTAATGTTTGGAGAAGTAGATGCATATGTAAACGGAAATATTAGGTGACCCGACACACCGCAGATCGGAGTTTGGCTGCAAGTAATCCTCAATATAAAAAATGCCAATGTATGATATTGTGACGAAGAGCTTACGACAGAAGCAACAACATCGCATTCAAGGTGATACCTCCTTTCAGGAACGTCGTATGATCATATAATAACACTTACCATTATGGCAATTCGTCCTTCTACTCACATAAAATACCAAATCTGCACAAGTGCATAACCATGTAAAAAGGTATTGTGGCTTTTAAGATATAAGAGGCGTTGTGTGGTAAATGAAAAGTGCTCAGAGGCAGATTGGATCGCTGAGAAGAACATATGTACTCATGATGGAACCAGCGACGGAGAACACCAAAGACACCCACAATTACTACCCCAACATGCGATAGGCAGAAACTTTGCTAAAGGCTTACATCAGGGTATGAGATTTGAGGGTGTATTTGCAATTTGAATAACATACAGCCTTGGTGGCTAATGTGTATATTCTGTACCCGGCTCTGGGTAAAATGTTCTCCAAGAATAAACATTGGATTAACAGCATTGGATACCAGACTGTGTCAAGTACACATTCTATATATCCAAGCATGTGAGAGGTATGCACTGGGAACACTGAGTTAATCGCATGTGTACAATGGGCTTTTCTTTATGGTAAGGCTGTTATTCAATTAGGAAATTACAGCGCAATGCAGATATATATTGGGCAAACTGTAATCTGCATAATAGTAGCTATGCGTAGAAGAAGTGCCTGTTATTGCAAACGTCGACCAGCCAGATTAGTGAAGGCACAGTTTGGAACATAATAGTACGTAGCTAGATTATCTGTAACGGTTTTGTGAGCAGCTTCATCGAAGCTTATTGGACAATTCACGCGGATGTTAGCGGTGGAAAAGTGTCCATGGGGCATTATCCATGGTAGGAATTGTCCGGTAAAAACTCGAAATAAGCGGAGCGAGCCTCACCACACATATCCCTCGAACTCGGGCTGCAAAATATACATCTGGTTTGCACCAAGATTTAGTGAATTCAATTACACGCACACACACACACACACACACACACACACACACACACACACACACACACACACACACACACACACACACACACACACACACACACACACACACACACACACACACACACACACACACACACACACACACACACACACACACGCACACACACATACACACACACACACACGCACTTACGTGCACGCACACACACACATACATACACACATAGATACACACACGCACACACATGCGTTTTGGAAATGATGCCTCGTCAGACTGAATCTTAGTAAACATTGACCTGATGAATTGCCAATATGGCTGGGTCTGCCTATAAATATCATAAACTTTCCTATTGCTTTCAAGCCAATAAGCCATGTGACTTAATTTTTATTTGTGGTGAGATGTGTTCTACCACAGGTACCATGGGTGTACATAATGACCTATCTATGTCGAAAATTACCTGCCATATATATACCCGATATTACTATATATATATATATATATAGATCCGATATATATGATATATATATATATATATAAATATATAGAGTTATATAGTATATATATATTATATATAAAGATATAAATATATACATATATATATATATATTTATATATATATATGTATATATTGTATATATATTTATATATA
Source organism: Urechis unicinctus (assembly GCA_034190875.2). Lineage (NCBI taxonomy): Eukaryota > Metazoa > Annelida > Polychaeta > Xenopneusta > Urechidae > Urechis > Urechis unicinctus. The sequence continues at coordinate 18,401,684 of CM067354.1, forward strand.
TTTCTATTTATATATATATATAAACATAAATATTTATATATATGTATATATATATATATAAACATAAATACATGTATTTGTATATATATATATGTATATTTATAAATGTATACGTATTTATATATGTATATATATATAAACATAAATATATGCATATGTATATATATATATGTATATATATAAATATATACGTATATATATAAATATGCATCTATATATATACGTATATATATATATGAATATATATATATATATATATATATATATATATATATATATATATATATATATATATATATAATATATATATATATATATATATGTATATGTTGTGTTGTTTAAACCCGACACAATTACTTTATTGGTCTTGTTTCCGAACAAATGACATTAATGAATCGTTCATAGAAATGATTACCTTTCTGTACACTTTATATATCTTGCTAAAATTTAATTAGACTCTTTTGAGTTGAATCTGAAATCCTGTTATATGCGCAAATCTGGACTAATGAGTATTTCGACAAATAAAGCGAATATGGTTTCTCTGTAGAACATTACTAATGCATTCATGGTAGAAAGGCAGTAATAATAAATGGACAAGCGCAACGTAGCATATGAAATTATGAATCATCAGAATGACTTACTTAAGTATTATCTTATTAGGTTGAACATTTAGATTGACGATGGTTTGAGTGAAACAGCAAAAGTATTTGTTGAACGAAATTTGACGTCTTACATTATAATATGATGTCAGGAATGAATTACCCTATTCAGAACCTACTGTAGTTGAGGTAGTTGTCATACTGTGTACTATTGTCATTAACCCAACAGTAGATTTATTTAGTCTTCGCAAGTGAGCTTTGGGTAGCCAGTAACTCGCCAGCTGTAAATGCTTACGACTGTAAGTAAATAGTATGTTTCACACGCAACGTACAAACAAAAATATGTTTACATCCCAGTACAACTGCCTGTGTGTTCAAGTGTTTGGTTCGGATTGACAAGGAATGCAACATCACGCAGACGAATGAAACTGAACTTCATATGAATGATAACGGCAGTTTAAAGTATGCATGTTTCTTTTGATAAATGTAATATCCTGTCACTTATGCAATGGCACTGGCTTGTGTATTTTGTCTGGTGGTGCTTCGCTATATTCAATGCAACAGTACCTGCTATGCCCGAACCGGCAATTTACTCCAATGAACTACTGAGCACCAAAACTGTTTAGATACAATGCATTTTTGTGCCCATCTGATTAAACTAGCAAACGTCTTTGATTGCAATGGGTCACGCAGTTATTGACCGGAAATTGCGTTGCATTGGGGTCAGAAAAACAAAAGCTTTCTAGCATGCTTCGACAAAGTTATCACGGATGGGTGAAATTAATCAACAAAGATTACTGCCAGGATAGGCCATGATGTTATTCAATTATCTCGCTTCCGATTACATAACCCCAGAGGCTTTACTGCGCTAATTAAATTACTCCCTAAGAACGCTGCTGGTTAGCTAGTGTTTCTTTTATTCACAACATATATAACGCCTAAAACTCATAAATAGTGATGCACCTTGATTAATTTCTGTATCATCTTACACGAATGTGTGAAAATTGCGCCATTCAATCCGTCACATATAGCCTCAAATCTTATCAGCATTGACATCATTATGGGTAATTGGCGTTGCGTTGGTAAATCTATCATTTAGGCCTTGATATATTATTGTATGAGTTCGTATTTTTTCAGTGATGCTGCTAATTAGGTATAATCATATTCGTACCCCGAAGAACGCGTCATTGTAATGTAGGCTATTATTCTTCATCAGGAATTTTCAGATATATTCGGGGTGTGGTCATATTACATATGATGTACTGACTTATCGAGTCAGATTTGCAACAATAACAGGAACTCCGTTATCTATGTATGTGCATGGTGCATGTAACATGTGGAATGCTGATTCGCATAACGTCTGCCACAATGCACAAAATAAGGTTTATATTCATTGCTGCTAATAACCTCTCAAACGTTAAATGCTCACCCAAATGCTTTCACATTTGCATTTAACATTTGTTACAGTAGTACAAAATGCTTGGCAAGTAATATCTAGAAATTATTACATTACGCAGCACTATACTACGGCTTTCATGGACAGTTATGCAAATAAACAAATTGAGAAGGAGTACACTTGTTGTGTATCTGAAACATTCAGCAATATAACATGATGAATTTGTATTAAAATAGTAGATACTCATAGAAAGATCAACAAGGTAATTATAATGTCTGGAGAAGTATTGTATACATTGTCTTTACATTCACAAATGTTTAACATGCTTAAAAATAAATCACACAGTTTATACACATTCGTAAATATTCGAGGACGTTAAAGCATTGGCAAATGCATGTACAATTGCAACCAGTTGTTGTTTGTGTATAATGCAACATTGTAATATTAGGAATAAGGCATTTTAGCAGCGAGGTATAACGGATGGCTCAGGAAGTACATTTGCAATAATAATTGATACGTTGAGTACACTTGCACAAAAATATGGTATAAACCTATCACTGACAACAATATGGCACTATGATTTGTAGAATAGTAATACTCACAGAAATTTTGCACAAGGTAATTATAATGTACTGGTTATCACATTGTAATACATGTGTCACAACGAAATTTAAAATGTTTATTTATATGTACTGTACAAATCATGCAGTAAGAGTTCAGGAATATTGATTCGCATTAAGCTTTTCTGGCATAAATATTTTGCATTAATTACTGGCAATAAAATTTCGCATAATACATAATGCACAACCAATAAGGTTTATATTCATTGCTGCTAATAACCTATAAACAATTAAATGCTTACCCCAAATGCTTTCACATTTGCATTTAACATTTGTTACAGTAGTACAAAATGCTTGGCAAGTAATATCTAGAAATTATTACATTACGCAGCACTATACTACGGCTTTCATGGACAGTTATGCAAATAAACAAATTGAGAAGGAGTACACTTGTTGTGTATCTGAAACATTCAGCAATATTAACATGATGATTTGTAGAATAGTAGATACTCATAGAAACATCACAAGGTAATTATAATGTCTGGTTAAGTATTGTATACATTGTCTCCGAGCAGACAGAAATGTTTGAAAAGTTACTGGTGACAGAATCACAGATTGGTATCGATAATTCAGGATTCGTAATTTATCAGGATCAAGCATTGGCGAATGCATGTATAATGCAAATGTGCTTGTTTTTATTATAGGCAAGTCATAAAGAAGAATAAGGCTATGCAGCGAGTTCCGAGGTTTAACAGATGGCTCAGGAACTACATTTGCTCTAACAAATGGCTAAGTTGGGTCGATGTAAGACAGTGAAATATGGTATATGGTTATCACTGTACAGACAATATGGCACTATTGGTTTCTACTCATTCAAGTAAGGAAGCAGTTTTGCTTTGGTGAAATAATGATTACTTTCTTTCACTTGATCGATGACAAAACCTCCCACGTGATGACTGTTCTGCGAAATAAGCGCGTATAGTTGAAACGATAATTAATTTGCTGTGTAAGCCATCTTGCCTGCTAAGTGCATTAACATCATGCGATCCGTATTAATGTATGAATCTTCCATTGTAATTGATTCACTACCTTCATGTCATGAGTAATGGCGTTCACATGTTTAGCATCATTATGGTCGCTAAAGCAGAAAACCACTGATGAGCTATCAAATCGCACGCAATATTTTTGTCATCAATTCAGATCTCCCTGTGCCATAATAGCTGTAGTGATTACATAACATAATATTGGATAGATTGGTTTCCAATCAGGGCAGTAACTTGTTCAAGTTTTGTGAAATCGTATCTATTTATTGGTAATTTTGTTTATGCGTTGGCCTATCTGTTGAAATGCGATACCCCAAAGCATTTGAGGAACCTCGTCTATCTCTTCGCATAGCACTACTGGCATGTTTCCAGTAAAATAATTTCTACCTTGACTAAATTTGTCTTGTACCACCCATGGGATCAAATACTACAAAATGAATCATTCCGGAAGAACAATGTTGCATTGTTTCTGTACGGCACCAGCATCACAATTCGGCTCAGGGTATAATATTTCACATCATACACCGCACATAGCATCTAGTCTTATTCACTTGCACTTATAGCTGCAATATTGTGATGTGACATTCCATGGTTGTCAAAGCATGGCATATTAAGTGCTTTGGCAGGCAATTGGCTGAGAGGCTGCATTTCAATTTGAATAAAGGAATTTTTATCTGATCGTACTTCCAGGGTTCGTACTGGTGAAACCCTCTCTGATCGTCACAATCAGGAGAGGGGGGTTACGCAGGGAATTGCTAAGTCAGTGTCTCTTTTAACATAATATTTAATCGTAATGTCAACGCCATCAAATTCGGTGTAGAATGTTCCCTGTAAGTGGATGATTGTTTTTAATTCCTTCAAATCCAAAAATATGCAAACTATTACATGTCAACACAAACCTAGCCTTAATTATATTAAAAAAATGGGCTAATACAAACGCTTGAAATTTTTGGGGACAAAAACCAGTTTGCATTCATTTTTGTGACAAAAGAACCATCCACACTAATTTTTTTTCAATCGAAAGAAATGCTATCTTTGCGGTGGAAGAAAATAAATTTCTTGGTTTGAGTTTTGATAAAAAAAAACCTAATTGCAAACCGTACATTTCTTACCTACAAAGGAAATTTTCAAAGACCTCAACTTGATCAATATTGTCTTAAATATTGATAGGGGGCTGATAATCAATTCAACGAGGCAAGAATAATTTGTTTGAGTGGGTCCCGAGTCACGTCAGGATCCCTAGTAAAGCGAGGGCAGACAGAACAGCATGAGAGGCGCTTAATGGTGATTTAACTGAGGTTTACGTCACCTTTACAGACTTAAGATCTTAGACCGGCAAAAATTTTAAGCACAAACGGCAGCATCAGTGGGATGAATCAATCCCCAACCAATTGCAGAATCGCCACACAGCAGCAGAGATAGCCATATAGAAGAGGTTATTCGTGCTCGTATAGGACACAACTGGATTTCTGCTTAGGGATGAGCTCATACCTGAATGCATGCCTTGCCAATGCACGTACAATGTTAGGCTCATTCTAATCGAATGTGCTGATTGCATCCTTATTATAATTGCTATTTACATGTTAAAGGTATGACAGAATTGTACAAAAAGGTCCATTCACAGCAAGTTCTTGATTTCATCAGAGAAATTGGTATATATTACTGATTTCAAATGATACAATATTACCATATTGCAATTTAATCAACAAATGGAGGGTTTAATTCTACTTTCACTTCATATACTGCGTTACTTATTATTACTTTGTTTATACCCAACCTTTGTAGGGATTATATATCACACTTGTGGTGTGCCGTTAAACCCTCTACTTACCTAACCTTACTTTCAATGGTAGTCAATCTGTTCTACTGCACAACATTCTGTTACAATTGTCAGGACGCATGCTTACAGTAACTTATTGAATTTACAGGTTGCCCTGTTATAATTGGATTAACTTCCATTAAAGGATGAATTACAATGGTGAGAAGGACGAATTTGAGCCCTGGCAGGAACATGAGCGCAGAATATTTTGTCTCTATAGCCAACGAGAAACATTGTTATAATATCAACGCATTGCACGGCGAAATAACTGTCAGTTGACGCGCTGTAACTACATGGTCGGGTTACTTGCCAGAGACCAAGGAAGCTGCAATGTGGCGGTTATTTAATATAACACGACCGAAGTTTCGACGTGACTGATAGATATATATATATATATATATAGAGATATATATATATATATATATATATATATATATATATAGAGAGATATATAGATATATATATATATATATAGAGAGAGGGAGGCAGATATATAGAGAGATATATATGAGATAGATATAGAGATATATAGATAGAGATAGAGATCTCTAGATATCTCTCTCTCTATCTATATATATAGCTCTATCTATCTCTCCCTCCCCCTATCTCTCTCTTCCCCCCTAGATACATATCTATATTTATCTACCTCTCTCTTTTTATCGATCTATATATAAATATCTCTGCCTATATCTCTCTCTCTATATCTCTGAGAATATCCCTCTATATACATTTTTCCTAGCTCTCTATCTCTCTTTTAATATAGATCTCCCATATTCTCTCTTGCTCTCTCTATATCCTTCTATATATATCTATATATCTCTATCTCTCTCTATCTCTCTATCCCTTGCTATCTATATCTCTATCTCTATCTATATATATCTCTCTATATCTCTCTCTCTATATCTCTATATATCTCTATATCTATATCTATCTATATATATATATATATATATATATATATTTGTCTGGGTTAATAGCATGGCTAAATCCTATACCAGTTTAATAGCCACACGTGGGGCCGAAATTGACGTAAATACACCAAAATAATGATATATGATGCCAGACGCTTCTAACCGTAAGTGCTTTGTTGTATAGGAACAGCAGTACACCTTGGCTGGACGTGTTAATTACCCTGAGCCAATATCGAGTGGATGGTTCCAATTACTCTAGATTAACATGGCCGTTGCACTTCTAAGCGACTAATTCCATTAACGCAAATTTGTGAGCGCTTAGTTAATAGCAAATGCACACAAATAAGGAACATTATTGCACGGTTCTTGCAGATGAATCGAACTTTCATCATTGTTCCCACCGAAGCCGGTGATAAGATCAATGGGTGATGGTTAAACCGGCAGTACAGGGTGTGCTGTCAAAATAATGAAATTAAAATAGCTTGTTTTCTATTGCTTTACTTGTAATAAATAACTATCATCGTAGTAAGTTGTGAGGTGTATTTGGTCTGCTCATAAGTATAATAACATATTGTCCGATCTATGATCATGTCATGTACACACCTGTTCAAATTTGGTCAAATAGCACACCAGTTGAGGCTGTGCAGCGCAATTTCAGCGAAACATCAAGAGTATTTGAAAGAATGAATTGTATGGAATGTTACTTGTGCAATACAATTAAGGAGTAGTTTAGATGAGGCAAACTGTGTTTGACGATACCCTAAAGCTCCGCCTAGCAGCTCTGAACCAGAAGACAATATCATGGCAGAGTACGCAGGATTCAGACGATTTGTTATGGTAATAGAATTATTTTGTCACTTTCACCTACTGGGTGATATCACGACTGGGATGGATGAGGATGATTGTGATGCCTCGGAATCTTCAATAAAGGCCGAGCACCCACTTGACACAACTCTGTTGCCCGCGCCGCGTGAACGAAGGTCCATCTATACAGAATTGAGCAACCGGTCGGGTTCATCCCCTTTGCATGTGTTCATGTACGCGCGTATGCATGTAAATATGCATGCTTGTATGTATGCTTGTATGTAAGTATGTATGTATGTATGTATGTATGTATGTATGTATGTATGTATGTATGTATGTATGTATGTATGTATGTATGTATGTATGTATGTATGTATGTATGTATGTATGTATGTATGTATGTATGTATGTATGTATGTATGTTGTATGTATGTATGTATGTATGTATGTATGTATGTATGTATGTATGTATGTATGTATGTATGTATGTATGTATGTATGTATGTATGTATGTATGTATGTATGTATGTATGTATGTATGTATGTATGTATGTATGTATGTATGTATGTATGTATGTATGTATGTATGTATGTATGTATGTATGTATGTATGTGTATGTATGTGTATGTATGTATGTTGTATGTATGCATGTATGTAAACATGTATGTATGTATGTATGTATGTATGTATGTATGTATGTATGTTTGCATGTATGTATGTATATATATGTATGTATATATATGTTTGCATATGCATGTATAAAACATGTATATGTATTTATATATATATGTATATATATATTGCATATATATATATATATATATATATATATATATATATATATATATATATATATATATATATTTATATATGATCGTACTTGATCGTTCCATCAACATAATGAATCTACCGCTCCAACCAGATTACTCGTCAGCTTGTACGATCTTACGTGGTCCTGCCAAAGAGTTTATAGGTTCGTTAAGAGAGCTCACTTCAAGTTGCTCTGCGGCGATCGCTCCCCTAATTATAATACTCTGCAATCGAAAGGTGGCGCTACCGTGACACAAACAAAAGCACCGAGGAATACTTGGCTGCCGTCACTACAATTGATGAGAGCGGACAAAATGTCGTTTTGCAGAGCCTTGCCGCTACCAAAACACGTCGCACAATCATAGCGAAAATAGCAAGTACACTATGAAATAAATGTCAAATTGATAAATTACATGGTCTTGGGTTATCCTATAAAAACAGAACGCCTCCAACAGCATTCGCGAAGCTTACGATCCTCGATCTTTCATAACCGCACTGCGAATGGTAGTTATAGATAGTCAATAACTGTCTGAAGCGCGGGAACCGACCTGGGGTCGCCATTAACATATTTTGCATGTCATCGGGATGTGAAGATCTCGAGCGAAGAGTTTATAGCTACCCTAAGCTGCGTGACGATTATGAAATTACGCGAAAGACACCCCCGACATCAGGCTACGATACCATGAAATCAACAAAAGCACATGGGACTCTTGATTCAACGTCTCCGGATCTGACGGCTGTTAATAATATGGAGTCATCTGATTGGTCGAGACAATTTCAGCTCCAAATTACACATGGTTTTAAGAGACGCTAGTACAAGACCCTAAAGCAATTACGCTTCGACTAACAGGTGGCGTCTTCACATATTTCCTCAGGCAGAAGGCTCGAGTGAGCGCTCTTAGCGAAGCTATAAGCTCCTGTACTCTACACATATGGTATTGGCAATGCACAAACTGACCATTCGGTCAATGATCTGTAAAATGTAAAGATGGGAAGGCTGGTCGTAGGTTACGTTCCTGCATGGGATTTAAAAATATGTTAATAGCTCCCTCAACCAATTACCGAAGTCATTTGAATTGTCTTTGTTCCGCAATAGCTACGATAAAAGAACTGGTATCACTATTGTATTGGTCGTGGCTCAGCTAACAAAGTGTGTAAGGTACTTTTCATCGCAAGAGGACAATTTCGTTAATACACACAAATGTATACAGATTTCTATATGTATATTTCTATATTTGTAAATAGTTATATATAAGTATAAAAACGCGGTCAAAAACGCTGCATGTTATCAATCAACTGAAGGACGGATATTTTCATTAATACCCACCAAAAATGGCCTCAAAGCTGAGAAATCTCATAGACCTTCATAATGTGAACTTGGTCGCACATTTTAGTCTATATTTTGCGAATATACCAGACAAGTAAGTCGAAAGTAAACCAATAACCTAAAATTTGTGGTTGCTTAATCCGATGTGCATGCCATGTAAATATCACTTGACCAATGTTTTCTCAAGTTTTGTCGGATTGGTCTAGCAATGCCACCCTATAGTTGTTTGCACACGCTCACTTCACAACGATTACTTCAGGCCAAGTAGCGTTGATAAGACAGTTTTTCGTCAGTAACATTGTGACATTACGGCGATCATAAGATGTGGCTTGTGCATTCTGACTTATTAAACTAGCCAAGTTGGTGACAACAGACCCTTTAGTGGTCCATCAACTTGAAGCCGATAAGTCATTTAAACTTCATATGATAACCTTGCAGATCGGAAATAACTGTACAGATATTTCTACGGCATGAACTAAAACAGAGCGGGATGGATGTCACGATTTGAATTATGTGTTACATTTAACACTATGAAACGTTTAGTTACAATTAATTCGGAGAATTACCATCTACCGTTACCAGTACGGAATCTGAAAGGTACCAACGTAGAGAATATAATCATAAAACCGCTTCAATGTAGTCCGCAAGCAACGTTTCATATTTCTCCAAGATTGCGAGGCCTTACCCATGAATTTAAAGATTAAGTAACCAAACCCCACCCCCTCACTCCTAACCACTCCCTTCGCCATTGTTTAAGAATGTGTCTACATTCGCGAGTAGTAATGCTTTCTGAATGAACTACTGATGACTGAGCCTGAATCGTTAACAAGCAGAGGGGATGAGGACCAGTAAGTCTATCGCCAAGCATTAACGTGTATGGTTGTTTGTACATTTCAGAATGTGTTTTAATTCTGTTTATGCGCTCGCTGATCATAGAAATGGAATTCAGAAACGTAATATATTACAGACACAGACAAATAACACACCAATAAAATGATTTGTTTTGGAGAACAGACAATAAAGCTGTTTTTTTGTCCGCTGTACCTTCCATTCTTACTGCAAATGACTCGCTGAGCCTCTGGCCGCGGCAGTGGGGATATCTACCTTCCACTGTTATTTACAAAACCAGTCAATGCCAGAGATGCTGCAACTAGTGTGCCCATGTTTGCTCGTAATAAAAAGCACAAGTCATAATGAGATTAATGATTCCAGCCATATGCTCCTGCAAGTGGCTTGTCTCAAGAGCAGCAACTTTCAATACACAAAACCCAAAGCAAGGCTTTATTATACGAGCAGTACTTATAACCAGCTCACGTTGTGCATGATTTAGCAATCGCATGACAGTTATTGTACTTAACTGATACTTACACTGCATCCCAGGCATCTCAGGCCATGATTCCTAAGTAAGTTGCCATATGAAGTGCAAATGGTGTGATCGTTTTAACAACATCTGACTTATTGTTTCTAATCTTTGCATGCTGGCATTGTTCAATGTTTATTTGATGTCGCTAAACATTCGTTAATGAAGTTGGATACAAGCAAAGATTTCCGCTGCTATTAAAACTTGTTTAACCACAGCGTAACTTAAGCGTCACCCCCTGTACGTAACTATTTAACCATGTTCGGTATTCAGGGCCAATGTAAATAGATACCAAACTCCAATCACCTTTATAATTTGCTATCATCTCTCGCGGCAGAAAGAGCAGCAATATTATCTCAACAGACCTACTCTAGTGTGTATATAATCGTTCAGCGATATAAATAGGTTGCAACCCTACAGACAAACATATATACTGTAACGTGACATTCTTTTGGTAGAACAACCCAATAGTTTGTTCATTAAAATTACTCTGAAAACTACTCTCAAACAGATTGAAGCTTTTAATTTTAGGCGATATTCCACATGTTGGTCATTCATATCAAACTGCTGATAGACCGACCGTAATATATATTCAGCATATATTGCGTTGGTCTGATGACACACATTATTACATGCGGAGGATATTTGTTAACAGTCTACTATATAAGGTGAATATATAATGATATATTGTCATGGCCGTCAATCGATTGGTGCAATGATATTATGTCTCGTGAAGCGCTTATTGCCGATAAATTGGCAGTGCTACAAATGCTTCGCTTCGTAGTGAAAGCAGAAATAAATTTAACCATTAGCAATAACAGTGGTCTAATTGAGTATATATTACATAACCTACCACCACATATTTACCGTAACCACGACATAAAGGTCTCTGCATACAAAAATATATGCCACATTAAACTTGTCATAATTCCAAATAAACGGCTGATTCAAGTCAATTGGTCGTGTAGAACGCTGTTCAATGTAATGTTGCACTTGCAGAATAAGACTTCACTCGGCTCCCATAGCTATAAACATATATGATGCATATGTTGTCATTCTAATACAATAGACATATTTGATGTATGCATGATGCTATGACGCATGTCTACGATTATTCATAGAGGAAATAACTACGCCTCTAACTTCCTCTATCTTGCGGATTGCCGGATAAGAAAAGGAACATTAATTGGTATCACGGTAACCTTGACAAATTCTGTCTCTGCTGAGTAACAATACCTTTTCATTAAGACGAGTTATTATTTCAACAGTATCTTCCCTGACAAATGTATAATACACTAGAATGAATAAGGTAGCATTTGCTCTAGAGGTATTCATTTGAAGCAGAGGGGACAAAATTTCTTGCACCGTGAAATGACGGTTGAATCCCCCATTCGACAACCGCTAAATCGTAGCCCGTTCAGCCATACTTCAAGTAGGTATTTCAGTGTCTGAGAAATATCGCTCATGTCTAGCATATCGGTGGTGTCCATAGCCGGTTTGAAACAAGTAATATTAAAAATAACGTCGGGCTATGTGATTTCTCGGGTTAAATTGTAATACAACCCATCAGTTAGATTGAAGGCAAAAACACCAGAACCATAGTTCTCTGTGAATGTAACAATAATAGTGGCAAAAGACCATATCCGTTGGTATTCTTAATGGCATCAACATTGATCGTGTCAGTGTTGCAACAGGCTCGGTTGCTACGGCGCATTCACAACAACAAAGCTACACATTGGGCGTCTATAGCTAGATGTCAAGATGGACTAGCAGCATAAATCCAGTTACATACTATCGTTCACGTTTAAATACTCATTGGTCTTCGAATTTCTAGTATATTAATACTATTGGTTTAAAACAAATTGATAATAGCACGTGAGATCTATTATCGCTCGTATACGACTAGTCAGCAGGTTGACTATGTGTTTAGACTCGGAATCTCTACCCGTAATGTGTAGGACGACAAGTCGTATACCAGGTTGCATGCATGTGTCCTGGTCAATGACATTCTTCTGTTAAAAAATGTACTACAACATAAATCAACAACCCGACACAGAAGATGGTATCACGATGGTGGCAAGTTGGACCGGTCGTTTTTGCATACAGAATCTAATCGGGTCCTCCTGCTTTCCCTAAACCTCCAGTAGCCTCATTAGGGTCAATCTACACAACCCAACCGGCAACTACAAAATTTACCATTGTTATAGATACCACTGTCGAGCCTAAACTTATCCTAGCCTACTCGCTCTTTACCAGTTCCCAGACGTTGAGTGAGAATCTGCGCATTGACTGGTTACGCATATCCAGGATGATGCATTAAAGCGTGTTTGATTTGGGCTTCCCGAGTAAACAGGAGTCGCCCGCACAGCAATATTGAGTATCCATAATAACGTGACTCTCCTGCGACATGATACCACGATAAAAACCCACTATGCGCGGGGTGTATCGTATCTTTCAGGGCGGTCAATTATACACAAACACATGGTCACACCGGCTTTAATATCAGAATGGGGTCATGTTTTTTATCCATCTGCATCACCAAGTTGAATTGTACATGACACATTCCATCGAACAAGAAATGTGGTCGTTTAATTCCAGAATCAAGTGTCGTTAAGTTGCATTTGCAACCTGCTTGAAATCATCCCATGTATTAGGTTTGCATATATATATATATATATATATATATATATATATATATAGATATAGAGAGAGATAGAGATATATATATATATCTATATATATATATATATATATATATATATATATATATAGATATATCTATATATATATATATATATATATATATATATATATATATATATATATATATATATATATATATATATATATATATATATATATATATATATATATACTACATGATACTACAAAATGTGTGTGAATAAGCCACCGGATGTCATACACTAAATACTTGTCTGGAAATAGTACGTTCAACTAAGAATCATATCTATAGTTTACATACAACATAAATCGTTCGTTATGCAGGTCCTTCACACCCCATCATTTAGAAAGGGTAATGTGCGCCTATATTGTATAAGTTAGTATCATAATTGTATCAGTACCATCTTGCTGTTAGCGCATATCAAACACAATGTTGATAGCCGTTCAATAACGTTGGCACACATATCAAAATTCATGGCCACGGGAAATTACATCACTACTCATGAAGCTGTTGAAAGCGATCGCTGGCAAGTTTAAGAACCTTGTTAGATGTATAGTTAGGTGTTTTGCTAATAGGTGGTACTTTGCATTGTTCTGAATAATGATACAGCTTTCTAACCTATCAAAGCTTACAACATTGAATTATCATATAAACGAAATGTGCCTATGAATGTAGAGAAAATTCATATGGCCACACTTAATATAGAGTCGTAAAATTAACCTTTGCTTGGTCACGTTTACGTCAGCAATTACTGCGAGGTGCAGATCATCCTGACTTTTGGTTTTAACCAATGTATCCGGAACATCTGCTTGGCAATTCGATAAGAAGTTTTCACTTGAGGACAGCAGTTGAATGCTGACAAACAATGTATTAAGCAATAGAATTTCGATTTCCTATCTTAAGCGCCCTATGATAATCGACATAGAGAACCTAATGTATACTAAAAAGCCTATTATTGTACACTTGAGCAACTCTAGGACCTTTTGAGCATTAACGAACACGCAAATCATCTACACACTGAATACGAGCTTCGTTCAACTACGAAACTTCGGTTGGGAGGCAGGTCCATATAGATTTATCCCGGTAAGTAAGTTATAAAATTTACTCCTGGTTGGTGGACGTTATTGATTGTTGATAACATTCATATTGAGTATAAACGAACACTACAATTCAGTATAATGAACTAATTGAATAATAATGATCCGTCGCGCATGCAGGGTTGATTAGATCTAGATTGCTGTCAAATTGCAATTGACATCAAATATATGGCAGATCTTAATCTTAACACCATTGCACACTGTTTTATTGAGTTAATTCAATAAATTTCAATTTGTATTTAAAATAAGTTATTCATTTGATATATCTTAGGTAAGCAATTATTATTGTTGATTTTTGGTGGCAGCAGTTATTGTCGGCACCTATCGCTCGACTGCACGTTGGACCCAAACCACACACAATTCATTATATAACTATTCATATAGGTTTATTCATAGGCATGATATCCATATATTGTAGAGTTAAGCTTCATTCATGGAACAAATCCAAGTCATATGCATGTATGCCGGTATCCATCCATGACTATTAGTTCAGCGCATCATAAATCCTTCAATCAGCAATGATACGTACTATTTTCTTTTGTTCTATTTTTAATCTCTACCAGCTTCGTACCATATGCCGATAATTGTGTGCCTGTTCACTTGCGGTTGCATCATGTATGTTGGTCGCTTTATATCCACTTTTGTCTCTATCAAGCAGCTACGTACTTCTATGTTCCAATATTTGCCTTCACTAGACGTTGGCAGGTGCAAAACGTCCTTCGTCGCAACGTTAATTGCTTCCAATATCCCGGCACAGAATATATTTGTGTAAGCCCATTTCCGGCAAAAAGGGCTTCAGGAAATGCTCTATCTACAATCCGTACTGGCATGGATTCATTAACCGAAGTTTCGCGGAGTGCAACTGTGCGAATTAATAAACTAGATGTTATCGTTCGGCATGAACAAATTGAAAGACCTTTAATAGTGACGGTCGAATTAATTTCCACTCAGCTTTACATTGTATTACCTGTCACTCACATGGTTTTGAAGGAGACCTAGCGGTCAACTATAAGACAATACAGGTGACTGGTGCGGCCAAAACACTTAGGAAACAATGTTGAGTATTACTTGACCATAGTTTACATCAGCCAAACTCAATCACTTCAAAAGTAATTGAGCTTCATCATCGCTAAAGACCAATAGAACACACACAGCGCCGTATACGAATTACAACATGCTTGATATATCGTCCAACATGGTCGTTTGTCACGTATGATTAAGATTATTCATTCAGCAGAAACGATTTAATACCAAATCGGAGTAACCATATTTTTGTGGATTTCCACGCTTATTAAATCATAAGATCAATGTTTTGCTAAAACTTACATATTGTTTTATTCAGGATATTAAATCATTATTACTTTTTTTTAATGTATGCCTGTGTCGCCACATAGAACGTGGTCAATATGTAAATCGCTCCCTAATTATGCATAGTGCGTGAATGGTGGGCTTTTGGCGTTGGCTAACAGCGAATAAAACCCAATGTTTATTTGCAGTTTCCCCAAAGCCGCCCGATGTACATCGCTCAACTGCGTCTCTTTATCAACACTGCCGAATTGACGAGCTGATAATCTGGTGTGTGTCCTTTAACTGGGCAAGTATTTACGAGATAGTTGATACGCATCAACCCTTAAATGCAAATAAGTGCACTGTTCTCCGCTGGTGCCTGTTGCGGTGACTGGAACTGGTGCTTAAATAATGATAATATGGACAATGTATACAGAAAACATGTAAAAGACAGGGAAGAATAGGAACACATAATCAATGCATTATGCTGTCTATTGTAACATACAGGTACCTGCCGATGTGTGACGTGTTAGAACTTGCCATATGTAAGACATCAAATATAGCCCAAGGTATCGATAGACCATTAAGAGAGCTTTGTATTTAACCATTTTAACAATACCAATCAGTGCGGCTACACAACACATAGCAATATTTGAAATAGGAAATGCAATCCAACGCTAGCTATAGCGAATAAACCACCAGCCTTGGCAATGAATAATGTCAGTTTATGTGAATATTTGCAAACGTGTTGGTTAGCTCGTGTACAATACTTAATATTCACACAACGAGGTTATGTGCGAATTTGGAATATGTTATTTTGTTTGCCAGGATTGTACAAAAAACATTCATAGTATTGCTAAGTAGTCGTGGAACACATAAAGAAAGAAAATTGCAAAAAAGGAGAATGTTATGACATAAGAAGTAGGTTGATGGATTTCCTTAATTATGTACTGCATTCATTATTTAAGCCTTTATGTGTTCCTTTCATCATTCTCGCTTGTTGTTATCAAGCGTTGATAGTGCATGCATTTATTCTGTTTGAAAGGAGATGATATACGTAAAAATGCAGCGCTTCTAGCACCCGAAAAAATTTTAGTCAATCCATTCACACAGCACCGAATACTCGTTGCAAGAGACCAAGACTGCCACAGTAGCATGCTTAAGTTTAGACAAGTACAAGTTACCTATAAAATTACAATGGCCGAGTAAGCCGAGGTGAGTTGGTTTATGTACAGCTGATGACGGCTGTCAAACGATAGAACTGCCTTATCGCGTGTCAATTCGATATGACGTGAGTGGATGCGCATATCAGTAAACGGACGAACATTAACAAATAGAGCATATCAGTCCACACCCAGTAGTAGAATAAGATGGGCAGTGAGACAGTCATATATATATAACATATACTTATCATATATATATATATATATATATAGATATATATATATATATATATATATATATATATATATATATATATATATATATATATATATATATATATATATATATATATATATATATATATATATATATATATATATATATATATATATATATATATATATATATATATATATATATATATATATAACATCTACAAAGCCAGTTAGTGGCTACGAATATGATAGCAGGGAATCCCTTGCCCAACGATGGAGCCTTTGATCCTAGGATATTAACAAGAGTCCTTCAAGTGCCCGAAGGCATTAACTCAAGCTAATATAACGCAGGATATGAGAGGGACGATCAACAACGATACTATCCATTCAATCATCTAGCTATTTATTAAGTGAATCATTTATGTTCCCAGCGACGTTTGTTATCCTAGCAAAAACATGCGGCACAATGAATTCGTGTGAAATCATTTCGATCTGCATACGAAAAGAAAATGACAGATCTGCATTTGAGACGTGTCTGACGGACAATTCGTACCAACAGTGGTGAAATGACTGCCTCTCTGGTCTAGATGTACAATACCAAAGTCTCTCCAAGTGGTTAAATTGTTTGCTACATCCATCATATCTTATCCTAAAGGATACAGTCTGGAAGTAAAACAATTTTAAATAATTTGGAAAGAGCATTAGTGTGAATATTATATCATAATGCAATATTAAATCTAGACGAAAACGAGACGAATACCTTTATCCTTTTGATTATTCTACAGGTAGCAATCGCCGGCATTGTTTTATTCTTATAATTGATAGTACTTAACGCGTAACTACCTCTGCAAACTTCATGTGCTGTATGCATATTGTTTAGGCTTCCAAATTCGTAACTGTACTGCAAGGATATACCTATCGACCGGATAAATCGCGTGACGTGGAGTGTTCGCGAGGTTTGCGTACCTAGGACACTGGGCTACATACAATGAAGGTTATCAATAATCGAGGTATATGAAGTTGATTGTAGGTCTGATATGTTTTGCATGCTTTGGCAAAAAATTACAACGCTTAAACGGATTTCTGTTTCCTTGTGTGATATTCATTTATGCTCAAGAGCAAACATGATTTGAATCTCCAAGGCACACGTCACGTAATGTGCCTGTTCACGTTAAACTTGTCTCCGTATTGGCCTAAGCGCTAATGCTCGTGTATACATCTGTAATACAGCGATCGATATCATATTGACAACGTAAGGGGTTGATGATGCTTACACTTTGAGCTTACTGCTCTCAGGTGTTTCAGCCGCTTGCCATCATGCATCTCATTAAGTCACAATTATGCAGTTTAATTTGAGACTATGAGTGGATATTAATTTAATGTGCCGTATCGTATTTCATCACGAAACGTATCATTATAATATATGTCAACCGATAACGTTAAGGGACTCGCCTTCACCATGGTCTCTTCGGATCCATCTACCACAATTGTTGCGATATCTAATGCTTGTAGTGTTTTTATGAACATAACGTACCAAAAATCGTAGAAGGAAGTGCAACGAGAATAACTAAATTGTCTGATAAGTTTATATCAACTTGCACTCAAATTGTAATAAATCAATACGTCGATATCATATTATTTTTCTCACTTGGAGGGTGAAATCAGAATGGTAGCTGCTACGTTGCAACTTACAGCCCCAATGGTCCCGTCCCGGTACTTATTATACCATATATGAGCAACAAGTTAGTGTTTAAACAATGCCAATTGAAGACTGGAACGTTGTTTTGGTATTGTCCTTAACGTGTCCATGCATTTGGTGGTACCATTTCCTGTAAACCTTAAACCATTATATTTATTTTGCAAGTCACACTTCATTGACAATGCTTGCGCGGTAGCATACTTTATGCGTCAGGCTTATTGCTTATAAGCGGGGTGTATTGGGCAATATACATCGCATCGGGAACAAGATGGGCTTTGTTTGAACAGCTAACATTAGCTTTGCAGCTATGTTAAATGTTAAACCGTGTTCCTGCACAAAACGTCTGTTTATTAACTTAGTGGCAGTGTTGCATTAACGAAGTAAAACAGGTGCTACATCGAACCTTACCTACATTGTGTGCGATGCAAACAAGGCCATGCGATATAATATAAGTTGCTTATCTCATACGGATGCATAGGCGTACATAAACAATATGGTTATCAATTGCCGGACATTCTATCCTTAGAGTAAGCTTTGTGGGTTGTTTTGTTTGATTACCGAGCAGTCATTGGCCGTTTGTGACCTGCGGGTAAATCCATGTACATGACGAATACCGTAGTTATACGCTATGCAGAATTTGGATACCGACAGAGCTTACAACATCAGGCAAGGTGTGTCTGATTACGCATTTCAATTCGAGGATATGGGGGCAAAAACCGCGGTTTTGTTTGCAGACTATGACATCAATATTGCCTGTTATGGCATCTACTCGAGTCTCAAAAACAGGTTGCTGTTTTATCGTTTGCAATAAAAGAATATGTAAAAGGAATATATATATATATATATAGGGATCGGCGCAAATCAACGTGACTCCCACATGCGTAAAACTAAGGAAATTTAAATACAAATAAACAGTGACAGGAATATTGCGGGTAGTATCTCTCTCGATTTGATCAAGTCATGTAAAACTATGCCCAAACACTAGTTTAGATATGTGCATATCCCACCTTTCAGCACATGGCCCTCGATAATCGTAATTGTGGTTTATTTGTTCATGTATTTTGCGAAATGTGCTTAGGCACTGTTCAGCTGACTGTTTTATAAATTCTTATCAAGTAATCGGTGGTCATATGCATCAGCCTGCCTGTAATAACCATTACGTAGTTGCCTAGGACTAAAGGGAGAAAATCGAAATCGATGACAGTGTATCAGTGGGCCTAATCACCGGTGTTTATCGCGGCATGTGTCGAAATGCAGCTTGAAATATACGATTCCTTACGTGTCATATTTGTTCAGACAAATGAGGGGCTACCATTACCTTCGACTAATGTTTTTGTGATAACCGCTATACGTAATGTCACTGAAAATGAAATCGTTACATCCGTTAATGTAATGAGTCAACAAGATTTTGTCGCCTGCTATCATGCTTCCAAGGTATATAACGTAAACGTTGCCTGGTGCTGGTATTGTCTCTCCTCAACATTATTTGAACATGCGTGTTAAAACAATCACACAATATTTTGTCATACATGATTGGCATAGACACATATATCCTGTACCGCCATCTATTTTGCTCGGGGCGGCCAATCGTCTTAATTCAATATGTATGATTGCGGTTACATTGGTGTCATTTACGACACCAGATTTAGATTTTTTCTATGAAGCGCCAAGTATCAAAACAACATGCTACGTACTGCGATCAATGGATGCTCTGTATCGCGCATAGATCTTCCGCAAGATGCTACTTAATAGCTTACGCCAAACGTGAGAGTTATAGGAAGAACTTATTAGGCACCACTTAGATGGCACAAATAAAATCTTTATTTACGGCAAAACCTTATTTTCGTTGCTTATATAAGCATTGACACGCTTTCTACATCAGCCACCGTAAAACAGACTACCATGACTGAATGCCATCGATTGTATTCCGTTAGCTTCACTAAGATGTTCTGCCTCAAATGGTGCAAGAGGCCAAATGGAAAGAAGCAATCACTTGCTTCTACATCTAACAGCGTTGTCATCTCTATAGCGACTAGCTGGCTCTTTCTATTTTAACTCTTCCATATATATTATTGATAACTCAAGATGTTAAAGCTAACAAAAACAGTTGAAAACTATTGACTTCGTCCGTGAAAGGTTGCGTATAATTCTTTTGTCCTGCGACATAATGGGAGATACAAATGAGTAACTAAAATGAATGGGGTATGGAGGCTGATCGATTATGATTCTGCAAGGCTTTACCTGCTGACGAGGAGACCAATAAAGCGGAATTTATGTATCGAACATCCAAACGTGTACAGCTGAAAACAATTCCCCAAATGATGGATCACTCAATCACTACGACGCCATCTGTGCTCATGCTGATAAGCCGATGCGCGTATGTATGTACGCATGTATGTATGTATGTATGTATGTATGTATGTATGTATGTATGTATGTATGTATGTATGTATGTATGTATGTATGTATGTATGTATGTATGTATGTATGTGTATGTATGTATGTATGTATGTATGTATGTATGTATGTATGTATGTATGTATGTATGTATGTATGTATGTATGTATGTATGTATGTATGTATGTATGTATGTATGTATGTATGTATGTATGTATGTATGTATGTATGTATGTATGTATGTATGTATGTATGTATGTGTATGTATGTATGTCTGTATGTCTGTATGTATGTATGTGTATGTATGTCTGTCTGTATGTCTGTATGTATGTATGTATGTATGTATGTATGTATGTATGTATGTATGTATGTATGTATGTATGTATGTATGTATGTATGTATGTATGTATGTATGTATGTTTGTTTGTTTGTTGTTTGTATATGTATGTATGTATGCATGCATGTCTGCATGTGTACATCCATATATGTCCCGGTAACATAATATTTTGAGCATATATGGTTTATGCACATACAGCTTGCATGATCGTTGCATCTAGATAAAGATTCCTCGGCAATGGCTAGATTACGGGTCAGCTTTTGCCATCCTATTTTCCGCTTGTTATTTATGGCACTATCTAGGCGATAAATGTGGCGAATTATGTTTCATTGCACTGTATTGTGATCAGCGAAGACACACCAGACTACTATGGATTACGTTCGATATTCAAAACACTTGCATGGACTTTGGTCTAACTGGTAGGGGGTGATGTGCCAAGATCGAGTGCCTTCTTTAACCAATGAGCCACGTCATCTGAATTATCTCGGTAATGCAGTGTTCGCAACTACAGAAAGGTTGCCTTAATTGTACTGGTCGAGGCCGCAAGACTGTGCTGAACGGCTGACACGGTTGCCGAGCTATACAATCCCGGAGGTGGTCTGCTTGTATGAAGGGACAAATGATTGGGTACGGGGTGCACATTAGCCAATCGTGGATAGGGGATATATATATTGCACTCCCTATAGTTGTTGCCATACATTAGACAAATAGTTATTGACATTAAATTGAGATGTATTATATCTGCTTTCCTTTTCTATATGCCGAATCAATGTTTTTGTGATAAGAGCAATATCAAAATAAACTAAGTAACAGAACGCCTGGCGGCGTTCTAACAGAGCGATAAAAATATAATCTGCGTTGATGCTTTATGGGACTAATGTTCCACATGATTTTAATAATGTTTATGACTACGAATATTCTTGCACAGAGTCTATTTTGCCACATAAACCAAGATGTGGTGATATATATGAGCGCTATATTGCACATCCCATCTATATTTCGACCAATTAAGTTCCATTTAACGATTTTGTATCGATGAACATTTACTTGAAAATCCTATCATATCATTGCTACTGGTATCTGGTTAGAATATCCATACCGTGTTGTATCACACAGTAAATAAACATGGCTATATTGCTTTGGAATGTTGAATTCTATTTACTCAAACCCGTTATTATATGATATTAAAATACGCTGAACATGTTTTGCTGCCAACCGTTGTTAACGTTATTCATAACACTCGAGGGATCTAGTAATCACCCACGTGGGGCTACGATCAACCGAGATGCCTATGAAATGAGTCAACATTTTGAAATAATGAATTCACGAGATCAGATCGCTGAGCGAGACAAAGTAACATACCCTCTCTCTCCGACTTTCTTTACCTTCTCCACTCTCTCGATATTTCTATCTCTCCCTTTTCTCATCTGTTGTTTTCTGTCCCTCGGTCTCTCTCCCTACACACAGGCATATACACATCCACACGAACACACACGTACAAAGACATATAATTATATCTATATATATATATATATATATATATATATATATATATATATATATTTATATATATATTTATAAAAGTATATTAATCCTTTTATATATATATATATATATATATATATATTTATATTTATATATATTACTATATATATATACATATCATTACGATTATGCATATTTATACATACATATTCATATATGTACATACATATATATATATATATATATATATATATATATATATATGTGTGTGTGTGTTGTATATATATATATATCGATTATATATGTCTTCAAATTTATCTAACTATATTTATGTATATATATATATGTTTATACACATATATGTATATGCATATATATTTCCATAAATATATGCACATTTATATTTCAATATCTATATATGGAATTATTACTATGGATGAATATATATACATATATAGATGTTACCATTTATGTGTTTGTAGATATACATGTATACATATATATATATGTACATATACATCTACATATATAGATTTATATATATTATGTGTACATATATATCAATAAATACTTATATATAGATATAATATATTAGTATATATAGATGTATGTATGTAAACATACATATATATACATATTCATATGTATGTGCGTATATATGTATATATATATATGCATATATATATTTATATTAATACATGTATATATATCAACATATATGTATGTATATATGTATATAAATATATATGTGTACATATATATGTATATATATATGTATAAATATGTAAACATACATATATAAATGTATATACATATATATTTATATGCATATATATATATATATATATAAATGTATATATAGTTATATGTCAATATATATATGTATATATACATATATAAAAATATATGTATATATATATAAATATATATAAATAAATACATATATATATATATATACACACACACACACACATATATATATATATATATATATATATATATATATATATATATATATATATATATATATATATATATATATATATATATATATATATATATATATATATATATATATATATATATATATATAATATAGTTTACATGCCAGTAGGGGTTACCCAGGGCGACACAATTAGGATATGTCAGTCCTGCCAAGCGCAATCGTTGTTTGTTGCGTAACACAGATGTACCCGGCTACAAGCCTTTGTACTATTTCGAAACTGCTGTTGTCTCGTTGAAGTAAAGGTGACCATGCATGAATTGCATGTCTTAAAAAGGTTATAGAAAATTCCCTTGGAGTGTCACGGGAACGTCTATATGATCATCCCGAGAACAAAGTTGTACATAGCATTGTTTGCTTGATTTGAATGACTGATCAACATCGCCACATTCTCCGCTGACACCTTATCTTGTGTGGAATCGCCCGATCGGTATTTACTCATGTTGCTTGGCCGACCAAAACGCAGTACTTAATACTATGCCTGGTCCTTGCCATACTGAAAAACTTGATTTCATCTACGATTTTTTTTTCCAGTAATTCAACAGTTTTGTCATTTATGTACATTGCGAAACTAATCCCAGAAACTGAATCTTAACACCACTAACAACCAATTTTCATGCCATTGCATTACCTCATGTGATGGATGCACGGTATTTGGGTGAGGTCATTCTATTTTGGGAAGGTGTTTGCTGACCTATGCTAAGTTAAGTAATACCTAATGTCATGAGGAGGTATATAAACGCGAGAGTGTCTCAGTTCTGCATTAACTATGGGTGGGAAATGGATGAGCAATGCGGACTTGTTAAAAGCTGTGGAGCAAATCGAAATGGAGGAAGTGAAACCACTATACACGCGTTACTTTGCACAGTATTCGATAGTGGCTTGGAATAAAGATGTAGTGTTTTTGAAAAACGATTTCAAGAAATGCCACATAGAGTTGGGGATGAACTGTGTATTGGACTGTGGTCACGAAATAGCTGCTGTCACAGAAACATTGAAAGAGTTAGAAGCGGGAGAGGAGAGTCGTGTCGAGGTCTCTATGGGTGCCGACGTGACGATGAATGTAAGATTCCTGGTCCCTATGGTGCTGATAAAGAAGGGCCACGTGACAATGCAAATGGACAGTTACTCATGGTCTATGTTTGTAGAAGCGTGGGACGAGTTGAAACAGCTCTACGGAACCCACGTGGAGAGAGCAAAATTAATGAAGGAATATCTGACGGTGGTGTACACAGACACGCTTGTCGATTTAACACTAATACCAGAAATGCCAGCGACATCATAATCGTTGTTTGATGGCCGAACCTGAAGAACAAATTCGGATGTGTATGGCGGATGCCCTTGAACGTGTTGATGAACTGTATGCAGGTTCAATTTCAAGGTCGAGGCGAATTTTGTACGCGTTCGCTTGACCAAAGTAGCTACCTGAAACACATATAACAAAACGATCACATCTCATAGTTTCATTTCGATATCAAATGATTACATCGTTTATGTTGTTACTGCTGTTTAATCACTTAAAGACACACTTACTCGATTCTCGTCTAGCGTGTAAACGATGATGTTCACTTTGAATTGTTTTGCTAGTCTTTGGACATCTTCAAGAGGTACACCCGCGAATGTTTTTTTCTTTTGTTTTGGGTAAGCAGTCTTTAATATTGTTTCAGCTGGGTTCTCTAGACTTGTGATTTTCGCTCCTCTGTGTAAGGCCAGTGCCTTGAAAAAGCACAATCGGTCTTGATACGGTTTACCCGTTTTTAGACTTTGCTCTTACAACTTGATGGCTCTGTTTCTTTTCAGGTGTTCCGGCATAACAGATGGTGGGTAGTCGATCGCGTGATCATCGATTGGGTTCACAATGATGGTCAAATTAGTCACTTTCTCTACACTCCATTCCGAATCCGGTCGTTGGTTCTGGGCGTAGGTTAAGATGTCTGTTTGTGTTATTTCATCCATAGCCCTGTCAAAATCGTCAGCATTTCGGACAACCCGAGGTGTCGGTATCATTTGATGGTTGTTGACGGACGAGTAAAAATACCGCAATTCATCTGTTTCTTTGTGGCGTAATAAGAATCCATAACTTCTGTTGATTTTAAAGGCTGAATCGCCTTCCTCAAATATACACTGGTTGAGGTTGGGTACATCTTCAGATAAACTATAATTGTAAACCGCTTGCAGTCTTTCAAATCGCGTATGAGTCCGTATAGCTCTTTCATTAGCAGCCAACACAGCTTCTGTCGACATAATCATCAATAATCTGTCAATATAAATATCAACCAATGTCATAAAGATTTCCGTAATACCTCAATTCTACCCTGTAATAGACCTACCCTGTAATAGACCTACCCTTGGCATTGTCGACTGCAGCGCCATTTCTAGTTTGTGTCGGGGAGGTGTTTTGAACTTGGTTTAACGAATCCAGCGCTGCATTGGCCTCTTCGATTTTATAAGCGTCGATGGTTGTATGTAAAATCTTTTCGTCTCCCGTCAACACTGAAACACACACGCGTAACAAAAAAAAAACAACTGTCAGTCATGTATGACGTATACCTGGTAATTCAATAATTCAGGTATAGAAAATAAAATCCTACTCACTGCTTTCCATCTCAAATTGTTCCATGGCTTTTAACAAGTCCGCATCGCTCATCTGTTTACTGCGTTTGCTCACATCATTGAAACCATCCAGTTGTCTTTTCCCACTCATGGCGATAACTGAACTCAAATCATCCTGACGCGCTTATATACCTCCTCATGACATGAGGTATTACTTAACTTAGCTTAGATCAGCAAAATAATGATGAAATATCTGAAGGGATTTCATCAGCTGAAAAAACCTTCCCAAAATTGAATGACCTCACCCAAATACCGTGCATCCATCACATGAGGTCGCAAAGGTCAGCAAACTCCTTCTCAATAAACAACTCAGGACATATCCCGACCAAATGACCTCACCCGAATATCGCACATCCATCACATGAGGTTGCTAAGGTCAGCACCTTGACGAAATACCGCGCTTGAAAGCGCTGCCCATCACCCCGTTATGGAAGAAACTGATGACAGCATACTTCATCGCCTCAAACATAATAAGATATTCTATTGCAATGACCCGTTTGCTCTGGTGAAGGGGTCCTATCAGTTAGGGTGACTAGGCTTTTGAATAACTATGACATGCCATCACCCACTGACATAATCGCTCACTCACACTGGTGTCGCAGTATTCGCATTATTACACTCACGATTACAAAGCAGTGTGATGAATTGACGTGTGTAAGGGATTGCCGGTGCCAATGTTATTATTGTAAATCATCAGAATAGGAAACAGCAATCTTATCTGTAACAGTGCGTGCTTGCTACAAGCACATACTACACACAATGCGAAGGTTAAATTCATTATTCATGTGGGTAAAGAAAGCGATTTTGGTCTGAGATGATGTTACGCGTTGCATGAGTGACGTGATAAAACACATCTTATATGATATTTAACATGCCATCAAGATGCACTAGTTACAATATTGCAGGCGACGAAGACGCATTATCGCTGCCAAATGTTGCTTGACAATGCTTCATTCAACACAACTGTTTACAGCAGACGTATGGCTGCATCAGGACTATGCTTGCTATATGACGAACATTCGTCAGCGGCCATCGAACAGTTCTTAAACATTCAGCTGATATTATTAATATGCGTATGTATATTTTGTGTATACAAACGTGTATGAATGATATATATATATATATAAATATTTATAAATATATGTAGAAATACATATATATGTATGTGTGTATGTAAGTATATATATATATATATATATATATATATATATATATATATATATATATATATATATATATATATAAATATATACATATATATATAAATATATAAATATATCGAATTAATACATATATTTATAATTATTTATATTAACATATACCTATATTTATAGACTTCCAGAGTCTAGCACCTGTTGCTCTAGAGGAGCGGCTATGATAACGGTGTCCGTGGATCTGATGATGACCCTAGTTCTCTTCCTGATTTGTAGATGATGAACTGGTTTTTGTAAATATTATGCTGGGGATTTCGTAAGCAATGCGCTGTTTTACAGGTAGTCCATGAAGATTTGAGATAATCGATGTTGCATGTTCTCTCATGCTCATTCTCGCAAGTTAACGGGCTGCATTGTTTTGGCAACCCGCACCTTCGTCAAACATTTCTCCATACGTCCGACCACTTTCATTCGAGCCAGTACATTTTGCATTGGAAGTCGTGCGTACAGCAGAATATACACGAGGAATAAGAGAGACTCCATCACAAAGCTCTGAGGTACTCCTATGGCGAAAGGCGTGTGCTCAGGCACAACGCCGTCAATGTGAACTGCCTGTGATCTTCTGTGCTCCCGGCGATTAAGTAGTATTTTGTGATCAAGCGTATCATAAGCATCACTGAGATCCAGCAAAACTAAGAGCACATTGCCACCCTCATCTAGGAAGCAGACCATGTCTGATTTGATTTTGATGAGCGTTGTCTTAGTGCTACATCCGGTACTAGCTGTTTCGCTGCCACCATTCCCCAATTTTTTCCAAGAAATGTAATGTTTAATACTGGGCGGAATTTCATTAGGCCGTTACTTTTTAAGCATCGGTGTTACCTGAGCTGTTTTCAGCAGAGAGTGAATAACACCACTTGGTTAGTGTAAGAAGTGCCCCATCCAGTACTTCTTCCAGAAGGGACATGGGCAAAGCGTCCGAGCGTGTTTCTCTAATTTTATCGGCGTGACCATGCGATGACATGCTTGCGCTTGATTATCGTGTGTAGCTGCCAATGCGATAAGTATGTCATCGCATGGTCACACCGATGATATTGGATAAACACGCTCGGACGCTTCGTGTCCTCGTATTCTTGCCCCATATCACCCAAGTCGCCATGCTATAACTAACACATAACAATCATTGGCAGTGGTGGTATTATGCATAGCATAATATTGTAATCATATCTTCAAGAAGAATGGTTAGAGCTATGCCTAGAAGTAAGATACTGCTGGTAAATTATGATAATGAATGACCCACCCTTAAACCATAAATTGTAGTCAGATATAAGTGAACTTCAATGTCTCGAGCGATCGACAACAAAACATTCATTCATTAAACGCTCATTTATTTATGTTATGGTGCAAAATATGTGCTTGGCTTGTGTCTAGACTTGATTAAGATGCATCTTGCGTATAACATGACTTGGAATAATTCCCATGAGTAGCTACTAAAAACGACTTGCAACTTTGGTCCATGCTCCAATTCAGCTATTTACATTTTCTTATGCACCACTGAAGCGCTAATGTGTCGGAAGGAAGCTATTTGGTGTTTTCAACATCAGCAAACATTCTGACGTAGATAGGGTACCTAAAGGACCAACTGGCACATGCAGTGAGACCTATGTGTGTAAATTATCGCAAGACGTTAGGCTAATGAAAAAATTCACAGACAATAGTAACAGCAAGAAGTGCAAATCAGTTCAATGCAGCTCTCACAGTGCAACGTTTTAAAAAAACGCTGTGAGGGCTGGTTAAGTTTTTTCTCAATTGCGCCATCATTCATTCAGTATGCATTGCAATTATGATTGCGTCATAGTGTGTGGGTATTACGGCCTTTTCACAAACGCTGGTTATTGTCAAGACAACAATATTAAATTGGGGATAATGTTCATCCGCGATAGTTATCATAACGTTGCTCCCCTCAAAATCAAGGGCAAAAAACATTATATATCCCGTTGTTAGTAATTAGTCCGTATTCAAAACCACCGATTCTGCCAATGAATGCGCATTGAGACCTTTTTAATAAGTGAAATCAATTTTTTCTTACAATTTACGGCGCTCAGACAGGGAAACTTTTCGCTCGGCAAATTTCCTAAACACTCGGCTCGTGACGTTATTTTTGCTAAATAACTCGCCTAGCCGAACGCGCTGACACCTGCGTCACTTTCAGCAATGTTTCCATACCGTTTTGAGACGACATTCCGAATGTGCCGTACTGGTGCGCTGTTGGTTGTAAGAATGGGAAAGGATCGGGTAAGAGCTTTTTCACCTTTCCACAAATAGAATTCGACAAGACAAGGCGACAAGTTTGGATAGCCAAAATGAAACGAATATCTTTGTGGGAGCCCATTCAAGCATGGGGCTATGCTATGACCACTTTATAGTCGATCCGGAGCGCATGAAGCAACTAAGTCTATGACTGAATGATGATGCTGTTCCCACGATATTTGATTACGCCGATCATGTTGGAAAAAATGCACGGCGTAGCTGTACAGTGCTCAGTTGTACCAACACAAGCTCAATGCAACAAATCTACTCATATGCACCATATCCTATAGACGACTGTGAGTCTGAGCAAGATAAAGATGACTCATTCAATGACCGCGACTAAAACTTCGACAATGACAAGGAAACTGCCGAACTTTACGACGAAGAAATTGAAAATGAAACTATGTGAGTAAATGCAAAGGATATGTCACAGCTGTTATAAAAGTAGATTCACTGAAGTGTACTATGGCCAAGAAATTGATTAATTTAAGATTTAATTGATATTTGTCATCATGTGTAATTCAATAAGACATTTGAGCATTGTAACTGTAACAAAATCCGTTAACATCCCTGCAAAGTTTCTAGAGCTTGTGCCTGAAACAAAGAGAGTATTGGCAGCAGAGCGTGACGCATTAGTAGAAGATAGAAAAGGGTTGGAGCTTGCTGGACTTAAGCGAGCCCTGAGAAGCCTGAATGAGAAAGATATCACACCAACATCCTTCATAACTGATAGACATATTGAAACGAAGAAATATATGCGCGATGAGCAGCCACACATTAACCATTGGTTTGATGTATGACATGTTGCAAAAGGTTTTTGGGACTCTTGTATGGAATAATTTGTACATCAGTATACCTGGTATACAGCCATACTACATACTGATATAACCTGTTAAGGAGAGTCTTATTGTTCCAACAGTCACACATGTCACATCTGTAATATCACCCATGGTATTGCTGTACAGGGGTGTAGTATAAGCAATCACGTCTACTTTTGTGCGCCTCGAGCCATGGTAATGAGGCACTGTCATGTGAAAAGAGGATGTCTGTCGTGGGACATGTTGCAAACATCAATACTGGCCATGGCAAGTCGCACCTTGGCTGCACTCACGAATAGTTAAATTACCGACAGTGGATCCCATTAGGCGATTCAGAATGATTTAAACTAGATCTGATATAGATGATATATATGGAAAACGTATTCTAATTAATGGGCTATATCATTTCCATTATCAACAATTGGTGTTACTCAGCAAAGTGTAGCCTTGTCAAACAAAATCCTGCGCTAAAGTGCTCAGATATATTCAGTTTCAGATCACTGCTTTTCATGTTAAATAACTGTACAATTCAATCGTGGTGTCAAATTTATGTCTCATAAGAGCATAAAGAGCTCGCGCTAATTGCCAGCAGTAAGATTCTAGTCAAGGATAAAAGTCGGCTGTCACCAGCCGAGCAAACGTTAACTTATGAAGCGTTCCATAAAGAAGTCACATGATAGTGTCCACTTCCCGTTTGCAACTATGGAATCATATTAAAGTAGCAATGGTTTATCATAAAAATAGTTTTTTTGCGAGTTATATTTATAGAACAGGTATATATATACTTATATATATGCATATATATGTGTATGCTAATATATATATATTATATATATATATATTTCTATATATATATATATAAAATATATATATATATATTTATATATATATATATATAATATATATATGTGTTTATATACACATGTATATATTTACATATATATATATATAAATATATATGTATATATATAATAGATGCATATATATATATATATATATATATAATTATATATATATATTTATATATTTTATATATATATATTTATTTAAAGTTCAGATATATACATGTTAATATTTTCATGTATATATATGTTTGAATATGTATGTTTAAATATGTTCGTATTTATATATATATACATGTATAAAAATATGTTTATATATATATATATATATTTATGTATATATAAACATGTTTTTATATATATATGTATATATATGTGTGAATTTATATATGTTTATAAAATAAATATATATATATAATTATATATATACCATATATATTTTATATATATATATATTTATATACTTATATTTATATTTATATGTATATATACAAATATATGTTTGTGTTTGTGTGTTTGTGATACATACAGCCATTAGCTCTTTTGAATAAAAATATGCATTGCGATCACATTCACAGATCTGGCTGCATACAAAAGTTGACTGTAATGTGCAAACCTTCAGAGTGGTTGGCATATATATTTGCGTCCCATTTAAGCAAGTTTGTTATGATAATTATAATGTTTAGAATCTTTATTAAAATATTTCTTACATGCTACTCTCGTAAATTTGAATTTATAATCGCAACATTGAAAACGTTAGAATCACCAGGGAAGTAAGTGGTAGAATATTACGTAATAGAACAAACATGATAGGTAATGAGGATGGTAATATTCGTGTTTAACGTCACTTTCAACAACAAGTTAATATCGCGACGGTGATTTATGAGGATGATTGTGATAGTTGGATGGCTCCCTTTTAACTTGGCATCGAACCCACTAACTGCAAAATACCACTACGCCACGGGGTGAGGTATGAGGCATGTTTCCGGAATCTAATATGTGATGCAATATGCATTTGCCTGCGTTTTGAATGATCAAGGATGGAGATGTTTTTTTACCTAAAGTGAATTGGTTGTGCAATTTAATTTATCTACGCTGACATGATAGATGCCAAACAGCGATGCTGAAGTAACACACGTGTATATAAACAAAGAATGGCAATGATGTAAAGCGGGGTTTTGCTTACGCTGTACAAAGTCAAAAACCTAAATAGAACATCATACTTACCAAAAAAGATGTCAATAGAGCAATGATATTTCTGTGCGCATTGTTTTTGCAAAACTTTTTTGTGGAATTTGAAATTATATGCGCACTTTCACTCATTCCCTCACATCAACTTTTGGATCGACCAATCGTTTGCTTTCAGAGACATGTGTCATTAACTTTCGGGGGATGATCTATCAATTACATAAGCACGAGAACAGAAATGAAACAAAAACGATCGTATTAGAAACACGTTTTTGTTTTAAAAGATGAAGAAGCAGCTAATTGCTACATGTTGGAATATGCGAAGCTCATTAGAATGTGTAGACAAACAGAGACCCAAATAAATGATCTGACAATATAGCTTTATTCGAATAAAGGGTAATGTGAAAATGCAAGTAATGCTACGTGTGAACAATTAATCAGTGAATCGTGCCTTTTGGTAAGCCTTGAGATATTGTACGCGCATATCCTGTAGCAATGCGCGGCCACTAAAATTATTAATTGCGACAAGCGTTACTGAGGTGATTTCTTCCTATGCTGAATTCGAGTGGAGATATACGAATGTACGCCTCTAAAATACAGTAAATATATCTCTGTTATCCCATGTGCTGGGTGCTATACAGAGCAGCAGTTAGCATTGCTGAATGCTGAAGTCAAAATATCCATGAGACCTCAAAGAGCTGTATGCAGGTGTGTCCACAGATATATAGTAGCAGAAATGTGAGCAATGACTAGAAAATTAAATTGATGGTCTAATACTACTTGTTTGTTAGATTACATGACAACCAACGAACAGCACAATAACTTAACTACCTGCCCATATCCTCTCCCATAGGATATTTCCTCTGTCTGTATGTATATGTGTATGTATGTATGTACGTATGTATGTATGTATGTATGTATGTATGTATGTATGTATGTATGTATGTATGTATGTATGTATGTATGTATGTATGTATGTATGTATGTATGTATGTATGTATGTATGTATGTATGTATGTATGTATGTATGTATGTATGTATGTATGTATGTACGTGCAGTATGTATGTATGTATGTATGTATGTATGTATGTATGTATGTATGTATGTATGTATGTATGTATGTATGTATGTATGTATGTATGTATGTATGTATGTATGTATGTATGTATGTATGTATGTATGTATGTATGTATGTATGTATGTATGTATGTATGTATGTATGTATGTATGTATGTATGTATGTATGTATGTATGTATGTATGTATGTATGTATGTATGTATGTATGTATGTATGTATGTCTGTATGTATGTATGTATGTATGTATGTATGTATGTATGTATGTATGTATGTATGTATGTATGTCTGTATGTATGTATGTATGTATGTATGTATATGTATGTATGTATGTATGTATGAGTTTTTGTGTGTATGTGTGTGTATGATATATATATAGCATTCCGCTGAGGTAGGAGCTGCCACCCACGCCTTTTCGTTATGACCACTAATGTTTATATGGGTGCACTTACTTGTACCTTGTATGTATGTATGTATATGTATGTGTGTATGTATGTATGTATGTATGTATGTCTGTATGTATGTATGTATGTATGTATGTATATGTATGTATGTGTATGTATGTATGTATGTATGTATATGTATGTATGTATGTATGTATGTATGTATGTATGTATGTATGTATGTATGTATGTATGTATGTATGTATGTATGTATGTATGTATGTATGTATGTATGTATGTATGTATGTATGTATGTATGTATGTATGTATGTATGTATGGATGGATGTATATCTGTATGTATGTGTATGTATGTATGTATGTATGTATGTATGTATGTATGTATGTATGTATGTATGTATGTATGTATGTATGTATGTATGTATGTGTATGTGTATGTATGTATGTATGTATGTATGTATGTATGTATGTATGTATGTATGTATGTATGTATGTATGCATGTATGTATGTATGTATGTATGTATGTATGTATGTATGTATGTATGAATGTATGTATGTATGTTTGTATGTATGTATGTATGTATGTATGTATGTATGTATGTATGTATGTATGTATGTATGTATGTATGTATGTATGTATGTATGTATGTATGTATGTATGTATGTATGTATGTATGTATGTATGTATGTATGTATGTATGTATGCATGTATGTATGAAGGTTTGTGTATATGTGTGTATAGATATATATATAGCATTCCGCTGAGGTAGGAGCTGCCACCCACGCCTTTTCGTTATGACCACTAATATTTAATTGGGGTGCACTTACTTGTATCTTTCCAATCTATCGACGTAATATAGGTAGCACCTCACCGAATTAATGTATAATGTTGGAAACATACTTACATTCACACCCGCATGTACTGCTAAATCAGTTGAGTAAAATATCTCATTAGCATGCACCTGTTCTGCCTCGTTATACTGCCCTATAAGTTCAACTTTCACATACAGTATGTAAACTAAATGGGCTCAGTTGAAATTAATACTCAATAAAAAGTGGTGGTATTTGAATTCATAGAGGCACACAAACTACCAGCCTCTGAAATCAAATATGCTAAAATGTGTATTCGCAATAGAAATAATCATAGTAGATATACATGATATAACATATGGGTGTTTTTTGTGGGGAAAGCACCAAGTTACAAGTGTACCGGTACGCAAATTACTACACTTTTCAACGTGCAACAACGAGTAATCGCGATATAAATGACCAGCGTGGCTTTATCTTAAGATTGTAGAAGGTTTTCGTTTACCATTATAGCCTCTTCTCGTGATCCCATTATTTGCCAATGAATAAAGCTGTGTAATATAAAGGGACTACCCGTATCAGTGCGACTAATGAAAACAATAAATCACAGCGTCAAAAACAAGCTGGAATAGCTTAGATTCTTACCTAAGATGTTACCAATTACAACTAAATTACGACATATATTTCTCAGTCCACGTATGATTGAGCACGTGACTTTATCTTCGACCAGCTGAATGACAATTACGTAATTTAAACAGTTCTATAGAAGCATTTATGAATATTGTTGGTATATATTGAAATCAATTTGCAGCTGCTATGCTCTTCGGAAGTTTTCGGCATAAATCATGTCAACTTCAAACGCGTACGATAGTGTATGATGTACATGATGTATATCATAAAAATGTTGACTAAAAACTTTCGACCATCTATGCTCCAACCCATTTCGTTGACAGATAGCATTAATTTCATATTTGTACCTCGTTATATCACATTCGCGTGTCACTCGTGCTAATATTATATTAATATCACGATTGAGACATTGACAACCGTAAAACTCGCTAAGAGTAAGAGTATATACATATATATACATATATATTTATATGTATATATATATATATATATATATATATATGTGTTTATATTTATATTTATATATATATACATATTTATATTCATTTATATACATAATTATATATGTATATATATTTAGATATAAATATATATATATAGTTATATATGTGTATTTCTATATATACGTATATGTATATATATGTATATATATTACATATATATATATGTATATATATATATATATATATATATATATATATATATATATATATATATATATATATTGATATATATATAATATGTCACTAAATGTCCATAAATTATTTGCGAAGGGTTGTCGCGTTTATAGGGATGAAATATTATCAGTAAAAAAAATTATAGTCGGTTATAGAGAAATATGTGCTCCTCACATTACTTAACTAATGAATAATTCAGAGAAGCTACTGCTGCTAGTGTCCATGTTTACTCTGAGCATGCATCTTATCAAATATTAAGCGTCTTCGAGCCTACGTACTTTCGTTACGTTCTAGCTTATTCGATCTGTGTTCTGAGCGTATGTTAATATGCTGGGCATTTGATTGCCATCATTGTGTCATGTAATTAAACAAGCATTCGTCGTCTATTGAAAATATATATTAAGTATAGAACGTGTCAAGTGAACCAGATGGAATATGAATTTCACTCTTCACAATAATAAGCGTCATTGTCGAAACATTCGTATATACAGAAAAAAGCAAATGTAACAATAGCAATAAAGGTATCTGCGCAGTTAAAAAATTACCTATGCTCTTTGACTGGGCTGTTCCTTAGCACTGGCCTACCCACCAAAAAAAACCACCTTCATCCGCTATGGCCTCATAAAAGCCCCAAATGAAATAACTTCACTAGACAACCCATGGAAATGACAAGACATTGTAGTCTGGAAAAAGCTGGAATTATTTTGTTTTGTTTTTTGCGTAGGTGTGCTTGACAGTGGCATTTGGCTGTGGAACAATCATTACCGTCGTAAGAGTCGATCGCATGATCTATTGTCATTATAACTTCATTCAATAGCCTATGGTGACATCCTCAATGCACTGCTTACAAAGGGTCTCTGGTTAAACGTGAGTTTTATATCTGTGGTTCAACAACAGTCGTTTCCGAGAACCCTGACTGATTGGAGATGTTTGGAGCATAAATGTCAGAGACACGCACATTAAGTATTAGTGCGGAAGTAATAGATTTGTCATGTGAAATGGCTTGACAGGACCATCAACCTATGATCTCACGCCGGCACGAGGCCTGTACAGTCTAATCGATGCATCTTAGTTTTACCTCAGCAGTAATACGTCTAGACTAATATGAGACTTAGGTTCAAAGTACAACGGTCTATCGCGTAACGTTTGCCGACAACGACCACCAGCCCAGATATATATATATATAAATATATATATATATATATATATATATATATATATATATATATATATATATATATATATATATATATATTTATATATATTTATATATATATGTATTTTCTTAAGATTTTATCGGAGCATTCACAAATGCGTAAATGACAAAAAGAACATTGCAAAAAAAAAACACCACACGCTATGATACGAATATTTATAAATCATGTGTCAGGATCGGGTTGTACAGTGGTGCTTGTATGATATTAATGAATAATTCAAGGTAGCCTACGTACTAGTCTTGAAATAATCCAACTGGTTATAATATCTCAACGAAAAATCAGGATATTTGAATGAGAGTGGTTGATTAGCTCGATATACATATAATTCTGTTGTGATATTACTGTTATATGTGATA
Organism: Urechis unicinctus; assembly: GCA_034190875.2. Lineage (NCBI taxonomy): Eukaryota > Metazoa > Annelida > Polychaeta > Xenopneusta > Urechidae > Urechis > Urechis unicinctus. The sequence continues at coordinate 18,439,772 of CM067354.1, forward strand.
GGTATATCAAATATTGTATTGCTGTTGCAATAAATAATAATCGATATTTTCTGGTCAAATTGGTTAGAGTAAGTAGGCGATTGTTTCATATTGATTCTGTCAACACATGTACTCTACAATCGGTGATTTGTTTACGTGCAAGCCGATCTGTACAATTCGGTGTCACCACATCGAAAGTAGCTTTACTGACCAACATTTAAATGTCTCGCTGAGATGAAACAACATATATATAGGTTCCTTATTGTTAAGATGCGGGTGATGTTTGATGGTTGTATTTTGTCCTTTTATGCATTTTGACACGCTGCTATTAACAACCCACTCAATACCCTCAACGATCTTATAGTCTGAACCCATGCGATGCAATTGTCAGAGAGCAAATCAAATTTGGCGGCGGCGAGCGTACTGAAGCTAGAGTCTCTAATGTATTTAACAACTTTCATATTGTGACATGTACAATCAATTGTTACGTGGGAATTTGTTTTGACAGCACTATCAAACAATTTTCCACTTTGGGTGATTCGCGCATTTAAATATCAGGAGATAATCGATTACAGCAACAATTCTAAAAATATGACACTGATCGGAATAGCTTTAGTCTCCTCATAAATAAGGCTTATCTTCAATACCTTTGTAATGTTTACTTGTGCTGTTTTGTGAAATCTGGTCAGGCAATCGGTGGTTCTTGCCATTGACCTGTCAATTACCATAACAACGAACAGGGCAAATTGACAAATTGCGCCAGACACTTTCTATCGCAGCTTGCGTCATATGCCAAGACTAATTATCTTTATTGCAGCGAGATAAAGCTTTAAATGTGCTGCGTAAATAACCAAGTGAGATTGAACAAGGAAAAACAACGGTTGTGGTCCCTGCAACACATCTTCATCACTGTTAAGCTCAGTTAGGCAATGATGTGGCTTCTTGGTAAGATATCTGAACGCGGAGATGCAAACGCACACACACACACACACACACACACACACACACACACAACACACACACACACACAAAATGCATACAGTCCGATTTGTATGCATCTATCCTCGTATGTATCTATTGTGTATGATACAGTAATTATTCTTGTGCGGATTCTTTCACTCATTCGAACTCTTTTAATTTATTAAGAGGCGTTATTCCCTTACCCGAGCACGCTTACAACATTTGCCCTCTGATTCATCCTACGCTAGACGATTGTATATACTGAAGCTGGGGACGGCGGAGACGATTGTATATTCTGAAGCTGAAGGCGGCGGAGACGATTGCATATTCTAAAGGTGAAAGCGGTGGAGACTTGTCCTCAAGGTATGCGAATAAATGTATTTGGAGACGATAACCTACATCTATTAATCAACGCTGCTCCTTTGGTCATATCAAATAGAGACTTTGAACCCTCAAGAGCTTGCTTTACATCAATCCCAGGTGTCAATATAATGTTGGCGTCAGGGAATGGGTCGCATTAATAGGATCTTTTTAGGAATAACAGGCTTAGTGATCTTTGCCAGTCAAGTTATTTCTCTGGCTTAAAGGTGATAATAGTTTCATTTAACCAACATCTACCCTGCCGTCTAACAGAACGCCATTAGCATATTTGTCCGCCAAGCAAGACATTATCGGCAAATAACTATCACTTTTGCTGTGTAGAGATTTTCAGGAGAGTATAAGAATGATTGATAGCATTATTTGTCCATTAACCAGCTAATGCTCACCTTATATCGCCAGATCCGATGTGCTTTTGTTGATTTCGCAGTATCGTCGCCTGATGAAGGCGTTGTTTTGTATGTAAACAGCTATGCTCGTGATCTTTACATGTCCCTGGCAAGCTAACAAAACTTAAATTCTTCCCTGGGCCAGTTCCATCGCCTTAGAAGTTTGTTGAAAATCAAATGTCACCATCTGGGGAGGGAATATCAAGTTCGTCATACCTGGAATTAGGCACGAGACTTTCTCTATTAGACCCTCGTCTGCTCAGCTTTCTCCTTTATGGCTGTTTTGCGTCAGAGGCAATGCTTGAATCAGATGAATACAACTTCCCTGCTACATTCGAATAACACATCGGAAACATCAAATTGTATGACAGTTGAACTTTGACGGCCTTGATATCAGTTGCCTTGCAGTAAATAAACAGGTACATACAAAAGGTCGAACGAAAATATAAACATCGATCTCTCTGTGCGCTGGGCACTTGCCCCATTCGTCAAAAAGTTGATTAAATAGCAATTTTCATTGAACACTGAATTTGGGTACCAAATGAGTATCGTCACTCATTTTCACTTGCGAATTCCCCGGAACAGACGGCAGCGTAATTTGAGATGGTTGGCATACTTCAGTTGGTGGTGATTTGTACAATATTTCCATCACACGGGTTTATGGATAATTAAGCGCTATGTACTTTGTTGTCGCAAGAAAAGCTGTATATGAATACCCCATGTATGTCAAATATATGTTAAGCTGTTGATAAAATCGCCCCAGTCGACAAATGAACGGCTGTAATCTCTAACTGTGTGGGCTATGTACGTTATATAACCAGGAAGGAAGCAGGAATGTAAGATAGGATGTTAAAAGTCATCGCAACCCTATTTATAATACCTGCCTCAAATGGCCTTCGGCGACGATAGGAGAATAAACTCTAGCTGTTATTTGCATTGTGCACACAAATAGAGCATTGCATTCTTTTACGCCAGTGTGATTCGAATACATATTGTATTGTGAGTTACGCATGTTTATTTGCCTGCATTAACAATTGTCACAAATTATCCCAGTGCATTCATCAACAGAAATGTTCTACAAAATTCCATTAAAATGAATGTCAATGTATTGATATAGTTTTACTTCGAGAACACTCATGAACAGTAATATGGTTCATCACTCTAAACAAAGCATAGAATCGATACTTTGCGTTAGCTTAATGTTTTTCCCGACTGAAACCCGTGGACCAAAAGTGTTCTCATTAGGCACCACGTCTGTTTTTCCAGATTCGTGTATTAAGTTTCCGAATGAAGCGATGTAGCCGCCATATGCTTGTCCAGTGTGATGTGCCACTGCGCTCATGATGAGCTTTTGTTAGCGGCGGACGCACCCCGAGCTTTGTAGTGTCTTTCAATCCTATAACGCCCAAATGTAATAGTTTGGTCTGCTGTTAGTCAAGGTCCCCTAGCCTGATGGCTGCGGGCGCTGTTTATGTTACTGATATTCAATAGTCTCGCCTTCAGGTCTACTCGAGCTTAATGTCTTGAACTGGACAGGCATCCCAGATTTGGAATGCTCCAATCACAAGCCGTGTCTCTCGATCACTCTCGGGTACTTTTGAGTCGTTGTCTCTCATTGGTTAGTTCTACAAGTTCCGAAGAACTTGTCCAACCGGACGAGTGATTTTTATGAGTAGGGCACACATTCTACAACACTCCGATTTGTTGTTTCACGCTGCGTGGCACCGTTGATCACACAGTGGGCAAGAGAAGCAGACACACACCTGGTTCTTTTAACTGACTATTACGTAAACATGCTATCGTGACCAATGCAATGCCATGACGTCACATAGAACCGAGGGTGCGTATCAAAAGCCAGTTACATGAGCCAGGCACGCGCAATTAAGGTCAATCCAGGTCACAACCTTTGCGTTGATTGGTCACGAAGATTACCGAACGTGTCTAATGAATATTCGGACGCGCCAGTTTAAGCCCTTATCTTGTCGTAGACTCTAGGGCGAGAAGCGTAGCGGAACCCCTGGAGTCTGGGACGCAGACTAGCCTGGTGTGGTATCACGCCCTTTTCCGTGACAAACTGTAGAAGACCATGAAAGAATGCTATATTAATACGGCTGCTCGAATATATGTTTCAGTGACGCTGAAACATTTAAGGCAATATGTGAGTGTTCATATTTTGTAACTGTATCGCGTCGGAAATTAAGAGTAAATATCGTTTTCTTTGATCGGCTCGGCGTTATATATAACGATAACGATCACCCTAATTATGAAGGCTTCATTGCCCAACAGTTAATATACGCCAACGGTTGCTGTAAATTGGCCGTGATATACATCAATAGTTTACCATCTTCACTCGTTTGCGATTCCTGTTAAACTAGGGAACTTAAGGTCAGAATAAAGTGTTCACATAAAGCCAAATACAGTTAGACATCAAGCGCATTGGCTATGCAGCTAATAGATTGATGCTAAGTCTGATGAGAACTCTAGATGACTACACCCGACAAGCCTTTCAATCTTTTACCGCCGCAAACAAACCTATCAAACGGCCTCGCGAAAGATTCAACTGTCTTCAGCCTAACTTAACGTCAATGGTATGCGCTCATGTTTTCACCGGCTTATATGTCGGTTCCTAAATATATAAAGGACCAGTTATATCGCTGATCAAGGGATATGTGGCTAAGTATGATGCACTATCACGCGCGTTAGATAGCTGTGCCAATTGGGCGATTTATCAGAGCGCCCGTAATTACAGCAGCGCTGTCGCTACCTGCCGAATGGGACCATGTGGCAGCAGATTGTGGCCAGATCTAAAAAAACAGAAACCACATATACCCCAAAGTATTGCAGTATAGCAACCCTTTCTTCTGGCGTATATTTCCTCATCAAACACACCTGTTTGGTACTCCCATGCAGCTCATGACAAGCACCCGATAGAGACTCTCCCCTTGTTTGTGTATCTCATCTGCGATGGATATTAGGGAACGGAAGCCTTTTTATGACGATAATAGAGCGAGGAAAAATCATGATAAACAAACGATCTCGTGTGATTGTTTATAATCGTAATGTGGGGTTTGTGCGAGCATACTCCATTCCTGGAAATATGTAAAAACTGCTATCATTGGAAGCACTAGGTGAAAACTGTTACCATTAGAGTCATTAAGTGAGATCGAAAACCATTTAATATATCTAATTGTACCACTTGCTCAATTGCGTCGTCTATGACCTTCATAATGATGACGTCACCAATAGCATAACGTATAATACCACGGCTTTATGTGCCCGATTGTTCGCAATTAAGCTTAGACGTCGCAGCCCTGTATGTATGCTGCCCTGTATGTATGGTGTTTTATTAATCTTGCAGCCCTGATCCACGGCAACAGCTCACAAACGCTATTTTGTATAGTACAGTAAGAGGGATTTCATGCATTTCCTATGGTTGACATGCGTCTGATGGAAGGAGGGGTTAATACTTGAAATCGTATGTGGATAGAACGGGTCGACATTCAGGGTACGCATTACGATGGTCTCGTGTAACATATTGCACCCCATTAGAACTCTTTGGTTAATCAACAATACAATGGTAAATATAACGGCCCACTAAGGACAGCGTAATGAAGCCAAACAATTCCCGAACAATTTCGGCTTGCGACACACCACAACTTGCCCTGCACCTAATGAGACGATTTGGTAACAAACCTCTCCGAATAGACGCGCTGAACGTACGTATATTACAAAGATAAGTGTTATTTGCATTACAAAACGACAGTTTTCACTAACTAACTGTATGCTACGATGGAATTAAATCCGATGTTTTCTTGAATCTTCTGGCATCATTGTTTTTCTCCCAACTGCTAGAGCTGCAGTTTGAATAGCTATTAAACACAGCCAACAGCTGTCATCACAAACTATGAATCCTAGCTATCATTGAAATGCTATTTTATGTATTTGAAAACTGCCAAAAAATGAATACTTGTACATAATTGACAATTTATCCTCACAGTGCTTCCGCTGTTAACACATACGCATCCACAACCCCCCCCCCCCCACACACAGACACACACACACACACACACACACACACACACATACACCCACGCACCATACATTCATAGATATATATATATATATATATATATATATATATATATATATATATATATAGATATATATATAGATATATATAGATATATAGATAGATAGAGAGATATAGAGAGAGAGATAGATATATATATAGAGAATATATATATAGATGTATATAATATATAGATTTCTATAGAGATATATATAAACTACATATATCTTTATATGTCTATATATAGAAATATATCTTTATATATGTATATATATATGATATATATATACACTCCATATAAAGATATAAATATATATCTATATATATATATATATCTATATATATATATCTCTATATATCTATCTATATATATATATCTATATATATATATATATATATATATATATATAGCACAAGCACGGTTCCTTTTATATCGTAAGCACAAGCACGGTTCCATAACAGCATATTTGCTAGGTGTCCATGACAGTAACACAAACGAGACAATGTCATGAGATGATAAACCTTGTTTTGAAATGACATTGAAACGACAATCGACGTGGATGAGCAAATAGCTACTGACGTTTGAAAGCGTCTACATGGCTTACTTGGCAATGCATAAACAACTGCTACCGTAGGAACCACGATATGTGAAAAAAGAGAACAAATGCCACCATAGATCGCTCTGTACTCATTGCATTCGGCGAATTCATCAAAATTCTGGTGTTTAGTTAACAAGCTCACCTCGAGTCGCTTGTGAGCTTGTAATCATCACAAATGAAGCTGCACAGTATTCACATCAGCCCAAGGTTATTTGCAATATTCTAGTTAAAGGGGATTTTAACAATGATTGAACTGCTCTTGCTTAAGCATATGTATGCCTATTAAGCCCGGCTGTCGCCAGCTGCTGCAGCAATAAACGGCTAATTCATTTGACTTACACCTGTGCGTACATATGTGCGTAACATATGTGAGAATCGGTCAAAACAATGCAAATGGGCTACTTACGCCTCCTTGAATCATCTAAATGCATTGTCTGGTCACACATCGAAATGTCATATTCATTTTTCCCTATGAAAAGTTATAATTGCTTATTAGTCAATATTAGTTGATAACTTAAACAAAGGCAGGACGCTGATACGATAATATTTCGACAATATTTAGAACATGGGGCAGCAAAGTTTGTTTTGCTCCCAACACAACATCGCCATTCGTATTTTAGTCGTCGAATTTTATCTCCGCCTCATTAATCAAAGCCCACACAACATTCAAGCAGAGCTGCCAGTTGCCTCTAATGCAGAACACATGTAACCTTAGTACATGCCGGAATTCCCTTTATAATATCGAATGGGCTATAATCGAATCAAAACCTATGTCAAGCATTTTTGCACATCTGCTAATGCCAATCGTATCCACAATCGATTTATGTAAACAGAGATAAATGTCACATACGGAATGCAATCGCTTTTACTTTTTTATTTTTTTCTATTTGTTTTAATCGCTATTAACTCAATGAATATTTTCCTTGATGTGTTGAAAGCATGATATTCGTATGCTGGCGCTGTATGTGACATACTATTGTTATATGAATATATTAGTCAGAATGCAGATATTTCTATTTCATTTTTGTAAATGTCAAACGCACCATACAAACTGTTTCCAGTATAAACATGAATATTTATTTTGTTGCCTTGATTGTCATGCAAATGACGGAAAGGCCACAATCATTTCGACGGACAAGTGGGCATCAATTTTCAAAGCAGCCGTGAATGGGGTCACAAACTCATACGCAACTGACGTCTACAACCAACTAAGGCAGTGGTGCACAGTGCATCCTAGATCTATCAAGGGTTCATTTGATCTCTTGTAAACCGTTCAATACGGCATACATTGTTCAGAGCAGTACTCATAGGTAACCTGTGTGTGTATATGTGCTTGTGTTTGCTTATGTGAAAGTCTGTGTATGTATGGCGGTATCAGTGAATGATTGCCCACCATCTTGAGCTTTCCCGGCTTGGACATAACACAACTGGAATAACGATTGTGTGCCTAATACCAGCCCCATTGGATTGCCCCTTTAATCGAGAAAATCGTCTCGTCCATCGTCCACGTTGTAGGTAAAACGACAGGCCAGAGATAGTATGATCGTCTTATCAATATTGCACCTAGCGTATTGTTGAAATAAATTTACGAATATGTCTGTTGCATTGTGGTGCTCCAAATGAAGGTTAGATAAAGCGCTGCTGACGACACCTTGGTCGCAATATTTCAGCTGGTTGCGGTGCAAACCGATCAATAAACCCCATTATTTCGGAAATATCAATACGGGGCTTGGTCTAGGTGTGGCATGGTTGCAGCGGAATGCTGCTAAAGCGGCGGACAGGAAAGGTGCAGCAACATATGGTGTATCCGGTAGCGACAGCGCCTCTAAGCATCTTGACTTCCAACGAGGCTCATAACTTTTCGCTAATATTTGCAGAACTAGATGCATGTGTTAACGGAAAAATGAGCACAATTATTTGACCAATTAGGTGAACCGACAAACCGCTGATCGGAGTGTGACTGTAACTTATCCTCAATATCGCATTCAATGTGGTTCTTCCTTTCAGGGACGTCGTATGATCATATAATAACACTTACAATTATGGCAATTCGTCCTTCTACTCACATAAATTACCAAATCTGCACAAGTGCATAATCATGTAAAAAGGTCTTGCGGCCTTTAAGATATAAGAGGCGTTATGTGGTAAATTAAAAGTGCTCAGAGGCAGATTGGATCGCTGAGAGGAACATATGTTTTCTTGGTGCAACCAGCGTCGGGAATAACTTATGAAAGCAAACTAAAGATACCCACAATTACTACCCCAAAATGCGACGGGCAGAAGCTTTGTTAAAAGAAATAGTTCCCGGCTGTGGGTAAAATGTTCTCCAAGAATTGATTTTGAGGATAAACATTGGATACCGGACTGTGTCAAATACACATTTGACATATCCTAGCCTGTGACAGGTATGCACTGGGGACACTGGGCTAACCGCATATGTACGTTTGGCTTTCTTTTACGGTAAAGCTGTTATACATTTAGGAAATAAAAGCGTAATGCAGATATATATTGGCCAAACCCTAATCTATATAATGGCAGCTATGCGGGGAAGGACTGCTTGTGATTGCAAACGTCGACCAGCCAGATTAGTGAAGCACAGTTTGGAACATAATAGTGCGTAGCTGGATTATCTGTGACGGTTTTGTGAGCAGCTTCATCGGAGCTTATTGGACAATTCACGCGGATGTTAGCGCTGGAAAAGTGTCCATGGGGCGTTGTGGTAACTAATGAAAACAGTGCCATAGTGTGGATGGCTTGAAACACAGGTTGCGCCACCTTTTTCATATAATGACATTGCATCATAATGCACATTAGGAAGACACCTAAAATGGTGGAGATTGCTAAAATGGTGAATTACCGATGTGTGGTATTATTGTGTCGTTTGCTATCTAACGATAAAATAATGCACTCAATTATAGCCTCATCCCCTAAATAGTGTAATACGCATAGTATCTGGTGTTGTTTAATCAATCAGTTTTCCTTGATGAAGTTTGTTGTGCTATAGTTGGTTGTGAGTGCCGATGTGAGGCTGCTCGCAGTTTATGGGAGTCGGGGCTTCACGTTTACAACATCATGACCGGATATAGCCAACAATAGGGTTGTATGGCTTATTCATCTTATGAAATGCATAGCATTAACAGCCAGGCGAAGTGCTTCAACCAGACATTTACTGTATCTTATATCACGTAAAATAATAGATAGCGTTACGCTTATCGCAAGACATTTTAAGATTTTACCAAGCTTTCGGCAAGTGGCATTCCTTCAAGAATTCGGTTGATTATATCATATAGTTGTGAATCCATTGCTAATTATTATCCCCTGACATATTTTACAAACTAGCATCGGTAACTATGTACTATTCTGAAGTACCGAAGTATCATAGTACCAAGCAGAAAGGACGATGCGAGTTTTAATCACCGACACAGACGAAGTGGTGCAAATAAATGTCCGTTAGAATACTTGATTTCTGTTTTTTGATGATGCTCTTCTTATAATTAAGTCCGAACAGCGATCAAATGTGAAAACATTGAGCAAAGCCATACAATGCCCTACATAAAATGCTCTCAGAAACCCAGCATCGAGTGTATTTCCTTTGCCCCTTTTCGGAAAGAATTCATGGAACAGCGCACTATAATATTGTGTTAAAAGCGGCCGTACGGCTTCCCGATGTATTTATGCATTTGGAGAAGGGCTTCCTAATAATAACCTTCTTATGCGTGAATAAGCGTCAAGTGCTTGAGGCTGCAGATTTCACACATAACATATGGTAGGAATTGTCCGATTAACACTCGCAATAAGCGGAGCGAGCCTCGAAACACATATCCCTCGCACTCGGGCTGTAAAATATACATCTGGCTTGCACCAACATTTATTGAATCCAATTACACAAACACACACACTCGCAAACACAGACGCGCGCACACACAAAATATATATATATATATATATATATATAAATTCATATATATATATATATATATATATATATATATATATATATATATATGTGTGTGTGTGTGTGTGTGTGCGTGTGTGTGCGTGTGAGTGTGTTATTAACAGACACGTGCTGTTGGATGAACAGTTAGGTTCGATGCCTCTGTAGACTATTGTCAGCTCTTGAAAGAGCCGCGCCGAACTATCAAGTCAAGCAAAGAAGTTCTAAATATCGCTGGTCGACCAACTGCTTGTGCTGGTTATTAAATGATGCCTCGTCAGACATAATAAATCTCTGTAAACATTGACTTGATGAATTGCCTATATTGTTGGGTCTGCCTATGAATATCGTAGATTGTCTATCTTAGTGCTTTGTGGTGAGATGTGTTCTCCCACAAGTACATGGGCGTTTATACTGACCTATCTGTGTCGAAAACGGAGGGCGACTGTTCCCTCCAATACTTCCAGCATCGCGCCTTTCTACTTGGGTTCACTTGACAGCAGCAGCACATAACTCCCTATGCTCCGCAATATTGACTCAGTATGTTTTTGAAGAGCGTTTACGCAATGGCTGATATGGTGCGTGTGGCTGTTGCCGTAATACCATAATGCTCTGTGTTCCCACTCTCCATTGTTGATTTAACATCGAGTGGTGAAAGCGTAACTAAGCCTCCGCTCTTTTACCATAGCCCCGCCTCTCTCACCAGCCGAGTACTAACAGGCCAACATAAAACCTCTATGTCATTAAGGATGCTTAATACTTCATTATGAATCACCACAAATAAAACCTCTCGATCACTCGATGACGCGTTGCATCAGTGAATGGGAAGATGGACATATTTAAAACGCTTAAATGTCATTTGTGTGAGCAGACCCTGTTTCAAATGTTATTTGACTCACTCCTGATATACTTTCGTCATATCAATGTTACAGCCGACTAAATAATACTATCATTAAGCATCGAGCTCCCACCTGTCTTAAATACGATGTCACAAACTCTTGCACTATCACTATCGAGAAATACCTACATGCATTGCAATGAAATGTAATCATGAATGCATATAGCCACTCAATGGTGACTGCTGATGTCATAATATATTGATCAGATCTATCTATAATATTGTGTTATGCTTTACCGCAGCTTAATGCAAAATTTTGTGTGTAGTAGCATAATGGAAAATGTATTTAGCCTATCTTAGCTGACTCACTCAAGCCCCTTTCCTGTTCCAGCTTATTGATCATCCCAGGAACAATTTGTTTCCAGCTTGCTATAAAATGATTTCCTATTTACACACTACATTGAATTGCCAACTCTATATTGTCTCGGACGTTGTTATTGCCATGCATTTGGATAGCAATATCAATTTCATGGTATTTAGGGAATATTTACGATATATCAATAAGTCAAACGGAGAAACGCAATGCATAATCGCCATATGCTATTTTACAACTGCGAGAGTGAAATGCATCTCGGATTGTTCATTATTGTTTGTCGCATAACCAACAAGAATATTGGTTAGACGTCGGAGGATAGTTTATTTTAATTGCTGCGAATTTATGAAAAACCATTGAAACAGCTGGCAAGCACTGCAAAATGTGCTTCCACGTCCAACATGATGCTGGTTTTGGTGGATTCACCAGAGGAACTGGATTAAGTGATCAATTTAGTGACTGTACTGTGATTTTAAGTTCCTTGATTCGCCAATTTCCTTAATTGTAAACGAAAAATCAGTCGATGGCAACGTTGAGGTGTATGCATTGGCATACAACTAGACCACCTTAATCAGGAAATATAAATAGGCTTGGTTTGTGAAAACGGGACCGTGCATTTGGGATATTTATCATTATATTTCCATCTTACTTAATGCACTTACACCCATGGCAGAATTATGCAGAATATATATGCTTAACATTGCAATAATAGCTTTTCCTGACGTCCTAGCCGAGAACGTTACTCTAGTGTCGGGATATGTACCAGATTTACTTTACAACATGTTCTCTTGCCTGCGGAGTATGCAACACCTGTTACAGGCTTGCTTGACCAAGTTTGTTATTGATATAATATCCCAAGAAGATTCATCTGAACGCTGCAAATATCAGTTTGAAATTGACGATTTCAATGCTCTCTATCTATGATTCCTCAACTTGTCTCCCTCCGATATCAAATGATAAAACAATGAAAAGATTTTTAGGTTGTATTACGTAAGAAATCAGGCGGTTGAGGTTGCTTACTAGTTAGGTAGGTATTTAATTTATCCGCGTTATAAGCGGACCAGACTGTTAGCTTATTTCAAAGGAACAAAGCCTTTGGAGGCCAGGCATTGTTGAGCGCAAACAATTAGGATATTTTCCCTATGTTTGATATGTTTTAAAATGTTAACCGCAACCACCATGAGTTCATGATATGAACATCACATCAGTTTATTGTGCGAATAGCTCTGTATATATAAGGATGTTTCAACAATATCTGCTTCTCATGTTATTTTGTTATCAAATCCTTCTTAATATAGTTTACCTGGCACCTCTAAATGAAACTACCGGCAAAGCTCTTTATTGTTCTACGATACCGACCAAAATCTTTCCATTGATGCATTATAAATGGAAATGCAGGGTAATGTGACGACATAAAAGGCGAGAAGTCGTAAATTAGTTTCATTGGCGACAGCTACGTTAATGTGCACTGTATGGTTGTGAGGTGATCTCTTTCAGATCAATATTCTCACTTCTGAACCGACATCCTAACTGTACAACGATATTTGTAAAAGCACAAACCCAGTCAGGCATGAACGTAAAAGTAGATACTTCATAACACACAAGGAATGCCATGCATGACGCGATTGCACGCTTATAGGACGCTTGTAGACATTTTCAAATCCCACCAGTGGGGCCTGAACTTAACACAAAGTAATGCATGTAGTGACACTCTCCATATTCATCTGCGCAGGGTGTGCAGAGTATTCAATTTTCAAACTTAATGAGTTATTGAACATAGTATACTCGCAAATGCCTAGTAAAATGAAATAACAAAATTATTTCACAAATAATTCAGCCAATTATTCTCTCACGGAACATCTTATCTACAAAACAATAATTAATAAGTAACGTGTAACTATGCATAATCAGCTGAAGGAAATTTCCCTTTGTATAATTGCAGCAGAGAAATCTTTGGCATGTAGCTTTGCTAAACACTTGACGGTATATTCACTGAATCGCAAATCCAATATAACATGTAAGATATGTTTATATAGCTCCTGTTCTGCAAAAACCACATGTAAAAAATATATATGTTACTACGATTCTGTAAAATACATTTAGCCGAGCATGTTCATATAGAATAGCAATGATTAACGTCTTTGGTGGCAATCCAATGAGTATGCATTAAGTAGTCGCAGAGTAGGTAATAACGTTCTTTGCCTTTTTAAAGTTTTCTTCCACGGTTGCACATCTGCAACGCAATGGTAAAAGCATAGGTCTCAATATTGTTCAATACATATTTAAAGTCATCGTAAGGTAGGTACGTTATCCTATTACCTGGCCCATTGAATCGGGCAGGGTTTCAGAAAATTATAACGGAAAGTGTTTTTTGACCGTTTATATATGTTGTGTTGTTAAAACCCGAAAAATTATTACGTCCTAGGTCTTTTTTCAGAGCAAATGATTACCTTTCTTTACACTTTATATATCTTGTTAGAATATGCTTACACTCTCCTTATGCGTGCATGGTGGAGAGGCAGTGATAATGAATAGACAAACGAAACGTAGCATATTAAATGATGACCCATTGGAATGACATTGATACGTTTGTGTTATCTTATTAGGCTGACCATGTTGATTGACAATGGTTGGCGTGAAACGCAAGAGTACTTGTTGAACAAAAATCGATGTCTACATTATAATATGATTTCAGGAATGAATAACCCTATTTAGAACCTGATGTAGTTGAGGTAGGTGTCATATCGTGTAGCACTATTACAAACCCAACAGTAGGTTTATTTAGTCATCGCAAGTGAACCTTTGGTAGTCAGTAACTCGCTACCTGTAACTGCTTACGACTGTATGCCAAAGACGCAATTTTTGATAAGGAATGAATGGTTGTCATCGTTGTGCCTTGAAATCCGACAACATTATGGCTCACACGCAACGGACGAACAAAAATATTTTTATATCCCAATACAACTGCCTGTGTGTTCAAGTGTTAGGTTCGGATTGACAAGACATGCAACATCACGCAGACGAAATAAACCGAACTTCACAAGAAATGTAATATGCTGTCACTTATGCAATGGCACTGGCTTGTGTATTTTGCCTGGTGGTGCCTCGCTAAATTCAATGCAACAGTACCTGCAATGCACGAATATGCAATTTACTCCCAGGGAATACTGAGCACCAAAACTGTTTAAATATAATGCATTGCCCTGTCTATCTGATTAAACTAGCAAAGTTCTTTGATTGCAATGGGTCACGGCATTGCATTATGGTCGGAAAAACAGTGGCTTTCTAGCAGGCTTCGACAAGGTTATCACGGATGGCTGTAATTAATCAACAAAGATTACTGCCATGATAGTCCATGGTGTTATTTAATTATCTTGCCACCGATTACATAACCCCAGAGGCTTTACTGCGCTAATTAAATTATTCCCCAAGGACGCTGTAGGTTAGCTAGTGTGTTTGTTTATTCACAACATATATCACGCCTAAAACCTCGTTAATAGTGATGCACCTTGATTAATTTCTGAATCATCTTACGCGAATGTGTGAACATTACGCCATTCAATCCGTCACATATAGCCTCCAATCTTATCAGCATTGACATCATTATTGGTAATTGGCGTTGCTTCGGTAAATCTATCATTTTGGCCTTGATATAATATTGAATGAATTCATATCGTTTGCAGTGATGCTGCTCATTAGGTATAAGCATATTGGTACTTTGAACAATGCGTCATTGTAATGTATGCTATTATTCTTTATCAATTGTCAGAGTGTTTTTCTTATGGACAAGTCATACAGTAGATTAAACTACTCAGCGCATTCCGTAGTTTAACTAACGACTAAGGAACTACATTTTCGCTAACAGATGGCACAGTCGGGTCGATATAACACAGTGAAATATTGTATATGGTTATCATTGTACGGATAATATGGTACTATTGGCTTCTACTCATTCAAGTAAGGAATCATAGAGTTTCATTTTGGTGAACTAATGATTACTTTCTTTCACTCAATGACGAAACCTCCCACGTGATGACTGTTCCCCTAAATATGCGCGTATAAATGCAACGATATTTAATTTGCTGTGTGTGCCATCTTGCCTGCTGAGTGCATTAACTTCGTGCGATCCATATTAATGTACGAACCTTCCATTGCAATTGTTCTCTACCTTTATGTCTGATTAATGGCGTTCACATGTTTCAATCAGGGCATAATCATCAGTCGCGAAAGCTTACATAACACAATACTATGCATAGATTGGTTTACCCCAATCATTTGGCAGTAACCTATACACGTTTTGCATAAATCTTATCATGCTTTTATCAGAATTTTGTTTTTGCGTTGACTATCTGTCTTGAAATAAGATAACTCCCATGGCATTTGAGGAACCTCGCCATCGTTTCCCGTAGCACTCACAGGCATGCTTCCAGCAGAATAATCACAAGGTTGACTAAATCTGTCTTGTACCACCCATGGGATCTAATTCTACAGGATGAATCATCCCGGAAGAACAATGTTACACTCCATCACAATTCGGCTAAGGGAATAACATTTCACTTGCACTCATAGCATCAATATTGGGGAACATTGTTATATATATCATTGTATATATATATATATATATATATATATATATATATATATATATATATATATATATATATATATATATATATATATATATATATATATATATATATATATATATATATATATATATATATACAGATGTTTATACAGGTACATGTTTATATACATACACTCAATCTACATATATAGGGTTGTCGTGAAAATTATGTGTTTTTCAGGGTTACTGGCATGCCGGACGGTTCAATACTTTACCAGTTTATACAGTCACATATGGGCCGTAATTGACATAAGTTCACCAAAATTATGATATATGATGCATGACCTTTTCCAACCGTAGGTGCTTTTTATGTTATAGAAACAACAGGTCGCCTGGACTTGACGTGTGTGCTACCCTGATCCAATATCGAGTGGATGGTTCCAATTACTTAAGATTAACATGGCCGTTGCATTTCTGAGCGACTAATTCCATTTACGCAAATTTGTGAGCACTTAGTTAATAGCAAATGCACACAAATAAGAAGCATTACGGTAAGGTTTTCGCTGATGAATCGAACTTCCCACTGTTCCCACCGAAGCCGTTGATAAGATCAATCGGCGATGATTAAACCGGCAGCTCAGGTTATGCTGCAAAAAATAATTGTATGGAATCTTATTTGTAGAATACAATTACGGAGCAGTATAGATGAGGGAATCTGTGTCTGACGATACCCTGAAGCTCCGCCGGACAGCTCGGAATTAGAAGACAGGGCTGAGTACGTAGGATTCCGACGATTTGTTATGGTGAAAGATGTTTCCAAATTGACTAAATTGAAGAGGCGAAGCCAAGGCCACTGTAGAGCAAATGTTGCTGAATATTAAAAGTTTTTCGCAGTTAATTGTTTGTCAGTATTTCGATAAGCAGCTTTCAAGCATTTATCGGAAACATTGTAGGCTGCCTCGAGAACAAATACAATGTTGTGGTATGCATGACGATACAATAACTCCATGACGACTGTACCACACTATGACTTACTATTCACAGCTGGCATCAATCAGTGGCGACTGAGGATACACATATGATCAATGCTTAGCTATATGATGTTTTGCATCTACAATGCTCTCAGGTGCTGATTATTTCATCAGTGAATAAACAGCAATTGATACAGATAAATTGATCAGAAAAATGAATCCCGAAATATGTCCGTTGCTTCATTGGGGAGGAATAATGATTGATTGATACAACTGACGAGTAACGGGTAAATAACAGTAAGCAATGAAAACTTGCGTATATCGTTATATATTGGGTCATCTGTAACCTTAATAGAACATTATGTTTGCATTCTCATAAATAAATTCTGTTAATGCAAATTTCGCGGGGCGTTATGATCATTCCATGGGGTGAAATAGTAAGTGATGACAGGCTCTACATTAGCTGCATATAACTCAGTGGGCATGATATCATACGATCAGTTTTCACATATAATTTCACTAATATAAAGTCACATCGGCCACATGATTAGGCAGGACGAGCAATCGCTGTGCTCAAATATTTATGATTTAAGCCACAAGGGTGTCATCACAGCTGCTTGATTGCTTTTACTGGACCGCAGTTCCATACAAATGTCGTTGACACAAATTAGTCATATGCAACTTACGGCCCTGATATTTAATAAACTCTATTTACTATGTTAGTGATGTGAACGAGCACAGCGGTTATGACGAGATTGAGGGAAGAAGATACATACCGGCGCATATGAGGCCGTTATCAACAGATGTGAACAATCAGAAAACGTCTATGCTATTTGGACGAATGCTTCCAGTAGTGTCGACAAGACGACGGAAAAAACTCACAATCGCCTTCATTATTGATACACTGTGGCTAATCAATGGACGTTGTCATATCAACGGTAAATGGACCCTAGTTCCTATTTTTGGCATATGTATTGCTGTCACCCTCTAATTCAAACTGTAGTAAACCAACTGCATGTTATATACTGTGATCAATGATCTCTTTTTTCTATTTAGGGGACGAGTGTTTATAAATTAGTCCCAAAGCGTTTGAAACATTGTCCTTATGGTGCAGCGTTAGTATACCTATATCAGACACAAATACCTCGAGTTTTGTTAAAAAAGTAACGATTTTTGTAATTATAAGCGCGTAAACATATAGCTGCTGATCTTAACGAAAATTCCATCGCAATTGAAACTAACACCAGTTATAACTTGTTCTTACGCAATGCAGCTATCTTAAACACGATAAATAAAGCCAAGATAAGAATATATCTACTTGGTTTAAGTACATGATCAAATAGTCCAATGACATCTTCAATGAATTTACCAATTACGCAAAACTGAATTTACCAAAAGTGATTTAAGCAATTTGGTTCGGAAAAGGGGTCCGAACGACTCTATGTCGATGCCAGACACAAAACCTAAAAGTTCAGGGGATGATCAAGCCGCACGCATATACCAAATTCTTATCTGGTTATTTGGTGTCTACTCAGTAGTTGATACCATTAGTGCTGATATCACAGATGATTTCGTAGATGAGATATATTAAGCTGACATGGCTTCAGAACATGTACTACATGGGTACAACCAAAGTTCAACAGCATGTCTAACCGTCAGAACCTTACGCAGCTGCATGTGACGTATCTCACGACAAAACACTCTTAATATTAATTTAAGTTGAATGGGTTCACCATGTATGCTCATAGCCGTTATCAGCTGATGTACGTTTTGAACAGGGTCGACCAGCTATCGCAATTTCCGTATGACTTCCTTTTGTCACGTTGAAAACCTCCGAGCTAAGGGGCAAATAAAACGTTTGCAGCTGGAGGTATGATCTGCGTGCCACTGGGTTGTTCTAGCTACACTGTGACAGCCAATTCCATGCAATGTTGCCGTCGACCAGCTTGCAAGTTTATTGTTAAGCGCAGAAACGCCGCTCAATATAGCCCTGATGACGTTTATTCGAGTTTTCTTTGCGTATCTAGATTTAGCCATTATCAATATCATATCATTGCTTTGTTTTACTACCCCCTTGTTTTAATGCCGGGTCGGAAGAAAAGGATATAAAGTCCATTATGTCCTGAATGCCATGTTGTATAAATATGAGGCCAATTAAGTAAATGAAACCCTACCGAAATGACAGATTATGTGGAGGTATGCGTTGAATTGTATCGGTCGTATTTTTTATGAAGAACAGATTTGCAGAACTTAGTCAGTGCAGATGATAGTTTTAAAAAAATGTAACTCTATAGAAAGCCAACATTAACAACATCAGAAACAGGAGGTGTACGACGTAGCAAAACAATTCAGCCTCTTTCCAGGTCAATTGCCTGCATCTTGTATCTTAGGAAGCAACAACAAACGACCCACGTTGCATGCTCCGGCATTAGGGGGCAATACTTAGCAAACAATTTGTTTGTAAACAATCACTGAAGCTGGGTGTGACAATGAATAACCTGCGAGGAAAATTCAAGTAAAATTACGCTGAAAAGATATACGCTATCTCAATGTGTAATATATTGATTGACAGTCTGTCTATTGCAGGTGCAATATAGCAGACATGGCATCGCTTTTAGTTTGAGTGATGTCGTGTGTTAAATGCCTCAGGTGGAATTTCACTCTTCAACATCTCATTTCCAAAAGAAAATAAAAACATTTACTGATGCAGATAAATTGATGCTCCTATGATTTCTCACCATATTGACTCCATGGTGAATTGAGTCTGATCGACAATCCCTGTAATAGTAAATACTGGCTAACGCTCATGGTGCTAAAAACGTGCATGTTTTTCTACGTAACGGTTCGTTCATATCGAATTATGACTCCTTTTGAAGCTGTTTACGCACTATGTTCTCTTTCGGGATGTATCAAAACGTTTATGAACGTCGCTAAATTCTGTAAATGTTTGATGTACGCTGTGTCGGGTATCGTTGATTTCGCCAAGCTGCGTTTACCTGCTATCAGGTGTATGTATATGTATGTATGTATGTATGTATGTATGTATGTATGTATGTATGTATGTATGTATGTATGTATGTATGTATGTATGTATGTATGTATGTATGTATGTATGTATGTATGTATGTATGTATGTATGTATGTGTATGTATGTATGTATGTATGTATGTATGTATGTATGTATGTATGTATGTAGTTGTGTATGTATGTATGTATGTATGTATGTATGTATGTATGTATGTATGTATGTATGTATGTATGTATGTATGTATGTATGTATGTATGTATGTATGTATGTATATGTATGTATGTATGTATGTATGTATGTATGTATGTATGTATGTATGTATGTATGTATGTATGTATGTATGTATGTATGTATGTATGTATGTATGTATGTATGTATGTATGTATGTATGTATGTATGTATGTATGTATGTATGTATTTATGTGTATGTATGTATGTATGTATCCATGTATGTAAGGATGTAAGGATGTATGTATGAATGATCGTGCTTGATCGTTCCATCAACATAATGAATCTAACGCAGCAACCAGATTACTCGTCGGGTTTGTACAATCTTACGTGGTCCTGCCAAAGAATTTATAGCTACTTTAAGAGGGCCTCACTTCGAGTGGCTCTGTGGTGATCACTTCCCTAATTATAATACATTGCAATCGTAAGGTGGCGCTACCGTGACACAAACAAAACCACAGAGGAATACTTGGCTGACGTCACTGCATAAATGAGAGCGGACAAAATGTCGTTTCGCCGCTGCCAAAACACGTCACACGATAGGCTTATAAATTGCAAAAATACACTGATTAATAAATGTGAACTTGATAAATTACCCGGTCTAGAGTACATCTATTGAGCAGAACGCTTCTAACAGCGTTCGCGAAGTTTACGGTCCTCGATCTGTGATGTCCGCACTGTGAATGGTAGTTTTAGATTGTCAATAATTGTCTGAAGCGAAGGAGCTGGCCGACATTAACATTTTTGGCATGTCATGGAAATGTGAAGATCTCGAGGGAAAAGTTTATAGCTACGCTAAGCTGCATGACGATTATGTAATTACGAGAAAGACACCTACGACATCAAGCTACGATACATTGAAATCAACGAAAGCACATGGGACTCTTGATTCAACGTCTCGGGGTTTTGGCGGTTGTTAATGATATGGGGTCATCGGATTAATCGCGGCAATTTCAGCTGCAAATTAAACAGAGAATTCCACGTTGCTTTAAGAGACGCTATTACAAGACGCTATGACAAAAACGCTTCGACTAACAGGTGGCGTCTTTACATATTTCCTCGGGCGAAGGCTCGAGTGAGCGCTCTTAGCGAAGCATCAAACTCTTGTTCTCTACACATATGACATCGTATTGGCAATGCGCCAACTGACCATTCAGTCAATGATCCGTAAAGTGTAAGGGTGGCAAGTCTGGGGGGAGATTAGTTCCAGGATGATCGGCCATTTACCGAAAAAAATTAAATTGTCTTTGTAACGCCGTAGCTGCGATAAAAGAACTGGTACCACTATGTATTGGTCGTGGCTACATGGATGTACTAAGCAGGTGCATTGATAGCTTAGCTATATAACCTTAGAGGTGGTCTCCTTTGTAGTAAGGGATAAATAATTTGGAACTGGGTGTATTAAGCGATGTCTACAGGCGCATAGGTCGATCGGGGATCGGGGACGAGGTCGCGCATTCCGAAAGGAGAGTGTCTCTTGAAGCTGCCAGTCGTTCATCAAATAGAAAAAGGACACAGTTTCGTTATTTTACTATTCCCAGCGATAATAACAGTTATTGGACTCAGTTAACAAAGTGTGTAAAGAACTGTCCACCGCAAGAGAACAATTTCGTTAATCAGAGCGGTAGCATTTTGTAGCAGTGCCAGTCAAAGACGACCTTCCCAATTAACCCGGCAACTAGTCTAGTTCCTCGAGGTCTACTGCCCTGCATATGAGATCGCATGCAGCAAGATACCCTCGTACCTGGTTGCGACTGTACGAAGCGATCCGTATTTCACAAAGCGAATGAGCGGATTTCACCTTGCGTCTCGCTCCCAATCAAATGCGGCTGTGGCCTTTGATGACTGTATATGTGCGTGTATTTGTACATATATATATATTTAATGTTATATAAGCATACAAAAAACGCGGTCACAATCGCTGCTTGTGATCAATCAACTGAAGGATGATATTTACAGAAATAACCTTCCAAAGTGGACTCACAGAGGAGAAATCTCCGCATTTTGGTGTGCTTTTTCACACAGTTTAGTCAATATTTTGCGAATTTATCCGACAAGTAAGTCGAAAACAAGCCAATAAACCAAGATTGGTTCATGCTTAGTCCGATATATATGCCACTTATATATCACTTGACCAATGGCGTAGGTAATACGCATGATATATGTTTCCTCAAGTTTGGTCGGATGGGTCAAGCGCTGCCATCCTAGAGTTGTTGTACACACGCCCACTCCACAACGGTTACCTCAGCCAAGTAGCTTTTATGAATCAGTTATTTTCGTGACTTTACCGCAATCAAAATATGTGACTTTTTATACCAGCCAAGTTGTTGACAACAGACCCTTTAGTTGTCCATCAACTTAAAGCCGATAAGTCATTTAAACTTCATTTATAATAATCTTACGTGTATAACTGTCCACTTTACCTGGGATACAGTGTTCGTCACGGAACCTACAAAAGCGTGAACGCTTTGAGGAACGAACCATTAGTTACCCGCAAAACATTAGAATACAATATAACAGAGAATGCTAATATAGATCTCCTTGTAATTATCACAATTATCTCACCCTGACTAATCGCGCATCAGATATGATAAGCCATAAGGGAAACCAGACCAGAAATGTAGGGACACATCGGAAATAACAATTTTTTATGGCATGAACTACAACAGAGCGGGATGGATGACACGATTGGAAGTATTTAATACATTTAATCCGAGAAATACCAAAACACTACTGCTACCAGTACGGAATCTGAAATACACTAACATAGACAATATAATCATAAAACCGCTTCAACGTTTCATTTTTCGCCAAGATTGCGAAGTCTTTCACATGAATCTAAAGCCTCAGTAACCACCCCCAAACCCCATCCCCTTCAACTTCCTCCCACCCACTCCCATTCGCCATGTTTTGAGAATGTGTCTACATTGCGCGAGTAGTAATGTTTTCTGAATTAACTACCAATGAATGAACCTGAATCGTCAACAAACCGCTGTTTCTCGGGATGAGGTACAGTAAATTTATCGCCAAGCATTAACGTGTGTGGTTGTTTGTACAACCTCACTGGAACATAGCAGAATGTGTTTTATTTCTGGCAATGCACTCGGTGATCATGGAAATATAATTCATAAACATAATGTAATGCATACACGCAGACAAATAACACACTAATCAAATGAGTCGGCTATATTTCTTTTTTGAGAACAGACAATAAAGCTATGTTGTTTTTGTCTGACAAAACTGTACCTACCATTCTTAATGCAAACCACTCGCTGGGCCGCTGGCCGCGGCAGTGGGAATATTAGCTTCCACTGTTACTTACAAAACCAGTCAATGCTAGAGGTGCTGCAACTGGTGTGCCCATGATGAGATTATTGATTGCACCCATATGCTCCTACACGTGGCTCGTTTCAAGAGCAGCAACTTACAATACACAAAACAAGGCTTAATTATAAGTGGAGTACTTAAAACCAGCCCATGTCTTGCATGATTAAGCAATCGCATGATGGTTATTGTAGTTAGTGATCTTTATACTGCATCATCCCTGGCGTCTAAGGCCATGATTCCTACGTAAATTGCCAGATGAAATGCTAATAGTTTGATCGTTTGTAACAACATCTGATTTGTTGTTTCTGCTCTTGGCGTGCTGGCATTGTTCAATGCTTATTTGATGTCGCTAAAAAATCGTTAATGAAGTTGGATACCAGCAAAAGTTCCCACTACTATTAAAACTTGTTTAACCACAGCATTTATCACTTAACCGTTACCCCCTGTACGTAACTATATTACTTATTTTCGGTATTCAGTGCCAGTGTTAATAGATACTAAACTCCAATCTCATTTAAGATTTTATATCTCCTCTCGTGACAGAAGGAGCAGCAATATTATCTCAACAGACACACTCTAGTGTTAGAACAATCGTTCGGCAATCTAAATAGGCTGTAACCCTACAGCCAAGCCTACATAATATAGCGTGACATTATGGTGGTAGAACAACCCAATTACTCTTATAACAACTCGCCAAACAGATTGTAGCTTTAAATGAACCTGGTTTGCCACCGTGCTAAAATACTCAATTTTCTTTTTTACAGTGAGGAAAACATTGGAGGGTGAAGAAGATTCATATGAAATGCAGCTTTTGATTAACATAAACACAATCTGGTTGTTAATTGTTGATTATCCAACATTCTTAAAAAAAGGGTACAGCGTATTAGCAACCACATTCACTCCGAAACAATTTAAAAGGGGAATTGGGCTCACAAATAGTTTCCGCAGATGTTCCAGAGCTTTAAACTTTCAGGTCAATTAAGCATAATGATATGTGGGAGTGGTGTAATGGGATATGTGCGATGATGACGGTTTGTAGAGAATGCCATTCGTAGAGACTGTATACACGAAATGCCTCGCAAAAAGTATATGATTTGTAACTGAGGAATTACCAAGCGTCTCCATAAAGGATTTACCAGTTCGCTATTATGCGTCCAAGGCACTTGATTGTTTGGGCAAGATGAATTATGATATCAAGTTTAAAACATGCTAGATATGTCATTTATATCACTCATATTTCCAGCTCACATGTTAAATTGACTGGGTCTTATGTGACAAGGGCACACTTTTAGATTTCGTGTATGCTGCATTGTAGACTTTATTCGGACTAATGTCAAAGTAAAGTTTTTGACTATAATTGAATACCATTTGTCATGTCATGCATGTGTCCTATTTATAATTAGCATACGACTGATGCAACTCCAACGTAGTCCTCTCTGTATTTCAATAATGCGATGCATTATCACAATACCACTGATGTTGTACTAAACACCGCTTTCATTGGCGGTATTATGATGGTAGCAAGTTGGACAGGTCGTTTTTGCATACTGAATCCAATCGGGCTATCCTGCTTTCCCTTAACCACCCCTAGCCTGATTAGGGTCAATCTATCTAACCCAACCAGCAACTGCAAAATTTGTCATCGTAACGGATACTTTTGCCGGGCCTAAACGTAACCTGTCCTACTCGCTCTTTATCAGTTCCCGGAAGTTGAGTAAGAAACCGTGCATTGACTGGTTGCGCATGTCCAGGACGATACATTAAAGCTTGTTTGATTTGGGCTTCCTGAGTTAACAAGAGTTGCCTGCTCGAAATACCTATATACATTGCACAGCGATATTGTGCGTCCAGAATGACGTGACTCTCCTGTGGCATGATACTACGATTAATAATATTTTGCGCAGGGTGTACCTTATCGTTCAAATATATCACAAACACACGCTCATCAGCCGTCGTTGAAAGCAAAAACTCGACAGTATGAGAAAGCACATGTGGTGGTATTAATGAAGTGATGCATAGAACCAGCATTTCGGCAATGCACTATTTGACAGGGTACTAGACATGAATGACTGTTTTCGCGACTTTACAGTCTTTGATCAAGTTGTTGAAGCAAGTTGAATCCTTTTTTACAAACAGCGCGAGCAGCATTTAAAAGTTACCCAGAAGCACAGCATACAGCTTCAAACGTGGAAGATGCGATACCTATGCGCGTTAGTACGATACCCACATTTTATTCACTTCAATGTGATAGAAGGTATTGTGTTGATATAATAACCACAAATGCCGTTATATGTCCTCGTCAATCTGTAAATGACCCACTGCAAATGGATGCAAAACATGAACTCAAAGGCTGCTGATTTCGAAGCTGGTATCAGGATGGACGCAAATGTGGTTTGCTTATATGATACACCAGTCGTACATAAAAACATGATGTTGCTATCGAACCCAAATTTTTACTCAATGCCATAAATGAACATCCAATCTATCGGATGACCTGTTTCTCGTATTAAGACAACAGCTTCTTCTGCCATATATGTTCCGACTCCTTAACATACGGGATTAATCCGTTAAAATACGCACTTGTCGCTGGTGTCCTCAGATCGGGGTATTTGCCGTGTATGAGATGTACGTGTATGATTCTTTGATCATTCGAAGCAAGAAATGAGATAATAGTGTATGATTAATTGATCATTTGAAGCATGAAATGAGTGGGTACACGGTGGCGTTTGTTCTGGTGCTGGCTGGGTGAGGTGCAAAAACTGGTTATGTAGTAAAGCCTCAAAGCTCATTTCCGAGATATCTGCTATCAAGGAAACACGTACTTCTTTGAACAAATAATATAGACACAGTTGAGGTATTTTCTACCTTGATGGTGACGAAGATATCAGTTATCTTATTAAGTCAGTAAATACTCCCAAAACTTCGAGTTACCCATCATAGTTGATTACAATACTGAAGTTTAAAATAGACTTAAATTGATATTCCCAAGGGTATGAGAAATTATGGATTACAATATAAGTCGGCATTTTTGTGCTAGATAGAAATAGCACATGCCTAATTTGCGCTTGGCGAGTGTATCACATTGACACGCAGGCGAAATATTCGAATACACACAAAATATGTTTTTTATCCATCTGCATCACCAATTTTAATTATACATGAGACATACCATCGAAAAAGAAATGTAGTCGTTTTATTCCAGGATCATGTGTCGTTAAGTTGCTTCAACAAACTCCTTAAAATCACCCCAGCTATTAGCTAGCACATTCAAATGTCGTCACTATATGTATATATATATATATTCTATATGAATACAAGATGTGTGCAAATAAGCCACCGGATGTCATACACTAAATACTAAACTTGTCTGGATATCGTACGATGAACTAAGAATCAAAATTATAGTTTACAAACAGCATAAATCGTTCATTAGGCAGCTCCTACACACCCCATAATTTAGAAAATGCAATAAGATCAGTGATGAACAAACACCAACAACTAACATGCCATGCGTCCTATATTGCATAAGATAGCATCATAATTGTATCAGTGTCTTCCTGTTAGCTCATACCAAACACAATGTTGACAGCCGTTCAATAAAGCTGGCACACATATCAAATATCATGGCCACAGGAAATTACATCACGATCGTGCGATTCCTGGCTAGTATAAGTACCTTGTTAGATGTATGGTGAGGTGCTTATATGCCCTTAAAGTTCCTATCGCACGAAAAATCATGTCATGTTTTTCGCCAGATAACGGAAATATAACCCAAACGTACCTATTCTGTCTATGTTTCAATTGTCTAAGTGCGCGCTTTCTGATCAAAATTCGACTTTAAAGATGAATTCGGCGTATCGAGCCGACAAGCTCATGAATAATTCATCGCCTCCGCGTGACATCAGGTCCGGGATGGTTTTTTATTTGCGAGGCGCAATCTGCACTACTATTAGTGAGAAATGGACTGCTGGAAATTTCGTTATTTCATCACTTCAGGAGAGCGACGAAGAGACATGGTATGGCACAGGTCATTCGCAAACTATCGTTGCTTCGGCAGAACAAGTTTTGCCTTACAGATTCGAACCAGAAATGAGCGAATCCGACGTCTCCGAAGATTTCACCAACAAAATATGTAACCTCTTTTCCTAACAGTATACAACAGAGCTTTGCAGCAAATAATTCTTCCATTTCAGACAGCAGATATGAGATACCACAAAGTTTTTATCAAATCAAGTGGTTGCTAGGGTTCATGTTTACAAAGTTGCACCATGTAAATGTAAATGCTCCTCCACATGAATTGCAAACAAACTAATTTCGGACTGCCGTTAATAAATAGAGATCCATTTCTATTTAAAGTAGGCCTTATCAAAGGCTGATTACACTATTTTTAAAAGTTGATGTAGATTAATCCCGAGGCAGAATATATAGGAGAGCAAGTACCACAGCTGTTTTCTCATAGGATTGTCAGTTAGCCCATAAATGAATGTATACCTGGACTTTAGGAGGTGAAGATTATGGTATTATATTATCATCGTGGTCAGTCTTGCATAAGAGTTTCTATGAATGCAGAGGCTAAAACATATTTGCCATACAATATGTCATCCTTTATTACATACATTAATATTCCCATCATTTAATCATGCTACAGGTGTTTGTGTGGCTACTGTCAACCAATGGCAGAGGTGGAAGAATCTGTGTGCTGTGTGGAAATTCCTTGAGTCATGACCTCAATAGAGAACAGCCCCATTCCCATTTGTTGCATAACCCAGCATTCTGGTTTCAGCCCAATCTGTTTGAACCCTTGGGCCTTGCAAATGGGATATTTTTCCTACAGACAACAGCACGGGCACATGCCAGATAATGATGTACAAAGGTGACAATGTTTTCTATTATTTGCACATAAATCTGTACGAAGGCTAACAGTCATAATTTACGATTTACTTAAACTTACTGATACTGGTATGACAAAAAAAAATTGAGCATGGTTAAATCAACCAGGCGTTACAGGTATACTGCATACAGACGGTTTGTTCGCTGGTGCTGGGGACATCTTGAACAAAAGATACGAGTTCCGTTTCCAGCCTGCGCTGTTACAACAATACGAGATAACTTCCCAGCACCAGACTATCAAAGATTCCTCTACCCTTCACTTACCTAGGACTTGTCTCTATTCATGCAGAACCTACTCTGGTGTGCCTCAATGGCTTGTCTAGGATCTGGTCTTACCGCATCTGCACACGTTGGAGATGGTGCTTGTGTATTGGGCAGGGTTGGCACATAGCAAACTAGCAAGAACTCAGCCATCAGGCACTCGACGTACTCTGAAACATAACAGGAATTAAGTCACAGCCTCCACACCAGACTGTCGCTTATTACCTTATATCCCAATGGTTATTGAATTTGTTGTTGTTTACATTTTACATATCAGTAAAAAAATTCACCAAATGTTACCTTTGTTGCTACTTTAGTGACAAGATGCCCCTGCGTAAACTTGGGGTATCTAAGCTTGAAGACACAACCACTCCTTGCCTTCATGGAATGCATCAGCTAAATCAATCTTTAGAATTATAATATTTATATAGATCCATGAATTTGTTGCATGGTCGAAATGTATTGTACCCTCTTAACAAGATAATGGACTATTTTTTCAATACTACTGCAACAAGAAAGTCATCGAGTCACACCCTCTGCTTCTCTCTCTTGATAAAGGCAGATCTGCTTTTCTTGGGCTGGGGTGGGAGGGGTTCACTTGCCTCACCATCCTTTCTTGCTTGCTTGACAGCAGAGGCCTTCGCAAAAAGAGTAGGCACAGCAGCTTCCTTCAAAACCCGCTTACATCGTGGTATCCAACCAAGCTCTTCTCTGAGTTTCGGTGCCTCCTCAACACATTGAAATGAAATCGGTGAAATGAACCGAGCATACAAACGAGTACTTGCCTGGGCCCGGCTATTTGTCTTGCGATCGTGGTACTTGGCCATCCATTGTTTTTTTTAAAATCGTCCCTACGAGGAAACCTGAACAAACTCACGCCGTCTCGACTGGTACGCGAGCAGCCCCCAACACAACAGCCATTAACCATCGTGTTCAGGTGGTCACAAGATAGCTAAAAACGATCCAACATCCCAAAAGCGCGAGATGAACTCCAACAATGTAAACAACGGTAAACTCCGTGCGTCTCTGAGAACGGCCTTCCACACCTGACGTCACACGCATGGTTTACCTAGATAATGGCTGCCGCAGCTTTTTGTCGGGCGCGCTAATTTGAACTTTATATACCCTTGCGGATTTCAGATCTTATAGAGCTCTGACGACAAACGCTTCTAACGAATCATTCAACAAGTCTTAAGGTGAGAGCAGACATTTTGAACAGCTCAATTCCATTTGTAGCATTCCCTTTTGTTACGCTGATACACACTCGCTGTTACCATAAAAAGTTATATTTATCCATTCCGTGTAAACTGCGTACTCAGTTGGTGTAGAAATTCTTGAATTACCGATTACGATAATTATCGGCAAATAATTGAATAATACGTTCATGAAGCATTGTAGGGGGACCAAAGACAGAGAGGAAATCATGGATATGTATTCAAAAGTTTCAAACTACATTGTTGTGTATAGTGTATTTAGAACGTGAACAGAACTTCACATCAGCGGCATTCTTCGTCCAGAGCCTTGAATGGTCAACTATACGTCAGCAATTAATGCAGGGTGCAGATCCTCCTAACTTTTGGCCTTAACAAATGTATCCGGAACATCTGCTTGGCAATTGGATAACGTAGTTTTCACTTGCGTCATAGCCGTTGAATGCTGGCCAACAATGTATTTATCAATATAATTTCGATTTCCTATGTCAAGCGTCCTATGATTATCGACATAGAGAACCTAATCTATGCTTAAAAGCCTAAATGTCGGCATATTATAGTACAATTTAGCAACGCCAGGGTCTTTTAAGCATTAACGAACGCGCATGCATTTACACACGGAATACGAGCTTCGTTAAACCACGACATTTCGGTTGGGAGGCAGGTCCATATAGATTTATCCTGTTAAGTAAGACATCAAATTTACTCCTGGTGGGTGTACAAACGAACATTACAATTCCGTATGATGATTCAATTGAATAATAATGATCCGACTCGCAAGCAGGGTTGATTAGATCTGGATTGCTGTCAAATTGCAATTATCATCAAATATATGGCAGATCTTAAACTTCATATCATTACACATTCTGCTGTTGAGTTCATTCAATAAATGCTTGTCATTTTCAATTTAAATCCAAAATATTTTATTCATTTAATATGGCAAATATCCTAAGTAAGCAATTATCATTGTGGACCTTTTGGTGGCAGCAGTTATTTGTCGGCACCTCTCGCTCGATTACACGTTGGACCTAACCCACACACAATTCATTATATTACTTGGGTTTGTTCATAGGCATGTTATCCAAATATTCTAGAGTTAAGCTTCATTCATGGAAGCAAATCATGTGCATGCATGCAGATATCCACCCATGGCTTTTAGTACAGCGCACCATACATCTTTCATTCAGCAATGATACGTACTATTTTCTTTTGTTCTATTTTAATCTCTACCAGCTTCGTACCATATGCTGATAACTATGTGCTTGGTTCAGCAGCTGTTTCATCTTGTATGTTTGTCGCTTTCTAAACACTTTTGTCGCTATCAAGCAGCCACGTACTTTTATGTTCCAACATTTGCCTTCGCTAGACGCTGGCAGGTGCAGAACGTCCTTCGTCACAAAGTTAATTGCTTCAAATATACCGGTACCGAATCTATTTGTGTAAGACCATTTACGGCAAAAAGGGCTTCAGGAAATGCTCTACCGACAATCCGTGCCTGCGTAAATTCATTAACCGAAGTTTCGCGGAGTGCAACTGTGCAAACGAACACATTGGAAGACCTTTAATAGTGACGGTCGAATTAATTTCCACTCGGCTTCACATTGTATTATCTGAAACTCACATGGTTTTGAAAGAGACCTAGCGGTCAACTATAAGACAATACAGGCGCCTGCTGCGGCAAAACACTCAAGAAACAATGTTGAGTATTACTTGACCATCAGCCAGGAACTCAATCACTTAAAGGGCATTTGAGCACCGCGACATATACGAACTACAAATTGCTTGATACACATGTATCGTCCGACATTGTCGTATATCATGTATGATTAAGATTATTCATTCACCAGAAATGATTTAATACACAATCGCAGTAATCATATTTGTGTGGAATTCCACACTTATTAAAACATAAGATCAATGTTTTGCTAAACTAACATATTGTTTTATTCTGGATATGAAAACATTATTACTCGAAGGTGCTGAATCATATGGCTACAATCTTGCGAAAGCCAAAATGTTATTTTAGAATGTATGCCTTTGTCGCCACATTGAACGTGATCTATAAATGTATATTTCTCCCTAATTATGCATAGCGCGTGTTTGGTGGGCTTATGGTGTTGGCTAACAATGAATATAGCCCATTGTAAATTTGCCGTTTACCCAAAGCCGGCCGATGCACATCGTTCGCCTGCGTCTCTTAATAAACATTGACGTATTGACGAGTTGAGTTGAGTGTATCCTTAATCTGGGCAAATCTCCACGAGTAAGTTCACACGCATCAACCCCTATATGCATATAAGCGCACTGTTCTCCGCTGGTGCAGTGATTGGAACTGATGCTTTACTTCTAATAATATTGATTTCGTACACAAGGTATCCAGAAAACATGGAAATGAGAGTGAAGAATAGGATCATATAATCAATGTATTATGCAGTCTATTGTTACTTTCAGCCTATCGATATGTGACGTGTATAACATGCCATATGTAAGATATCAAATGTAGCCCATTTTCACAACAGAAGACCATAATACATATCCGATACGAGACATTGATGTTCAGCCTAACACATATATATGTAAGATTACAACTTGCATGTTAAAGTCGGATGAATTAAGCACTTTCGGCGTCAACCTGGTTGCGATATTGCAGCTGGGATAAATGAAGCAATATACCCCATTATTTAGGAGATTTCAATACGGCGTTGGGTCCAGCCGGCGGGGGAGCCCCTTCATGCTAAGTCCAGTGTATAACCTAGCATATGATGCTCCCGATACTTTCAGCGCCTCCAATGCAAGTATTAAACTCCCTTCTCGAAAGTAGTCGTTTATGTTGTCAGGACTAGATGTTTAAACAAACGGAGGATGTGCGCACGTTATTCTCCAATTTGCAATTGAAGGTTTCAATATTCCTATGTTTTTTGAAAACGATGACGGCCGATTTCTTTATTATCAGTGCCAGAGGTTTCGACATATTTGTGTGTCGCTTTAGAACGTTTCAGATGATAGACACTAATGATTTCGATAAGAAACATGTGTTATGATGCATTAGTAAAGATGCCACCGTAATGGTAATATAGTACCTGGTAGTTCTAACTTTGCGAAAATAGTTATATGACCTTCAGTAGATAGGCTTTATAGTTGGCATAAGAAACGCAAATCCACGAACTGATACAACAGCAGTAACACATTAACTGGGCAAACAATGTAAGTCAAATCTGAATGACTCTCTCGATCAACTCTCGATCACGCTCTCAATCTCACTCTTTATCTCTGTCTCTGTCTCTCTCTCCCTTTTTCTTTCTCTCTCTCTCCACCCCTCTCTCTCTCTCTCTCCCTATTCCTAGAAATAAATAATTAATGTAGAATGACAAGACATACACCAATAAGCACAAAAAAAAGATAATTAGATATTTCGTAAAGCGCTTTCAGGCAGCTCACGTTTCTTTCAAAATGTTGTTTGTTGAGAATTGATGAGCCATGTGGAAGTCAGCAACATTAATGAGACAAAATCGAGCGGAACTCTTTTTTATATAATAGGGTTCATTTATTGGAGATTAAGCAAACTTTTGTGATATATGCCGAGGGACAAGATTCAATCACGAGTTAATAGCGTAGCAATCTGTTATGTGCGGGTTCCTTACAGCAGAGGCTTAAAAAGTTGACAGCGCTGCTAGTACTTAATGTAACACCAACCAGTGCGTCTACACAACACTGGGCAAAATTTGAAATAGACAATGCAATGCAACGCTTGCTATAACGAATATACCAGCAGCCTTCCCAATGAATAATGTCAGTTGATGTGAATATTAGCACACGTGTTGCTTAGCTCGTGTACAACACTTAATGTTCCCGCAACGAGGTTATGTACGAATTTGGAATATGTTATTCTGTTTCCAGGAACGTAAAAACAAGATTCATAGTATTACTAATGACTCATGGAACACATAAAGAAGAAAATTGCAAACAAAAGGTGGATGTAATCACACAAGCAGTAGGTTAAATCATATGCCAAAAAATGTACTGCATCCATTATTCATGCCTTTAAGTGTTCCTTTCATGATCCTCTTTAGTTGTAATCAAGCGTTAATAGTGCCTCCAGCGCTTCTAGCACCCGAACAAATATTAGTCAGTCCATTCACACAGCACCGAATACCCTTTGCAAGAGACCAAGACTGACACAGTAGCATCTTAAGTTTAGACAAGTACAAGTTACATATAAAATTACTATGGCCGGATAAGCCAAGGTGAGTTGGGTCATGTACATCTGATGACGGCAGTCAAACGATAAAACCGCATTATCGCATGCCACTTTTATATGACTTAAGTGGAAGCGAATGTCATTAAACGGACGAGAATTAGCCAATGGAGGATATCAATCAACAGTCAATAGAAAACAAGATGGATGGTGTGAATGGATATCTGTGTAAAATATACCATCTACAAAGCCAGCCAGTGGGGAAGAAAAGCAATAGCAAGTAAAGCAAACATTATGACTTGATAGAGCAGGGCATGATAACAGGGCATCCCTTGCACAACAATGGAGCCTTTGATCCTTGGATATTAACAAATGTCCTTCAAGTGCGCCACGGCATTAGTAAAAATGAGGTTATGTACGAATTTGGAACGATAAACAACGATACAATCCTTTCAATTATCTAATTATTTACAAGGCAAATAATTTAGAATTCTAACGACATTTGTTATCCTTATGTGAAATCATTTTGATCTACATGCGTAGAGCAAATGGTAGATCCGGTTTTTTAGAGGTGTCTGATGGACAATAAGTACATACAGTTGTCAAATGACTGCCTTTTTAGCCCAGATGTACAGTACTAAAGTGGTATTACTGTTTGCTGCATCCACCATATCTTGGCTTAACGGATACAATCTGGAGGTAAAACAATGTTCAATTATTTGGAAAGAGCATTACAATGTATATTATCTTATAATGCAAGATTAAATCTACACGCAAACTACCTCGACAAACTTTATATGCCACTTGCATATTGTTAAGGCTTCCAAATCCTTAACGGTACTTCAAGGGTATACCTATCGACCGGGTCAATCGCGTGGCGTAGAGTTAACGTACCTGGAACAGTGGGCGATATGCAATGATGGTTATCAATGTTCGAGGAATGAATTTGATTGTAGGTCTGATATGCTTTGTATGCTTTGGCAAAATAGTACCACGCTTAAACGGATTTCTGTCTCCTGTGTGATTTTCATTCATACGCAAGAACAAACATGATTTGAATCTCCGAGGCAAAGGTTACGTAATGTGTCTCTGTGCGTTAAACTTTTCTCTATATTGTCCGAAGCATTATTGCTAATGAATACGTCTGCAATCCAGCGACCGACATCATATTGACAACGTCAGGGGTTGATGATGCTTGTGTTCTTAGCTCACTGCTCTCTGATATTTCAGCCTCGTGCCAACATACACCTCATCAAGTCACAATTACGCAGTTTAATTGTCATCTATTAGTGCATGTTAATTTAATGTGCCGTATCGTGGTCCATCACGAAACATATCATTATAATATATGTCAGCAGATAACGTTAGGGGACGTGATTATACAATGGTAATGGACATAGCAACGAGCGCTGTGAAACATGCCAGTCCATCTCGATTTCACCATGATCTCTTAGGGTCCATCTACCACAATTGTTACAATATCTAAAGCTTGTAGTGTTTTCTTAACATAACGTACCAAATTTTCGTAGAAGGAAGTGTAGCGAGAATAACTAAATTGTCTGATAAGTTTATATCCACTTGCACTCCAATTGTAATAAATCAATATGTCGATATCATATCATTTAACTCACAGTCTTGCATCATTATCGGCCAAGTTGGTATCTTCAACATCCTTATCCATGTCATTTGTAACTTTGAAGCCTATAGACGAGAGAGGGCTGCTTGCGTTGATTTGCCTATCTAAAAAACAATTTCGTACAGCGTGTATTTGCACCTACCATCGCCAAAGTTTTGGGCGCACTCCAGAAGTAAAGCAATTTTCAACTGATAGTTCGAACAAGTGTCTAAGTGTTAGTGAAATACGCATTAAAATGCAGCTCATGAGGTTGATTTGTGCATTTGTTTTATATTGTACTGTGGATTTCTTTTATTTCGCAATTGTTAAAACGTAAAGCACTACGATCGGCTTTGTGCAATAATAACATTTAGTTTTATTATGTAATTCTAACGGCAAAAAATATTCCGGACTGGTAACAGCCTCATTTAGCTTTAAGACGCTTAACCAAAGGGAAACTGAACGTGATGCAATTACGTAAGATTGGAACACCGACACAAGAAGAACTTACTTGTTATTCCCCTAGCAATCACTACCATCAATCATCACTACTCCTGCTGCTCAATAAACGATTTTTTAATTCCCATGTAACGCTTTCTCGAATCTAAGCGATAGACCAAGGCGTTTTCATATTTATGATCAGTACCCGCATGCTGTCACAGGCTCGATAAAGAAACCTCACACTCGCTGTCTGTTTTGCAAGCCATTTGATTCACTATCTTCCCTCACAGGAGGATGAAACACACGATATAACTGCCTTCTCCACACCAACCAAATCCTCATAAGCGCGCACAGCAACCGTTTTATGTTACAAACTCTCATTTTCAATTAGCCGTTTTTGCAACGATTGATTCGTAACGAATCCCTTACCAATCTGGGTATATAGAGAAAAGTAATATTGTAACAATGAGCAATTATGGATAAACTTTTTTTGAGGAGCGGTTTTTATTCATACACTTCAACTCAGATTCAGAGAATAACCAGTGGAATGCAACGGTATGATGAACTATTACCATGCCATATATAGGTTACCAGTACTAACAGTGGTCAGTCAGGCAATCACCATGCTTCGGACGGACCGATCTGTGGATTTAATATGAATCGTAGTTGCGTTAAATAGATACGTACCAAGAATAAGGCAAAGTGTGATTAGGATTGTAATGAGAGGTATCACAAGTTCAATAGGCATAACGTCCGACAAGAAGAGAAGATGTATTGTACTTTAATGATTGGCTAACATCGGTTTCGAACTATTAATACATTCAAGAAGCGTACAGTTATTGTTATAGGAAAAGTTACATTGTTCCTCCGAAGTCATTCATATATTATTTTTTTGTAATGCTATGTTAATGAACACAACAAGTAACATAAGGCCTGCAAAATTGTAACTGTCATTTGAGGTTTTCCATGAAGTGGTGCAGATGTGTAACGTGGCGTTACATGGTGCGGATGTTTTACAATGCAATAACTGCGTATCCTTGCAATACCCTTTCTTAATGTTGTTTACTCACGTTTATATTTGAGAGACTTGGAGGGTGAAATCAGAATGTTAGTTGCTGCGTAGCAACTTACAGCCTCAATGGTCCCATCCCGGTAGTTTTATCCGCGACTACGCCATATATGAGCAACATGTTTGTGCTTAATTCACACCAATTGAGGACCGGAACGTTGTTTTGGTATTGTCCTTAACGTGTCCATGCATTTTGTTGTACCATTACCTGTAAAACTTTTGCAGGTCTCACCTCGTTTGTTTCGCCTCTTGTCAACTACAATAGTCAGTTGAGCTTTTATACTATTATGTAAACGTGATACAGCTATTGCTTGACAGTGCATTGGCTAATTGGTAAGTTCGTTGAAAGTAATTCCATTTAAAAACACGATGCAATTGTTTACATGACGAACGTGTACTGGAC
>CM067354.1:18482496-18532496 GCA_034190875.2 Urechis unicinctus
TTGCTAAACGAAATAATCGGTTATCTCCATTCTAAAAATTCCATTAAACCTATGCACTTTAAACACCACAAGAAAAGTGGATAAGCATGTACATGTACCTAGTATGGGTATAGAGGAAAGTGTGTAATATAACTCAAAAGGGAGACAATGTCCGCACAGTTTCTCCCTGGTCTTTGAGGGTAATGAAAATCAACGGATCCTTACTTGTTTTCAATCGCAACGGATGGAAGTTTCACCGCGAATTTGGTAGTCTTTATGGTCGCAGTGATGAAGACGAGACGTCAATTGAATGGTAACTAGAAAACGGAGGTTTATTTCTGAATGTTGGGGTACGGATTCCGTATCCGCAAGTCCGAATATATATTACAAAACTATGGTATGGAGTTACTCTGGTTATGTCCAGAGGCTACTGCAGAGTAGAAATTCCAAACTGCTACGTGCCGTACGGAGTTGGCCTTCCAACTTGGTCCGTACGATGGTGACTGTATCTTTGCCCGAATAATGTATGTCTTGTGTTCGAGCGGAGCCAGGTATTATAGGGCAATGGATGTAAGGCAATGGTAGCCAATTTTGAGTGGTATGATGGTAAAGTGTTAATTTGGAATAAGGGCCACCGAATATGCGGGTCTGAATGAGGGTCAATTTTGCTTGTCCCAACGTGCCGAAAACAGAGGTTGTAAATAAAGGTATCTGAATTGTGGCGTGCCTTGAGCACACTGGCTGACGACGCTTATTACGATATCTAATCAATAAGGGCGGTCACATATACCCTTTCTACACATTAGACTTGACCTCAATTCTAGAACAAAACTGACTTTAAAAAAAACCAAATTCATACAAAACATTAAAATCAAACGAACCATCTCATAAATAATTAAGAGGAATGACAATAATGTATCGAAACATTAATTATAAAAGTTGTCACCTCTTCCACATTGTTGGCATGTTTCATAATACATAGAAATATTACATTATCGGCACTTTTTATGTCGGGAATCGGCTCCGGTAAAGCGGCTTGATGATTCATGACGTCCTTGATAATTGTTGGTGAATTGAGGCTGTTCATTTGCGTGAATTCCGTTGTTGAGATCTCTTAACTGGTCAGAGAGTGATACCTCACGTTTCGACACTCTTTCTTTATCGCGGAGCCCTTGATTTTCATTTTCACTTGTTGCTAATTTCGCCGATATGGTTGAGTTAATAATGAGCTGCGCGCGCAATATATTTCTAATGTCTTCAACTTCGGCTTGTGCGGCAAGTAAGCGATTGTTCAAAGCGGCGATTTCATTCTTTAATTCCTCAACTTCACAGTCATGGTTTGGCTTCAGCTGCTTTAATCGCGGCTTTCTATGATGCATCTTGGGGGCGCTTGTATTAACACATGCCATCCAGTCGGATGCCAGAACTGAATGGAATGGTAGACTCTTCTCACCTTTCTTCTTCGTCAAGAACGTTTCCAGGCGGGCTTGGTCCCGTCGGCGTTGACTTGGCGACTTGTTCTTTGTCGGCGCTGTTTTAGGGTATGGTATTTCACTTGGGGATTTCTGTGATGAGGTAGCCGGTGCCAGGTAGTAAGGCATAGGCCCTGGCCAGTGTTGTCCGTGGCGTCGGTAGCCTAATCGTCCAGACATACCTTAGGTTTTGAAGATGACTTTCCTGTGACCAGCCAAAAGGTGATCACTCCGGATACTCCTACAATTTTCACCGTGAATGTCGCAGTGATGAAGAAAAGACGCCAATTGAATGGTAACTAGAAAACGGAGGTTTATTTCTGAATGTTGGGGTACGGATTCCGTATCCGCAAGTCCGAATATATATTACAAAACTATGGTATGGAGTTTCTCTGGTTATGTCCAGAGGCTACTGCTGAGTAGGAATTCCAAACTGCTACGTGCCGTACGGAGTTGGCCTTCCAACTTGGTCCGTACGACAGTGACTGTATCTTTGCCCGAATAATGTATGTCTTGTGTTCGAGCGGAGCCAGGTATTATATGGCAATGGATGTAAGGCAATGGTAGCCAATTTTGAGTGGTATGATGGTAAAGTGTTAATTTGGAATAAGGGCCACCGAACATGCGGGTCTGAATGAGGGTCCATTTTGCTTGTCCCAACGTGCCGAAAACAGAGGTTGTAAATAAAGGTATCTGAATTGTGGCGTGCCTTGGGTACACTGGCTGACGACGCTTATTACGATATCTTATCAATAAGGGCGGTCACAGAAGCATGCCAACGTAACATGTATATTATTGCATTCTGACTTACATCAGTTTCAAAACTGACTGATTGTTTAAAGTGACTATCATCGTTGGCAATGCGCCATTTTACTGACTAGATTAAAACATGCCAAATGCTCACAATACACGAGTTGTAGGACCTCACTTTGGTTGTAATGAGCACACCAGTCTAGTCATCACTTAACAATAGACGTTCTTATGCCCGAGCCCGCACTCTAACGAAGTTATCAGCAGGGACAGTGCATTGGTCAAGGTGATTATGTGTAAACGCCGCTCACATATTATGTATCTGGCTAATCTGAATTTTGACTCGACCATTAAAGGTTTATTATCATCTTACATTTTTCGCATTTGAGTGATCGGGAGTAATATGGGAGCTTTGGTAGCAAAGTTGATCGGGAAATGTATCAGATAATATTCGACGTTATTGATCTACAAACACATAAATAGCATTATTGATAAATCAATCGTTAGGGGACGTTGCTTTTAAAAAGATTCAGCAATAAAACTAGCCATATCTACTCTTTGCGATCTAAAAACACTTCAACGCCTATTCAGGGAATTGATTGAAGCATTTACTCTGCTCGATATCTCGAGGAATATTTTGCCCTGCGTTCTTAGGTTTATAGTTTAAATGCAATGTGCGTGCTTATTGTATTTTGCAAGAGATATATATGAACATACTTGTCAACCAATGACGATATCGATGAGAACTGTGAGAGATGATGAGTATATCTATCTATTTGTGTGTTGGCCCATACCAACAAGCTTCGCATATTCCAATATGAATCAGTTAACTGCGCAGAATATCTTGGCAGATTCCGGAGGAAATATAGCAAGAGGGTAACGTGAAAATGCAAGTAATGCTACGTGTGATCAGTAAATCAGTGAGTCGTGCCCTTTGATAAGCCCTGTGATATTTTACGCGCATATCCTGTAGCAATGCGCGGCTGAAGTCAAAATATCCATCCGACATCAAAGAGTGCTGTATGCAGGTCCGTTATCAATGTGTATCCACAGATTATAGCAACAGGAATGTGAACAATGACTTGAAAATTAAACTGATAATCTACTGCGAACTTGTTTGTTGGAATAACATGACTACCTCCGAACAGCAACTACCAGCTCATATCCCCTCTAACCTGCATGCCTAATCATCGACCAACCTATAGTTTGCACGTATATATGTATATATGTATGTATGTTTTTATGTATGTATGCATATATGTATGTATGCAAGTATGCATGTATGTATGAATGTATGTATGTATGTATGCATGCCATGTTTGTGTTATGTTTGTATTTATGCATATATGAATGAATGTATGTATGAATGTATGTATGTATGTATATATGCATTTATGTATGTATGTATGTATGTATGTATGTATGTATGTATGTATGTATGTATGTATGTATGTATGTATGTATGTATGTATGTATGTATGTATGTGTATGTATGTATGTATGTATGTATGTATGTATGTATGTATGTATGTATGTATGTATGTATGTATGTATGTATGTATGTATGTATGTATGTATGTATGTATGTATGTATGTATGTATGTATGAATGTATGTATGTATGTATTTATGTATTTATGTATGTATGCATGTATATATGTATGTATGAAGGCTTGTGTGTATGTGTGCATGGATGTTTGTAGCATTCGGCTGAGGTAGCACCTCACCGAATAAATTGTTGATGCTGGAAACATACATAAACACACACTCGCATGTACTGTTGAATGAGTTAACTAAAATATCTCATAACCATGCGCCTGTTCTGCCTAATAATACTGTCCTATTAGTTCAATATCACATACAGTATTTTAACTATGCTCAGTTGAAAGAAATCATATATGCTAATATGTGTATTCGCAATAGAAATAATCACAGTAGATATACATGATATAACTTAACTGTGTTTAGTTTTGGGGGAAAACACAAGGTTAAAAATTTAACGGTTTATAAATTACTAAACTTTTCAACATGTTACAACGTGTAGTCGCAATAGAAATGAACAGCACGGCTATATCCTATGATTGTAGAAGGGATTCCGGTTTGTTTTGCGCTTATTGCCTCTTCGGTGTCAAACATACTACTCGAATAGCCCGGCGATCGGCAATTACTTGCAAGGATACCCGCTTGACATTGCGTCGTTTCTCTTGACCCTTTATTTGCCGAAGACTTAAGTTGCGTAATTTAAAGCGGCTACACGTATTAGTGAGTCTAATGAAAACAATAAATCACAGCGTCAAAGTATACGGGTCTTTTTCAGAAATGCAGCTGGGATAGCTTAGATTCTTACCAAAGATGTTACCAATAACAATTGCGACATATATTTCTCAACCCACATATTATTGAACACGTGGGTGTATTATCTAACCAGCTGAATGACAAATGCGTAATTTCAACAGTTCTAATGACGCATTTATGAATATAGTTGCTATATATTTTGAACGATTCGCAGCTGATAAAACTTTCTCCAGAAGTTTACGGCATAAACTCATGTTAACAGATCGTGGTAACATTGACAGCCCGTAAAACTTGCTTAGAATAATATGACACGTTGTCGTGAACAATTGTCTTATAGCCTATTCCCAACGGAAGATAAAAAATATATATATATGTCGGAGCATAGATACATGATTAGCTGCTAGAAAACACAGAGAGGGGAATGTCCATTGATTATTTGCGATGGGTTTTCACGTTTATAAAAATAAAATAATATCATAAAAGAACATGAGTCTGTTATAGAGAAATATTTGCTACTCCAAATAAGTTGCTAATGAATAATTCAAATCATTTATTACTGCCAGTGTCCAAGTTAGCTCTGAGCATGCATCTGATCAAATATTTAGTGTCTTCGAGGCTAAGTGTCTCCGTTACTTTCAACCTCTA
This sequence comes from Urechis unicinctus, assembly GCA_034190875.2. NCBI lineage: Eukaryota > Metazoa > Annelida > Polychaeta > Xenopneusta > Urechidae > Urechis > Urechis unicinctus. Next base: position 18,487,637 of record CM067354.1, read on the forward strand.
TGCGTTATTGGATCTGTGTTCTGAGCATTTGTGACAACTGATTGCCATCATAGTGTCCTCTAATTAAATATGCATTCAAAGATATTTATTAAATATACAAAGTATCAAATGAATCAGGTGGAATCAGAACTTTAATTCTCACAATAATAAGCGTCATAGTTGAAACATTCGTATGCATAGAAAAAAGCGCTTGTACTAATAGCATCCTACCACTCTTACCATTAATGACGTATTATGTTACCTCTATAATGCAATAAAGGTATCTGCACAGTTAAAAAAATTCCCTGGTTTCAATTGACCTTCGACTGAGCCGTTCCTTAGTACTGGCTAGGGCATAACCTTTATTCACTATGGCCATATCAAGCCCCAAATAGAATTGCTACAGTAGATAAACTATGGAAATGAAATGACATTGCCGTCTGGATAAAGTGGAATAATTGCGTTTTTTGTTTTGCATATGTGTGTTTGACATTGGCATTTTTGTGTTGGGAACAATCGTAAGAGTCGATCGCATGATCCATTTTCATTATAACTTTATTCAATAGCCTATGGTGACATCCTCAATGCACTGCTTACAAAGGGTCTCTGGTTCAACGTGAGTTTTATATTTGTGGTTCAACAACAGTTTCCGAGAAATCTGACTGATTATATATATATATATATATATATATATATATATATATATATATATATATATATATATATATATATATATATATATATATATATATATATATATATATATATATATATATATATATATATATATATATATATATATATATATATATATATATACATATATACATATATATATTGTCTTTCTCATTCTTATAATTCTTGTTGCATTGCAAAGGAATGCACAATATTGTCAGCACTAACACATCTATCAGGCTGGTGTTCGGTATGGTCGTATCATACACTGTTTGTCTCATAATAAAGCTCTCATAAAACAAAATTCGAGTTAATGGAGTACAAGACATCCTGCATTTCTTAAAATTGTATTCGAGCATTCACAGATGCTTAAAGGACAAAAAGAACATAGCAAAAAACAACACCACACGTTATGATACGAATATATATAAACTATTTCAGGATAGGGTTGTTGAGTACAGCCTGTATGATATTAATGAATAATTTAAGGTAGCCTATGTACTTGTTTTGACATATTCCAACTGGTTATAATAACGCTACGAAAAATCCGGATATTTGAATAAGAGTGGTTGATTTGCTCAATATACTTATCATTCTGTTCTGATATTAATGTGATATGTGATAGGTATATCTTATATTGTGTAGCTGTTGCAATAAATAATGATCGATATTTTCTGGTCAAACCAGGCGATTGTCTCATGTTGATCCTGTCAAGACATGTCCTCTACAGTCGTTGATTTATTTACGTGCAAGCCGATTCGCACTGTACAATTTGTTGTCAACCCATTGATGTTTCGATGGATCTCCTTACTCGCTGCCTTCACCGCAAGGAAACCTGCACGGTAGTAGAGTGACACTGGGGTTGTGCAGGTACAGGGGCCGCAACATGCAGCAGATGAACACGGGCGCAGCAACTGGCCCTTCTGTGGACTGCCCTCGCAGCTTGTTGGTGTCACCACATTAGAAGTAGCGTTACTGACCAACATCTAAATGTCTCGCTGAAATGGAGCAACATAACTTTAATTTCCTGAATGTAAAGATGCGGGTGATGTCGGTAGGTTGTATTCGGGCTTTCTCGGTTATGTTAGGTCCGTCAGTCTACAGGTAAGTTCGTTATGCATTGTGACACGTTAATAGCTATGATCCTTAGCATGGGTTTCGACAGCAATTGTTTATACGGCTATTAAGAACTGACTCACTACCCTCAACGACCATATAGTCTGGACCCAAGCGATGCAATTGTCAGAGAGCAAATTAATGTCTGGCGGCGGCACGCGTACTGAAGCTAGAGTCTCTAGGTATTTAACTACTGTCATATTGTGACATGTATATTTAATTTTTACGTGGGAATATGTTGTGACCGCACTATTATTCCATATTCCAATTGAATCGCGCATTTAATTATAGCAAAAATTCTAAAACTATGATATTGATCGGATTAGATTTAGTCTACACACAAATGGGCGTAACTTACTACCTTTGAAATGTTTACTCGTGTTTCTATTTTAACTCAAATCAGCCAATCGGTGGTTCTTGCGTTGGCCTGTCAATTACCATAACAACGTACAGGGCAAATTGACAAATTGCGCCAGACACTTTCTAGTTATATCGCAGCCTGCGTCATATGCCAAGAATAATTAACTTTATTGCAGAGAAGCTGAAGCTTAAATGTGCGGCGTAACTAACCAAGTTAGACCAAACAAGGAATAACAACGTTTGTGGTCCCTGCAACGCATGGCACCCTACTCTCAGCCAATCAGATATCGAGAAGGTCCCACACAGTGCACCGCAGCTCTTACATGGCAACACTACGGAGGTTCATAAAATCACGCACACCTTGCAAGTCTTATAACGATTTTTTTCTCAAGAGTCATTTGCTTGCTAGCCGCTAATCTGGTTGCGTATCGCTCATCGGGAAGTCACGATATTATCCCATCTCCCCGGAATCATGATGAGGCGTGCAATTCTAACACATGCCGAGCTGTGTCTACTGCGCTTCAGTGTTGCTAGCATCAAACAACGACGCAGTCGGCGGAGCCCCGATAGCCGGAGTTGAGAAGGTTTTCATACAACGAACTATCGACGCATATTCTAATCAAATAAACAAACAAGTATAGAATCAAAAGTATCTATCTAATCATAACTAAAACACAGGTTTGATACAATAATTATTGTTGTGCTGATTCTTCCTCTTATTCGAACTCTGATTACTTTTAATTTATTAAGAGGCGTTATTCCTTTACCCGAGCACGCTTATAACATTTGCCCTCTGATTCATCCTCCTCTAGACGGTTGTATATACTGAAGCTGAAGGCGGCGGAGACGATTGTATATTCTAAAGGTGAAAGTGGTGGAGACTTGTACTAAAGGTATGCGAATTAATGTATTGGGAGACGATAAGCCCATCCATTAATCAACGTTCTGCTCCCTTGGTTATATCAAATAGAGACGTGAAATCCTCAAGAGCTTGCTTGACATCAATCACAGGTGTCAATTTAATGATGCCGTCGGGGAATGGGTCGCACATATAAGAACTTATACATGTGTAAACATTTTAGGAATAACAGCTTAGTAGTGTTTGCCAGTCAAGTTATTTCCCTGGCTTAAAGGTGATAATAGTTTCATTCAAACGACATCTACCCTGCAGTCTAATAGAACACAACGCCATAAGCATATTTGTCCGCCAACCAAGACATTATTGGTAAATAACTATTACGTTTGCTGTGAACAACGAGATTTTAAGGAAAGTATTAAGAATGACTTTTAGCATTATTTTTCCATTAACCTGCTAATGGTCACCTGAAAACGCCAGATCCATGTGCTTTTGTTGATTTCGCAGTATCGTTACGTGATGAAAGCGTTGTATTTAATGTAAACAGCTTGGCGAAGCTGTAAGCTCTATGCTCAAGATCTTCACATGTCCCTTGCAAGCTAAGAAAAGTTAAATTCTTCCCTGGGCCAGTTCCCTCGCCTTAGAAGTTTGTTGATAATCTAATGTCACCATATGGGGAGGGGACATCAAATTTCGAGAATAGATACAGGTGCTGTTTTCAATATATCTACCTGGGCAATTTATCAAGTTGACATTATTCCCATGTGCTTTTGTTCATATTCAGTTCCGCGTTCTAACGATTGCAGTGTATTATAATTAGCGAAGCGATCACAACAGCGCCTTTCGAAGTGAAACCTCAATGTGATGCTATATATTCTGGTGAGACAACATACACCGACATATATAAATCATTAATATTATTATATCATGTAACGTCATGCGATGTCTCTAGCGTACTTTAAAAGACGGCAATATCAAGGTAATGCACGCAGACAGGACGAAAAGTGTACCAAATGTGAATTTCAGTTCGTCATAACTTGCATTAAGCATGAGCTTTTTCTCTATTAGACCCTCTTCTGCTCAGCTTTCTCTTTTATGACTGTATCGCGTCAGAGGCAATGTTTGAATCAGATGAATACGGCTCCCCTGCTACATTCGAATAGCACATCGAAAACATCGAGAGTGTATGACAGTTGCAATTTGAAGGTCTTGACATGAGCTGCCTTGCAGAAAATAAACAGATAGAATGTTGTCAAAAACAGGTTGCCCCATTCGTCAAAAAATTGATTAAATGGCAATTTTCATTGAACACTGAATCCGGGCGCTAAATTAGCCCCGGAACAGACGGTAGCGTAATTTGAGTTGGTTGTCATATTTCGACAAATCAACGGCGGTATTCTCTATCGGTACGGTCTATTTACGTTATACTGACCATGTAGGAAGCAGCAATGTAAGATAGGAGATTATGATTCATCGCAAACCTATTCGAAACACCTGCCTCAAATGGCCTTTGGCGACGATAGGAGAATAAACGCTAGCTGTAATTTGCATTGTGCACACAGCTAGAGCAAGGCATTCTTTTATGCCTGTGTTATTCGAATACATATTGTATCGTAATTTATACATGTATATCTGCCTGCATTATTAATTGTCATATATTATCCTAGTACATTCATAAACGGCAATGTACTAAATATAGCATAGAATCGATACTTTGCGTTCGATTTATATCTTTTCCGACTGAAAACTGTGGACCAAAAGTGGCACCAGTGGATTGATTCTGCGTATGGTGAGATCTGAAGATGACTATGTCCGTCGCATTAGTATTGCTAGCCGTTCAATCTTTTGCCGCCACAAACAAACCTGTCAAACGGCCTCGCGATTCAACAATCTTCAGCGTAACCTAACGTCAATGGTATGCGCTCATGTTTTCACCGGCTTATATGTCGGTTTCTAAATGTATATACGACCAGTTGTATCGCCGATCAGGGATATGTGGTTAAGCATGGTGAACTATCACGCATGTACTCTTAGTATGCAAAAGGTTTAGATGTCTTTTGATCGATCTTTTGGGATGATCAGCCGCGAAGATAGCTGTGCCAATTAGACGATTTATCAGAGCTCCCGTAATTATAGCAGCACTGTCGCTATCTGCCGAATGGGACTATGTGGCAGCAGATGTGACCAGATCTTAAAAAAACAGAAACCACATATACCCTAAAGGATTGTTGCAGTATAACAAGCCTTTCTTCTGGCGTATGTTTTCCCCATCAAACACCTGTTTGGTACTCCCATGCAGCTCAGGACAAGCACCCTATAGATACTCTCCCCTTGTTTGTGCATCTCGTCAGCGATGGATATTAGGGAACGGAAGCCTTTCTCGTGCGATTGTATAAAATCATAATGTGGGGTTTGTGCGGGCATAATCCATTACTGGAATTAAGGGAAAACTGCTATCATTTGAGGCACTAGGTGAAAACTGCTACCATTAGAGTCATTAAGTTAGATCGAAAGCCAGCTAATGTATCTAATTGTACCGCTTGCTCAATGGCGTCGTCTATGACCTTTATAATGATGACGTCACTAATAGCATATCGTATAATATCACGACTTTATTTGCCCAATTATTTGCAATGAAGCTTAGACGTCGCAGCCCTGTATGTATGCTGCCCTGTATGTATGGTGTTTTATTAACCTCGCATCCCTGATCCACGGCGTCAGCTAAAAACCGCTGTTTTGTAGTGCATTTTATTATGGTTGACATGCATCTGATGGAATGAGGGGTTAATAATTGAAATCTCTTGTGGATAGAACAGGTCGCCATTCAGGTTATGCATAACAATAGTCTCATATAACATATTGCAGCCCTTTAGAGACCTTTGGTCAATCAACAATGCGATGGTAAATATAACGGCCCACTAAAGATAGCTTTTTGATGCAAAACAATACTCGGACTAATTTGGCTTTCGACACGCAACTTGCCATGCATTTAATGAGACGTTTTGGTAGAATACCTGCCTAGTTACTCTTAAAGAGTCAAGAACCTCTACGATTAGATGCGTGTACGTACTTACGTATGTTACAAAGGCAAATATTATCTGCATTGCAATACGACTGTTTTCATTAACGAACTGTATACTACGATGTGATTGAATCCGATGTTTTCTTGAATTTTCTGGCAACACATATATATATATATATATATATATATATATATATATATATATATAGATATATATATATATATATATATATATATATATATATATATATCTGTATATATATATATATATATATATGTATATATATACACCTGTATATATATATATATATATATATATATATATATATATATATATATATATATATATATATATATATATATATATATATATATATATATATATATAAATATATATATTCAAATATATATATGGGTGTGTGTGTATGCGTGTGTCAAAGCGAACACAGCTCAAGTCATTCTTCGTCTTCGATATGGGCTACGATATGGGCAGCTAGCGAAAAGTACCGCTACTCACAAGCTTCCAGCTGGCTCCAACAAACCTGTCATCGTGTATATTTGCTTTTGTCAACTTGCTCAAACATGATCGTAGCCCTAGCGTATAGCTCTGACTCGCCTTACTTGTGCAGTCCGCAATCCTGTTTAAGTATGCTTCAAGAATGTTTGTATTGTTGCAGATATGGAATGGTAGGTTGCCGTCCTTATCTCTCGGGTTTCCGCTGTCCAAATGCCATCAAGATTGTACCTCCGGTAGTAAACGCAAAGTTCAGCCCCCGTGTGCTAAAAAAAGTGCCCCTAGGTAAAAACCACAACACTCAGAGGCAATCAACTGACTCGGATAAATCTGTCATCAAGTGTAATGAATTGGGTCCACTAACTGCGAATTTACAGCAGTACCAGAGCATAACTCATACTTGACCTAACTTGCAAAGTCCTTAGTATTGACTGACAGTGGTGGGAGCATGTTTCTATTATAGCCGATAAGCAATGCGTGGCAGCGGTTGCTATATTAGGGTTGATGTGACATAAAGTGATAAAAGCACAACCAACCCCCACCCTGGGATTCATGTTGTCAAATGTCCTGTTATAAAGGAACCAAATCGTAGAAAGTAACCAATGTTACTGCCGGGCTGTTAAACAATTTTATCATAAGCATAACCCCGGTCCATTATAACATATTTGCTAGATATCTATGACAGTATCACAAAAGAGGCAATGTGCTAAGATGATACACCTTGTTTGGAAATGACATTGAAAGGACAATCAACATGAATGAGCAAATAGCGATGGCTACTGCAGTTTGAAAGCGTCTACATGGCTTGCTTGGCAAGATTATACAACTGCTACCGTAGGAACCACGATATGAGAAAAAAGAGGGGAACAAATGCCACCATAGATGGCTCTGTACTCATTGCATTCGGCATATTCTTCAAATTTCGAGTGTTTAGTTAGCAAGCTCCCTTGAGTCTCTTGTGAGCTTCTAATCATCACAAATGAAGCTATACAGTATTCACAGCAGCCCGAGTTTATTTGCAATATTCTAGTTAAAAGGGATTTCAACAATGATTGAACTGCTCTTGCCCAAGCATATGTATGCCTATTTAGCCCGGCTGTCGCCATCTTTTGCAGCAACAATATGTGCTCAAGAAAAACGATGGGCTTGGTACATTTCTAACTCGTCGATTATAACGATCGATATATATCGGGATACCTATGTAAAAGTGAAGTATGAATATGTCAAGATCGCTTTTTCTTTGTCACAGATACACCATTCCCATCACCCCGACGCTCATGGAAGCAGGTGATAGTGTAGACAGGTTTTTCATGTCTTGTGAGGTTGAGATACTTTTCCATTGTTGAATTATTGGACTTTTCGCAAGTTCTACTTTGTTTCCGCTTTTATGTAGGTGCCGGAATAGGGCGAGGGTGAAACTTTTTTGGTATAGGCGCCTTGGAAACAACCTGAAATATAGCTTTTAAAAATACGCAAATGAGTAGCTACTATGTCGTGTGACTTCGTTTGCACGGTTCCATCATTTCTGGTATTGTTGCTCAGCTTCGGATATCGAGAAGCGTCTACCACGTGTGACATTATGTAAATAGCACGCGTTAGGTCAAACTAAAATAATCGGGGTCACAGATTATGACAGATTTTATGTGTATATTTTCCAAGACTTATTTGAATTCGGTTAAAAAAGTATTGTATCATAAAAATGTTTTATGATTTTTGATACAATGTACATCTAAGCCAAAAAACTATGAAAAACAAATGAAGTAAAAGGAAAACTAGTCACATTAGACATATATATTGAGCAGGTTAGGGCATCAGAGGACGTGGCTAGTGTCAAGAATATATTTATGGCACAATTTCAATGGAACTAGGTAGCTTTACAGCGTAAGAGCACATAAATCGATATCATGATTTCGTAGCAAACTTGTTCATTCCAAATAGATTACCGTCGTTTTACAATTATAACCAACGTGGATCTAGCCTGTATTGAGCATTAATTGCCCTGTGTTGCTACTGGAGTTCCTGTAATTCCTCTGTTCGTTCCCACACATGTCAGATCATGTAGATCATGATTTCATCGACTAAGCGTAAATCTCAAACCATGTCACTTCCATTTTGCTTCCAACCGAACTGATGTAGGCTTCTATTTCGTCCATTCAGCTGTTCATTATTGCAACGCCAAGTGTTGATTGGGACTACTAGGCGGTCAGAAAATAGCTTTGCACTGTTAAAAAGGTCTTAGTTTAAGGGACAATTGTAGACCCCTGGAGTCTGGGACGCAGACTAGGACAATTGTACAGTGTAAAATTTTATGCCACAAACGCATATTAATATAAGGCGCAAAATATATGTTTACACCATGGCGGATGTTGTAAACATATATTTTGCGCCTTATATCAATATGCGTTTGTGGCATAAAATTTTTCACTGTACAATTGTCCTAGTCTGCGTCCCGATGCGGGTAACACAACCTGCTTTCAACAAACCAATTAGTTGACTGTCGATAAGGATATCCGTACACATATCGAAATGTCATATTTATTTTTGTTATTGTTGCTTATTAGTCAATATTAGTTGATAACGTTAGTAAAGGAGGGGCTGATAACACAATATTTCATCATTTATTGGTCCCTGTTTTTTATGTAGCAACCCAAATAGATCGATGTATATTTTGATCGTACAAGGGAGCGGATAAACTATGGGACAGCAAAGTTTGTTTTGCTCCCAACACAACGTCAGCATTCGTATTTTAGTTGTCGAATCTTATCTCCACTTCATTAATCTTATGCTGTACTCTTACAAACCCCGCAGCATATTCAAGCAGAGTTGCCAGTTGCCTCTGATGCAGAACCCATTTACCTAAGTATATGCCGGAATTCCCTTTAGATTATCAAATGAGCTATATTTGATTCAAAACCTTTGGCAAGCATTTCTGGTAATTCCAGCCAATCGTATGTGAAATCCATTTATGTATACAGAGATACATGTCACTTAAGACATGCGATCACTTTTACCTGTGTAAAACTTGATAGATTGTGTCGTGGATGTGTTTAAAGAATGATAATTGTACACTGGTGCTGTATGTGACATGATATTGCTGTATGAATTTGCTAGTCAGAATGCAGATATTTCTCTTTCATTTTTGTAAATGGCAACAGCACCATATGAACTGTTTCCAGTATAAACATAAATCTTTATTTTGTTTTCTTGATTGTCATGCAAAGTAGGGATGGGCCACAATCATGACGATAGACAAGTGAGTGTCAATATTCAAAACAGCCGTGGATGGAGTCACACACTCATACGCAACTGACGTCTACAACCAATTCAGGCAGTGGTGCGCAGTGAATTCTTAATCTAACAGGGGTTCATGTGATAAATTGTAGACCGTTTGATACGGCGTACATTGTTCAGAGCAGTACTCATAAGTGACCCGTGTGTGTATATGTGCGTGTGTTTGCTTATGTGAAAGTCTGTGTATGTATGGCGGTATCAGTAAAATATCGCCCTCCATCTTGCGCTTTATTGACTTGGACATACCACCACTGGAATAACGATTGTGTGTCAAATACCAGCCCCGTTGGATCGCCTATTTAATCGAGCAGATCGTCTCGTCCATCGTCCACGCGGTAGGTAAAACGACAGGCCAGAGATGGTATGATTGTCTAATCAACATTGCAACTAACTTATGGTTGCAATAAAGTTACAAATGAGCGCCGGTGCCTGTTGCTGTGAGGTACTTAAAATGAAGTTTAGATGCTGACGTCACCTTGGTCGCAATATTTTAGTTGGTTGCGGTGCAAACCGATCAATAAACCCCATTAACATGGAAATATCAATGCGGGGCTTGGTTTATGTGTATCATGGTTGCAGCGGGGTGCTGCTAAAGCGGTGGACAGCGAAGGTGCAATAACATATGGTGCATCCGGTAGCGACAGCGCCTCTAAGCATATTGACTTCCTATGATGCTCGCAACTGACCGCTAATGTTTGGAGAAGTAGATGCATATGTAAACAAAGATATTAGGTGACCCGACACACCGCTGATCGGAGTTTGACTACAAGTTATCCGCATTATATAAAATGCCAATGTATGATATTGTGACGAAGAGCTTACGACAGAAGCATCAACATCGCATTCAAGGAGATACCTCCTTTCAGGAACGTCGTATGATCATATAATAACACTTACCATTATGGCAATTCGTCCTTCTACTCACATAAAATACCAAATCTGCACAAGTGCATAATCATGTACAAAGGTCTTGTGGCTTTAAAGATACAAGAGGCGTTGTGTGGTAAATGAAAAGTACTCAGAGGCAGATTGGATCGCTGAGAGGAACAAATTACCTCATGGAACCAGGGGATAACTAATCGAAGAACACCAAAGACACCAACAATTGCTACCCCAAAATGCGATAGGCAGAAACTTTGCTAATGGCTAAAACCAGGGTATGAAATTTGACGGTGCATTTGTAATTTAAGTCACATACAGCATGGTGGATGTGTATATTCTGTGAAAGAAATAGTTCCCGGCTCTGGGTAAAATGTTCTCCAAGAATAAACATTTGACTTACAGCATTGGTTACCAGACTGTTACAAATACTCATTGGACATATCCAAGCATGTGACAGGTATGCACTGGGGACACTGGGGTAACCGCATGTGTATGTTGGGTTTTCTTTTATGGTAAGGCTGTTATTTAATTAGGAAATCACAGCGCAATGCAGAAATATATTGGGCAAACTCTAATCTGCATAATGGTAGCTATCCGAGAAACAACTGCCTGTAATTCCAAACGTCGACCAGCCAGATTAGTGAAGGCACCGTTTGGAACATAATAGTACGTAGCTAGATTATCTGTGACGGTTTTGTGAGCAGCTTCATCGGAGATTATTGGACAATTCACGCGGATGTTAGCGGTGGAAAAGTGTCCATGGGGCGTTGTGGTAGCTAATGAAAATAGAGTCATTGTGTGGATGGCTTGAAATACAGGCTGCACCACCTTTGTCATATAATGACATTGTATCGTAATGCACACTAGGAAGACACCTAAAATGGTGGAGATTGTTGATATGGTGAAATACCGTGCCTGGTTTGCAAAGCAATTCCGATGTGTGGAACGACTGTGTCGTTTGCTATCTAACGATAAAATAATGAACTCATTTATAACTTCAACCCCTAATAGTTTACTAAGAATATTATTTGGTGTTGGTATATCAATTTCTTTGGGTAGTTAACGTTCATAACACTGAATGACCTCGATGAAGTTTATTGTGTTATAGTTGATTGTGAGTGCCGGTGTGGGGCTGTTTATGTGAGTCGGGGCTTCACGTTTACAACCGGATATAGCTATCACCAGCATTGTATGGCTTATTAATTTATCCTGGAGGAGCTTCTAAGGCAATTACCTGTTATTATTTGTTCTACCAAACAAGGTCCTATCCTTTTTGCTGTTGAGTTATAATCACCGACACAGAAGAAGTGGTGCAAATTGATGTCCATTAGAATACTTGATTTCTGATTTTTGCGGATGCTCTTTTTAGAATTAAGTCCGAACAGATATGTGTGTCATTTCGGACTCACACCAGACAATAGACATTACTATTTCGTTTAATCAAATGTGAAAACATTGAACAAAGCCATACAATGCCCTGCATGCAATGCTCTCAAAAACCCAGCATCGAGTTTATTTCTTTTGGCCCTTTTCGAAAACAATTCGTGGAAAACGCACCGTAATATTGAGGTGAGCTGTTAGTCAACTCAAAGCTTCACTTAGTTAAAAGCAGCCGTACGGCTTCCCGATGTATTTATGCATTTGGAGAAGGGCTTCCTAATAATAACCTCTTCATGCGTGAATACGCGTCAAGTGTTTGAGGTTGCAGATTATAACATATGGTAGGAATTGTCCGATAAATACTCGCAATTAGCGGAGCGAGCATCACCGCACATATCCCTCGCAAACGGGCTGCAAAATATAGATCTGGCTTGCACCAAGATTTACTGAAATCAATTACACCACACACACACACATACACGCATGCACGCACACATACACACACACCATATATATATATATATATATATATATATATATATATATATATATATATATATATATATATATATATATATTTATATATATAGATATATATGTATATATATACATATATGTATTATATATATATTATATATATATTTATGTATAGATATATATATATATTTATTTATATCTCTCTTTTATATATATATGTATATATATTTATATGCATATATATATATATGTATATATATATATATATGTATATATATATGTATATATATACCTATATATATATTTATATATAGATATATATTTCTCTATATATATATCTCTATCTACATATATATATAACTATATATATATATAAATATATATATATATGTGTGTGCGTGTGTGTGTGTGTGTGTGTGTGTGTGTGTGTGTGTGTGTGTGTGTGTGTGTGTGTGTGTGTGTGTGTGTGTGTGTGTGTGTGTGTGTGTGTGTGTGTGTGTGTGTGTGTGTGTGTGTGTGTCTTTTGTAAAAAGGCATGTGCTGTTGGATCTACAGTTAGGTTTGATGACTTTCCTTTGGATTCAGACTAGAGCTACGCAGAACTATCACGTCAAGCAAAGTAGTGATTCATGTTCTACATGTCGGTGGTCGACCAACTATTTATGCGGCCTTCGTTGTTCAAATGATGCCTGGTCAGACATACTGAATCTCTGCAAACATTGACTTGATGAATTGCCAATATAGCTGGGTCTGCCTATGAATATTCAGGCCGATAAGCCATGTTACTTCATTTTACTTGTGGTGAGATGTGTTCTCCCACAAGTACCATGGGCGTTTATAATGACCTATCTGTGTCGAAAAATGACCAGCCAACTAAATATTGAGAGTTATGTAAATGTCACGCCACTCACGGACGACTGTTCACTCCAATACATCTAGCACAGCGCCTTTCTACTTGGGTCCACTTAACAGCAGCAGCACATAACTCCCTCTGCTCCGCAATATTGACTCGGTATGTTTGCACAATGTTTACACAATGACTGATATGGTGCGTTTAGCTGTTGTCATAATACCATAATGCTCGGGGTTCCCACTCTTCATTGTTGATTTGACATCGAGTGGTGAAAGCGTAACTAAGCCTCCGCTCTTTTATCAAAGCCCCACCCCTCTCTCCAGCCGAGTACTAAGAGGTCAATATAAAACCTCTATGTCATTACAGACGCCTAATACTTCATAATGAATCACCACAAATAAAACCTCTCGATCACTCGATGACGCGTTGCATCAGTGAAGGGAAGATGGGCATATTTAAAACGCTTAAATGTCATTTGTGTGAGCAGACCCTGTTTCAAATGTTATTTGGCTCACTCCTGATATACTTTCGTCATATCAATGTTACAGCCGGCTAAATAATACAATCATTAAGCATCGAGCTCCCACCTGTCATAAATACAATAGTACCAACTCTTGCACTATCAGTATTGAGAAATACCTATATGCATTGCAATGAAACGTAATCATGAATGCAAATTGCCACTCAATGTTGACTGCATATGTCATAATATATTGTTCAGATCTATCTATAATATTTTGGTGTGCGTTACCTCTGCTTGATGCAAAACTGTGTGTCTAGCATAATGGAAAATGTATTTAGCCTTTTCTAGCTAACTCACTCAAGCCCCTTTCCTGTTCCAGCATATTGAACAATAATATCGCTCCAATAATGGGTTAATTGTCGGAGGATAGTACATGGTTTATTTTAATTTAAAACTATTGCAACAGCAAGCGCGGCACAATATGCTTCTACGTCCAACATGATACTTGTTTTGGTGGATGCATCAGAGGAACGTGATTAAGTGATCAACTTGATGACTGTACCGGGATCTCAGTTCCTTGATTCGCCAATTTCCTTTATTGTAAGCGTGCAAATGAACGAATAATCAGTCAATGACAACATTGAGGGGTGTGCATTGCCATACAACTAGACCACGTTAATTTGAAGAGCAGGGCTTTCTTTGTGAAAACGGGACTGTGCATTTGTGATCTTTTTCTTTATGTATCCGTCTTACTTTATGCACTTACACCCAATCCTACGGATACAATCTGCCTCATTGTAGAATTATGCAGAATATGGTTACCATTGCAATTACAGCTTTTCCTGGCGTAATTCAGCAGAAGGAAATCTCCCTATGTATAATTGCAGCAAAGAGAACTCTTTGGCATGAGGAATGTTGTTTGGCTATACACCTGACGGTATCTTAACTGAATCGCCATCCAATGAAATATGTAAAATATGTTAATAAAGGTCCTGTGCTGTAATAACGACACGTAAAAAATATATATGTTACTATGATTTTGTATCATACACTAAGCAGGAAATGTTCACATAGAATAGCAATGATTAACGTCTTAAGGGGAACATCAGTGAGTAAGCATGAATAAGTCGCACAGTAGGCTTGGCGCCGTAGATGTATATGCGAGTAATAAAGTTCTTTGTCTTTTTAACGTTTTCTTCGATTGCACATCTGCAATGTAATGGTAAAAACATTGAGTTTAGACTAATAATTGTCCAATACATAGTAAAGTCATCGTATGGTAAGTACGTTGTCCTATTACCTGGCCAATGGAATTGGGCAGGGTTTCCGTTAACTGTAACAGAAAGTGTTTCTTACCCCAGATATATATAGAGATATAGAGATAGATAGATATAGAGAGAGAGAGAGAGAGAGAGAGAGAGAGAGAGAGAGAGAGAGAGAGAGAGAGAGAGAGAGAGAGGAAGAGAGAGAGAGAGAGAGGAGAGAGAGAGAGGGATAGAGATATAGATAGTATATATACGGAGATAGAGATAGGGAGATATAGAGGAAGAGATATATATGTAAATATGTATATATATAGATATATATATAGAGATCTAGATAAATACAGATATCTATACGGTAGATATATCTTGATAGATATAGAGATAGATAGATCTATAAAGAGATATAGAATAGATATATATATATATATATATATATACAGTAAGATATCTTATATATATATACTATATATATATATATCTATATATATATATATATATATATATATACACATATATATATATATATATATATATATATATATATATATCTATATATATATATATATATATATATAGTATATACTCAACTGTTATAGACATTATGATTTCCTTTCTGTATTACTATATATATCTATATCTGCTAGAATTGATTTGATATAGACTATATTTAGAGTTTTCTCTTAAATCCCGTTATATTCGCAATTCTGGTTTAATGAGTATTTGGACACATAGAGCGAATATGGTTTCTCTGTAGAACACTGATAATGCGTACATGGTAGAAAGGCAGTAATAATGAATGGACAAGCGCAACATAGCATATCAAATGATGAAACATTGATACGTTAGTATTATCTTATTAGGTTGAACATTTTGATTGACGATGGTATGAGTCATCAAGAGTATTTGTTGAGCGAAATTCGATGTCTAACATTATTATATGATTTCTGGAATGAATATCCCTATTCGGAACTTACTGTAGTTGAGACAGCTGTCATACTGTGTAGCACTACCACGAACCTCTGTCCATCAGATTAAATTAGCAAAGTTCTTTGATTACAATGCGTAAAGCATTTATTGACCGAAATTGCGTTGCATTGAGGTGGCATTGAGGTGGTCGGAAA
This sequence comes from Urechis unicinctus, assembly GCA_034190875.2. NCBI lineage: Eukaryota > Metazoa > Annelida > Polychaeta > Xenopneusta > Urechidae > Urechis > Urechis unicinctus. The sequence continues at coordinate 18,503,891 of CM067354.1, forward strand.
AACAGTGGCTTTCTAACAGGCTTCGACAAAGTTATTACGGATGGCTGTAATAAATAAACATTACTGCCAGAATAGTCCATGATGTTATTTAATTATCTCGCCACCGATTACATATTCCCAGATGCGTTAAGTGCTAATTAAATTATTCCCCTAGGGCGCTGTAGGTTAGCTAGTGTTTCTGTTTATTCACAACATATATCACGCCCAAAAACTCATTAAAAATGATGCACCTTGATTAATTTCTGAATCATCTTACACGAATGTGTGAAAATTGTGACATTCAATCCGTCACATATAGCCCCTTAATCTTATCAGTATAGATAGCATTATTGCTAACTTGCATTGCTTTGGTAAATCTATCATTTAGGCCCTGATATAATATCGTTTGGATTCATATTTTGTTCAGTGATGTTGCTCATAGGGTATAAGCATATTGGCATACTGAGCAATGCGTCATTGTATGCAATTATTCTTTATCAGCAATTGTCAGATATATTCGGGGCGTGTTCAAATTACATTTGATGTAATTGATTACTGTGTCACATTTGCAACAACATCAGAATCTTAGTTATCTCGTTCATCAAAGCTTTGCGCCTGAACTCTTGTGTTTAAAACCTACCATCAAACCATAAGAAATTAAACAAAACGGGGCATTAAACAAAGGCTGCCGTCAAATTAACATTTACCAGACATAACAATTGTGCATATAACATTTGACATGCTGATTCAAATTACCACTGCCACAATGCACAGAATAAGGTTTATATTCATTGCCGCTAATGACCTCTCGTACGCAAAATGCTCACCCAACGGCTTTCACATTTGCATTTAACATTTGTTACAGAAATATCTAGTCATTTTTACATGCGCTGCACTCTACTACTGCTATCATGGATAGTTATGGAAATAAACAAATTGAAAATGTGTACACTTGTTGTGTATCTGAAAAATGCAGCTATATCAACAAGATGAATTATAGAATAGCAAATACACATAGAATTGCGAAGGCATCTAGCATTGGCGAATACATGTAAAATGCAAATCTGCTTTGATGAAGAAACCTCACACGTGATGACTGCTCTCCGACATATGCGCGCATAGCTGCAACGACAATTAATTTACTGTGTGAGACATCTGGCCTGCTAAGTGCATTAACATCGTGCTATCCGTATTAATGTATGAACCTTCCATTGCAATTGGTTCCCTACCATCATGTCATGATTAATGGCGTTCACATGTTTAGCATCAGTATGGTCGCTGGAGCAGATAACCACTAGTGCGCTATCAAATCTTATGCAATTTTTGTGTGAAAAGCTACCATCGATGTCTTGTCATCAATTCAGATCTCCCTGTGCCATAATAACTGTGGTTATTACATAACACAATATTGCATAGATTGGATTCTAATCAGGACAGTAACTTGTACACGTTTTATGAAATCTACTCTACTTATCATTATTTTTGTTTTTGTGTTGGCCTATCTGTTGAAATGCGATACCCCATAGCATTTGAGAAACCTCGGCAATCCCTTCCCATAGCACTACAGGCATGCTTCCAGCAGAATAATTTCAAGGTTGACTTAATTTATCTTGTACCATCCATGGGATCTAATTCTACGAGATGAATCCTCCCGGAAGAACAATGTGACATTGTTCCTGTACGCACCAGCATCACAATTCGGCTCAGGGTATAACATTTCACATCATACACCGAACTTCTAGTCTTATTCACTTGCACTTATATCTGTAATATTGTGATGTGACATCCCATGGTTGTCAAAGCATGCCATATTAAGTCCTATGGTAAGCAATGGGCTGAGAGGCTGCTTGTCAATTTTGATAAATTTTTATCTGATCGTACTTTTAAGGTTCGTGCTGGTGAAACCCTCTCTGTTCGTCACAATCAGGAGATGGGGGTTTTACAGGGAATTGTTCAGTCAGTGTCTCTTTTACATAATAATTAATAGTATTGTCAACACCATCAAGCTCGGTGTAGAATGTTCACTGTATGTGGATGATTGTTTTGAATTCTTTCAAATCCAAAAAATGCAAACCAATACAAGGCATCACAAACCTAGCCTTGATTATATTAAAAAAAATGGGCTGATACAAACGGCTAGAAATTTTTGGGACTAAAAAGGTTTGCATGCATTTTCGTAACAAACGAACCATCTATACCAATTTCTTTTCAATCGAAAGTATTTGAAAGTATGAATTGTATAGAATGTTATTTGTGCAATGCAATTACGGAGTAGTATAGATAAGGCAGTCTGTGTTTGACAATTCGCTAAAGCTCCGCCGGACAGCCTTTGGTTATGATAATAGCATTATTGGGATATTTTGTCACATTCATCAGCTGGAAGATATAACGACAGTGATGGATGGAAATGATTATGATGCATCGGAATCTTTACTAAAGAGCCAGCGCCCACTTGGCACAAATCCGAAGGTCCATTTATTCAGAATTGAGCAGCCAGTCGGGTGCATCCCCTATGTATATGTGCATGTATGCGCGTATTCATGTATGTATATGTTTGTATGTATGTATGTATGTATGTATGTATGTATGTATGTATGTATGTATGTATGTATGTATGTATGTATGTATGTATGTATGTATGTATGTATGTATGTATGTATGTATGTATGTATGTATGTATGTAGTGTTTGTGTATGTATGTATGTATGTATGTATGTATGTATGTATGTATGTATGTATGTATGTATGTATGTATGTATGTATGTATGTATGTATGTATGTATGTATGTATGTATGTATGTATGTATGTATGTATGTATGTATGTATGTATGTATGTATGTATGTATGTATGTATGCATGTATGTATGTATGTATGTATGTATGTATGTATGTATGTATGTATGTATGTATGTATGTATGTATGTATGTATGTATGTATGTATGTATGTATGTATGTATGTATGTATGTATGTGTATATGTATGTATGTATGTATCGCTGCCATGTTAGCAGTAGTATTAGTACTCAGATGCAACGTGAGAATATTGAGATATATATATATATATATATATATATATATATATATATATATATATATATATATATATATATATATATATATATATATATATATCGCAAGTGGACTACAATGAATTAGTTCAATAACCTGCCGACTTTAATCAAACCACTGAAACAGCGTGGTCACTCAGTTGTTTACATACTGTTTACTAGTATAAAGTCACATCGGCCACATGATTAGGCAGGACGGGCAATCGATGTGTTCAAATAATTATGATTTGGGCCACATGGGTGTCATCACAGCTGCTTAGTTGCTTTTACTAGAGCGCAGTTCCATACGAAATTCGTTGACACTAATTTGTCATATGCAACTTACAGCCCTGATATTTAATAAACTATATTTATGATGTTTGAGATGTGAACTAGCCCCGGGGGGGGGGGGCACTTGGCCTTATTCTGGATAGGGGTGTGCCGCGGGACCTCGAAAACCCGTACCCGTCGTACAAGGTGAAAATGGCCAAAAGCATACCCCGTCGTACAAGGTATTATGCGAATATATAACCCCTCATACAGATGAAGCTCAAAAACATACCCCGTCGTACAAGTATGAGGCCAAACCCCTACCGTCGTACACAGTAGTCCCCCCCCCCGGGGAACTGATCACGATGGAAAAAATCCAAGTACAGAGAAATTATGCTTAAAAGATATGCAGATACGTACGCTATTGGCAATTCAATGTGTGTGTATTAATGATCGAGATGAAGGATGGAGCAGGGGTTATGAGCTGTGAGTCAAGAAGTACGGCATGCGCCGTTATCGCTTATCGAGAACGTATATGATGTTCGGACGAATGGTAACGGTAGTGTTTGCAGAGCCCTATTGATACATTGTGCCACGTAACACCCTACCGAAATGACAGTTTACGTGGAGGCATGCGTGGAGTTTTGTCGGTCGTATTTCTGATGAAGACCAGATTCCTGTGGAGACAATGGTCCATGCAGAACCTTGTTGGTGCAGAGAATTGTTTCAACAAAATTTCACGTTATAGGAAGGAAGCATTAACAATATCGGAAACAGGAGGTGTACGACGTAGCAAAACAATTCAGCCTCTTTCCAGGTCAATTGCCTGCATCTTAGATCTTAGCTAGCGACAATTAGCGACCCACGATTTGCATGCTCCGGCATTTGGGGGCAATAAATATAAAACATTTTTTTGTAAACAATCACTGAAACTGTGTGTGACAGTGAATAGCCTGCGATAAAATCCAAGTACAATTATGCTTAAAAGATATACGCTATTGGCAATTCAATGTGTGTGTATTAATGATCAGCGAGTAAGTACGGCATGGCGTCGCTTATCGTCCTTTGTCTCGTTTGCAACCTAGTCTCGTATGCGAATTGCTGCATTAATGTGTAATGCATGAGATTCTGTCAGACAAGTTGCATGGCAGCTCATTGCGCAAATGGTGTTGCTTTGGTATATACTATGTCATAACCGAATTAAGTGCGTTTGTAGCAGCTTTCGTTTGCAAACTTGTGTTGCATAATTGACAGTCTGTCTGTTGCAAGTGCAATATAGCACACTACCATCGATGTGTTGTTCGATAGCTGCCGTGTGTTAAACAATTGACCAAATTCGTTAATTACATTTACACCGTGTCAAATGCATCAGGTAAAATTTCAATCTTAAACATCTCATTTACAAAAGAAAATAAAACATTTACTGATGCAGATAAATTGGTGCTCCTATCATTTTCCCACTATATTGTATGGTAAAATGTCATTATAGCAGCGTCAGGTCAGCTGCGTTTACCTGCTTCCAATTATCAGCCGCCCAAAGGTATGAGTCAATCGAAAGAAAGCTGCCGTTGGTATTTCCCAAAAATTATGTTTGTATGTATGTATGTATGTATGTATGTATGTATGTATGTATGTATGTATGTATGTATGTATGTATGTATGTATGTATGTATGTATGTATGTATGTATGTATGTATGTATGTATGTATGTATGTATGTATGTATGTATGTATGTATGTATGTATGTATGTATGTATGTATGTATGTATGTATGTATGTATGTATGCATGCATGCATGTATGTATGTATGCATGCATGCATGTATGTATGTATGTATGTATGTATGTATGTATGTATGTATGTATGTATGTATGTATGTATGTATGTATGTATGTATGTATGTATGTATGTATGTATGTATGTATGTATGTATGTATGTATGTATGTATGTATGTATGTATGTATGTATGTATGTATGTATGTATGTATGTATGTATGTATGTATGTATGCATGTATGTGTGTGTGTGTGTATGTATGTATGTATGCATGTATGTATGTATGTATGTATGCATGTATGTATGTATGTATGTATGTACGTGGTCCTGCCAAAGATCTTATAGCTACACTTCGAGGGCTCACTTTGAGTGGATCTGCGGTGATCGCTTCCCTAATTATAAAACATTGTAATAGTAAGGTGGCGCTACCGTGACACAAACTGTTTGAAGCAAGGGAACTGGCCCGGGGTGTGGAGATCTCGAGCGAAGTGTTTATAGCTATACGCTAAGCTGCGTGACGATAATGAAATTATGCGAAAGACACCCCCGACATCAGGATACGATACCGTGAAATCAACAAAAGCACATGGGACTGTTGATTCAACTTCCCGAAGTTTGGCGGCTATTAATGCTACGGAGTCATCTGATTGGTCGAGGCAATTTCAGCTGCAAAATAAACAGACAATTCCACGTACTTTTAAGCGACGCTATTACAAGATGCTATGACAATAAGGTGGCGTCTTCACATATTTCCTCGGGCGCAAGGCTCGAGTGAGCGCTCTTTGCGAAGCTAAAACATCTTGTTCTCTACATTTGGTCAATGATCAGTAAAATGTAATGATGGAAAGACTGGGCGGAGATTAGATTTCTGGATGGGATTTAAAAATGTGTAAATAGCTTCATCAACCAATTACCGAAGTCATTTGTCTTTGTAACGCCATAGCTGCGATAAAACAACTGGAGCCACTATTGTTTGGTCGTGGCTACATGGATGTACCAAGCAGGTGAATTGGTAGCTTAGCTATATAACCTTAGAGGTGGTCTCCTTTGTACGAAAGGATAAATGATTGGGAACTGGTTGGATGAAGCGATATCTACAGGCGCATCGGTCGATCGGGGATTGCAGAAGAGGTGGCGCATTCTATTAGAGTTTCTCTTGAAGCAGCCAGTCGTTCATCAAACAAACAAAAGGACTCAGTTTCGTTATTTTACTGTTCCCAGTGATAACAACAGTTATCCAATCTTATCAGCTAGCACAGTTTGTGAGGTACTTTCCACAGAACGATTTTGTTAATTAGAGCGGAAGCATTTTGTAGCAGTGCCACCCAAAGTGACTTCAGAGGTGAAGCATTATGTGTGCTTGGTCACACAGTTTAGTCCATATTGTGCGAATTTACCCGACAAGTAAGTCGCAAACAAACCAATATACCACGATTGATGCTTGTTTAATCCGATATGTATGCCACTTATATATCACTTGATCAATTGCGTTGGTAATACGCATGAAATATGTTTTCTCAAGTTTGGTCGAATGTGTTAAGCGCTGCCATCTCACTCCACAACGGTTACCTCAGGCCAAGCAGCGTTTATGAGTCATTTCGTCACTAACATTGTGACAATACCGCGGTCCTAAGATGTGACTTATTAAACCAGCCACGTTTTTGACAACAGACCCTTTAGTGGTCCATCAACTTAAAGCCGATAAGTCATTTAAACTTCATATGATAACATTCCCAGGCATCATTGTCCCTTATACGTGGGATGCCGTGCCCGCTATGGAACCTACACAATCGTGAACGCTATGAGAAACGAACATTTAGTTACCCGCGAAACATTAAGATGCAACATAACAATGAATGCCAATATAGATATCTTTGTAATTATCGTAATAATCTCACCCAGATTAATGGCGCAACTCTAACAGAATGCCTCCGCGGAGCAACGTGATATGCAGATCGGAAATATCTGTACAGCTAAAAAGGGTATAGCATATTAGCAACCACATTCACTCCGAAACAATTTCTAATTTATCACTATCATCACACTGACTTAAGGAGAATTGGGCTCACAAAAGTTTTCCGCTGATGTTACGGAGCAGATCAATTAAGCATATTAATATGTAGAATTGGTGCAATGAGATGTGTGCAGGAATCCCATTCGTAGAGACTGTGGTATACACGATACGCCTCGCAAAAACTGTGATTTGTAACTGAGGAATAACCAAGCAGTTCGCTAATTTGTGTCCAAGGCACTTCCCCTTCATTATGGTATTAAGTTTAAAACATGCTAGATTTGTCATATATTGCACTCATATTCCAATCTTAAATGACAGGGTCTTCTGCAAAAGGAGGCGAATCACCTGTTGACAATCACGTAATCAAATAATTACAAGGGCAAACTTTTACATTTCGTGTATGCTCCGGTAGATCGCACTAAGATCTCATACCAATTGTAGACTTTATTCGGACTAACGGGCAAAATAAAGATTTTGAATACTATTGAATACTTTGTTGTGATGCCATGCATTTGTCCTATTTTTAATTATCATACAATTTATGCACCTCGGACGTAGTTCTCCCTGTATGTTAATAATGCGAGTATTTTTACACTAACACTAATACACTCATAGCATTTGCAACTTAAATGGCTATATATCCCACAGTGATGATTTACTGCGAGAATAAAAAGCCGCATGCGTTATCGCCTTCGAATGTTTATGAGACCTTAAAGGCATATGATCATTTCCACAGTTAAATATCGGCTCATTGAATGTCCCATAGTTAAATTTTAGGGGATAGTCCACTAGTTAATCATTCATATCAAAGACCGACCGTAATATATATTCTGCATATATTGCGTTGGTCTCACGACACACATTATTACATGTGGTAAAGATTTTTTCGAGTTGGTAAAGCAAATAATGACTTTAACAGTCTACTATATTAGGTCAATTTATAATATTATTTTGCTATTGCTGTCAGTAGGTTGGTGCAATGATGTTATATCTTATGTAACGTTTATTGCCGATAATTTGGCAGTGCTACAAAGGATTAGATTTGTAATGAAAGCATAAATTAATTGAACTATTAACAATGACAGTGGTCTACTTGTGTACCTATTACATAACCTACCACCACATATCTACCGTTACCACAACATTAAGGTCACTACATACAACAAATATATGCCACATGAAACTTGTTAATTACATTGAGTGCTGCTATCAAATGCTATTTACCAATGTGCTAGAGATGTTGAAATGTTGTGAGGGGTAAGCACATTGCGCTTGGACCGATCAAATAAATAATGCTACCCTTAACAGTTCAAATCTTCGAATATATAACTGTCGGCCCAGCAAGGTTTGAAACAAGTAGTACTTAAAAATAATGCCGGGCTATGCGATTTCTTTGGTTTAATGGTAATAAAACACAACGGTTAGATTGAACGCAAAAACACCATAACAATAGTTCTCCGTGAATGTAACAACAATGGTGGCAAAAAACCCTATCAGAAAAATGGGATAGGAACGGTTTCTGTTGGTATTCATAATGGCATCATCATTGATCGTGTCATTGTTGGAACAGACTATGTGGCTACTGAGTATTCACAACAACAAAGCTACACAATGGCCGTCTATAGCAGCATACATCCAGTAACATACTATCGTTCCCGTTTAAATGCTCATTGTTGTTCAACATGTGTAGCATATTAGCACCAATAGTTCAAAACAACGTGACAATAGCACATAATAACTATTATCGCTCGTATACCGCTAGTTAGCGGGTCCACCATGTGTTTAGACTCTACAACACTACCCGTGATGTGAAGGACGACAAATCGTATTCCAGGTTGCGTGCATGTGTCCCGGTCAATGACATTTTTCTGTAGAAAAATGTGCCACATTATTTACCAGCAACCCGACACGGGAGATCAAATTATGATGGTGGCAAGTTGGACAGGTCGTTTTTGCATAGCGAATCCAACCGGGTCCTCCTGCTTTCACTAAACCACCCCTAGCCTCATTCGAGTCATTCTACTTAACCCAACCGGCAACTGCAAAATTTGCCATCGTAACGGATACTTTTGTCGAGCGTAAACGTAACCTGTCCTATTCGCTCTTCATCAGTTCCCGGAAGTTGAGTGAGAAACCGTGCATTGAGTGGTTACGCATGTCCAGGACGATATATTAAAGCTTGTGTGATTTGGGCTTCCCGAGTAAATATGAGTTGCCTGCTCGAAATACCTATATACATTGCACAGCAATATTGTGCGTATAGAATAACGTGACTCTCCTGTGGCATGATGCCACGATGAAAAACATTTTGCGCAGGGTGTACCTTATCTTTCGGGGCGGTCAAATGTATCACAAACACACGCTCACCAGCCGTCGTGGAATGCAGCTGGTAATGGAGTATAAACACGACAGCAAGAGAAAGCACGTGTGGTATTATTAATGAAATATTGCACAGAACCTGAATTTCGGCAAGGCACTATGTGACAGGGTACTATGCATGGATGACTGCTTGCTCGACCTTACAGTCTCTGAGTTGTTGAAGCAAGTCGGATCCCTTTCGACGTGTCTTACGATTCCAATGTTCATTTGGCCGGGGACATACAAACAGCGCGTGCAGCATTTAAAGGTTATCCAGGAGCACAACATATAGCTTGAAACGTGAAAGATGACTATTTCCTACATATGCGCGTTAGTACGACACCAACACTTAATTCACTTCAAGTTGATGGAAGGTTTTGTGTTGATAAAATTACCACAAATGACGTGATAGGTCCCCATCAATCTGTAATGACCAACTGCAGTTGGATGCAAAACAACTCAAAGGCTGCTGATTTAAAAACTGGTGTTAGGATAGACGCAATGTGGTTTGCAAATATGATACACCAGTCGTACATAAATGCGGTAGATGATGTTGCTATCGAACCCTAATTTATACAAAAAGCTATAAATGAACATCCATTCTATCGGATGACATGTTTCACGTAATAAGACACCAGCTTGTTCTGCCATATATGTTTAGATTCCTTAACATACCGGATTTATCTTTTCAAATACGCACTTGTCGCTAGTTTCCTCAGACCAGGATATTTGCCATGTATGAGATATAAAGTGTACATGAGACATACCATCGAACAAAAATTGGGTCGTGTTATTCGAGGGTCATGTGTCGTTAAGCTGCTTCGACAATCCCCTTGAAATCACCCCGTGCACATTCTAAATTCGTCAACATATACATATATTTATAATCTATGTGAATACAAGATGTGTAAGAATAACCCACCGGATGTCATACACCAAATTATAAACTTGTCTGGATACCGTACGATGAACTATGAATCATATCTATAGTTCACAAACAACATAAATCGTTCCTTATACAGGTTCTACGCACCCCATCATTACGAAAGTGCAACACAAAGAGTGATGAAGAGACACCATAAACTAACATTTCATGCGTTCTATATTACATAACATGGCATCATAATTGTATCAGTCTTCTTGCTGTTAGCGCATACCAAACACAATGTTGACAGCCGTTCAATAGAGGTGGCACACATACAAAAATTCATGGCCACGGGAAATTACATCACGACTGAAGGTGTTGAAAGCGATTCCTGGCTAGCATAAGTACCTTGTTAGATGTATGATTAGGTGCTTATATGCCCTTAAAGATGCAAGCGTCTCTGTCAAATATATTTACCACCACCGAGAGGAGCAATGGAAAAAATTACAGACAATAAAAGCTAATCACCGCCACCGAAGACAACGGTGTTAGGCACAGTGCCTCAAGGCACTTGAGTTTTCATTCACATTATTAAGCTCTACGGAGAATATGCCACTCTCTCCGGCAAGAACACCAAAAGTGACTCATTTTAAACAGTTGTTTTGTTGTGATGAAGCGTCACTATAAATGAATGTTATTGAGCTTTGTAATTGTCCACAATTCTTTCACGACCTGACTGCTTAATGGCTTAGCTTTCCAGATGCCGGAACAACCAGGGTAATCATTACCTCTAAGTGAACACATGCGCTACATCAACTTATATCTAACTTTTTTCTACTGATGAATATCTACCACCATGTGCCCAGTTGTCCGCAACCACCATTCACAAACGTGGTGATGTGTCAACAGGTTGCGTAATTGCCGAATGTCAGGTTACCACTCTAAACCTGGAAATGACCAACATACATAGTTTCAAAGTGTATTAACAGAATAGGGTCAACACGCTAGGAACTAATGAAAAATATCGATCATTGATTGCTCCATGTTTAATTTAGGGATCGAATAAAGCCTGCATTCTTCATCTCGCCTTCGACTGTTATGACCGACCGTAAATATGTCCTGCATATGATGGTCCGGACGACATTTAAATTTGTACCCCCATTGATTGGCTCCATAGATGGTTTTCGAGTTGGTAAAGCAAATAATGGACTTTAACAGTGAACTATATTAGTCTAAGTAATTTAATAATCTTTTGCCATCGCCGTTAGTGGGTTGGTTCAATGATGTTAAATCTTATGTAACGTTTTATTGCCGAACATTGGCAAATTGGCAAGTGGCTACCAAGGATTCGCTTCGTAAGAAAGCAGAAATATTTAATTAACTAAATTAACAATATCATTGTTTCTACGTGTGTACAGCTGTTCTGCCATATTATGTTTAATCGTATTCTACCGGTTTATCTGTTCACGATACTTGTCGCTAGTTTCCTCAACCAAATATATGCCACATGTATGAGATATAAAGTGTACAGAGACATGCTCTAACTAAAAAATGGGTCGTGTTATTCGAGGGTCACCAATATGCTAAGCTGCTTCGACTACAATCCCCTGAAATTCACCCCTGTGCACATTCTAAATTCGTCAACATATATACATATATTTATTAACTCTATGGTGAATACAAGATGTGTAAGAATAACCCAACCGATGTTCATACAGCCCAAATTATAACTTGTCTGGATACCGTGACGATGCTGCTATGATCATATCTATAGTTCACAAACAACATAAAATCGTTCCTTATACAGGTCGTCTACGCGGCACCCATCATTACGTGCAACACAAAAGAGTGATGAAGAGACACCATAAACTAACATTTCATGCGTTCTAAATTACATAACATGGCATCATAATTGTATCAGTCTTCTTGCTGTTAGCGCATACCAAACACAATGTTACAGCCGTTCAATAGAGGTGGCACACACATACAAAAATTCATGGCCACGGAAATTAATCATCACGACTGAAGGTGTTGAAAGCGATTCCTGGCTAGCATAAGTACCTTGTTAGATGTATGATTAGGTGCTTATATGCCCTTAAAGATGCAAGCGTCTCTGTCAAATATATTTACCACCACCAGAGGAGCAATGGAAAAAATTACAGACAATAAAAGCTAATCAACCGCCACCGAAGACAACGGTGTTAGGCACAGTGCCTCAAGGCACTTGAGTTTTCATTCACATTATTAAGCTCTACGGAGAATATGCCACTCTCTCCGGCAAGAACACCAAAAGTGACTCATTTTAAACAGTTGTTTTGTTGTGATGAAGCGTCACTATAAATGAATGTTATTGAGCTTTGTAATTGTCCACAATTCTTTCACGACCTGACTGCTTAATGGCTTAGCTTTCCAGATGCCGGAACAACCAGGGTAATCATTACCTCTAAGTGAACACATGCGCTACATCAACTTATATCTAACTTTTTTCTACTGATGAATATCTACCACCATGTGCCCAGTTGTCCGCAACCACCATTCACAAACGTGGTGATGTGTCAACAGGTTGCGTAATTGCCGAATGTCAGGTTACCACTCTAAACCTGGAAATGACCAACATACATAGTTTCAAAGTGTATTAACAGAATAGGGTCAACACGCTAGGAACTAATGACAATGTCTTGCTAATTGGTGGTACTTTGCATTGTTCTGAATAATGCTACAGCTTTGTCACCTTTTAAAACTTACAACATAGATTTATAATATAATCGAAATGTGCCTATGAATCGTTGAGCAAAATTCATATTGGCGACACTTGATATCGCGTCGAAAAGTTAACCTTAACAGGTAGAGGTAATATAGAGTCGAAAAAAGTAACAGTACACTTGAAAACGACCGATTGCAGTGGACAGCTGCGTCGCATATCAACCAAGACGGTTGTGGAAGGAATTGATACCAAGGCGTGAAAACATGACTGGTTCCTTGTGACGTTGTTGATCAGGATAAATGGCGGTCCCATCTCTAATGAGTGACGTGTCCGATTCCATGACTCATTGGCGGTCACAACAGCAAGGTTTTCCCCGCTTAGTCCGAGCAACTGTCGGGTGCTATATGGGCGTTTGTACATCAAATGAGCTTTACAATCATCATCATCCAACACCGTCGCAATTTCATCCCCCCGTCCAAAACCGACATAAATCCTATTAAACCATTCGTTTAATCATAAAATCAATACGCCTGAATATATGCCTCACATTTGTACGTTGAATCATACTTATAGACACGACGTTGCTGACATTTTAGCCTACGGCGTAATAATAGCTTTTGATTAAATCAGCTACATAGCCAAGCATGCACATTCATTAAGTGGGTAGAAAGCATCACTCAAACAGAAATGCTGATCCTGTATGATTGCTCTTGCAACTTGCCTGAAAGTAATATGATAATTCATTGATAATTTGTCGATTGCTTCTCTGCAAAAAAACATGATTAAGGAAGGAAGCACGTAATTGTATAGACCATGTAAATATGAAGCATCTGTCTCTGAAACACAGGTAATAGGAATGTCTGGTGAAAAATTCCATGTATGATTTATTCAAATTATTGGGATGAAACAACTTATCTGCGTCATGATATAAGGGAACTTAAAATTTTCCTTCGCGGATTTCTGGCGGTCTTATGGAGCTCTGAAGACAAACGCTTTGAATGAATCGTTCAACATGTCTAAATGGAAGAGCAGACCTTCGAACAGATCGATTCTGCTAATAGCATTCCGTTTAGTTACACTGATACACACTCGCTGTTACCATAAAAAATTATATTTATCCATCCCGTTTAAAACTGCGTGCTTAGATGGTGTAGAAATCATTGAATTACTGATTAATTTAATTATCGGCAAATAATTGAATAATACGTTCATGAAGCATAGTAGGGGGAACCAATGCCCGACAGGAAAGCACGGATATGTATTCATAATGTTTCAAACTACGTTGTTGTGTATAGTGTATTTAGAACGTGAACAGAACTTCACATCAGCGGCATTCTTCGTCCAGAGTCTACAGTGGTCAACTACACATCAGCAATTACAGCGAAGTGCAGATTTTCCTAACTTTTGGCGTTAATGAATGTATTCGGAACATTAGCTTGGCAATTGGAAAACGTAGTTGAATAATAATGATCCTTCTCGCATACAGGGTTTATTAGATCTGGATTGCTGTCATATTGCAATTATCATCAAATATATGGCAGATCTTAATCTTAATACCATTACACATTCTGCTATTGAGTTCATTCGATAAATGCTGGTCATTTGCAATTTAATTTTAAATATTTTATACTATTTGATATGGCAAATATCCTAAGTAAGCAATTATTATTGTGGACTTTTTGGTGGCAGCAGTTATTGTTGGCACCTCTCGCTCGATTAAACGTTGGCCCTAATCCACTCATAATTCATTATATTACTTGGGTTTGTTTATAGGCATGATATCCATTTATCCTAGAGTTAAGCTTCATTCATGGAAGCAAATCCAAGTCATATGCATGCGTGCAGATATCCATCAATGGTTATTAGTACAGCGCACCATAAATCCTTCAATCAGCAATGATAAGGACAGTTTTCTTTTGTACCATTTCTAATCTCTACCAGCTTCGTACAATATGCTGATAACTATTTTCTTTGTTCATAAGCCTTTTCATCATGTATGTTTGTCGCTTTCTATCATGTATGTTTGTCGCTATCAAGCAGCAACGTATTTTTATGTTCCAACATTTGTCTTCGCTAGACGCTGGCAGGTGCTAAACGTCCTTGGTCGCAAAGTTAATTGCTTCAAATATACCGGTACCGAATCTATTTGTGTAAGACCATTTCCGGCAAAAAGGGCTTCAGGAAATGCCCTATCTACAATCCGTGCCTGCTTGAATTTAATAACCGAAGTTTCGCGTAGTGCAACTGTAAAAATGAACCAACTAGATGTCATAGTTTGGCATGAACACATTGAAAGACCTTTAATTTCAGCTCGGCATTAAATTGTATTACCTGTCACTCACATGGTTTTGAAGGAGACCTAGCGGTCAGCTATAATACAATACAGGTGCCTGGGGCGGCCAAAACACTCAAGAAACAATGTTGAGTATTACTTGAACATAGTTTACATCTGCCAGGAACTCAATCTCTTGAAGGGTAATGGAGCTTCATCACCGCTACAGATTAATAGAACATACACCGCGACGTATACGAATTACAAAATTCTTGATACAAATGCATCGTCCGACATTGTCGTATGTCACGCACGATTAAAATTATTCATTCACCCGAAATGATTTAATACACAATAGGAGTAATCATATTTGTGTGGATTTCGACACTAGTTACATCATAAGATCAATGCTTTGCTAAACTTACATATTGTTTTATTCTGGATATGAAAACATTATAACCCAAAGGTGTTGAATCATATGGCTACAATTTTGCGAAAGCCAAAATGTTATTTTAGAATGTATGCCTTTGTCGCCCCATTGAACGTGATCTATATATGTGTATCGCTCCCTAATTATGCATAGTGCGTGTATGGTGGGGTTATGGTTTTGGCTAACAATGAATAAAGCTCATTTTTAATTTGCCGTTTACCCAAAGCCCGCCGATGTACATCGTATAACTGCATCTCTTTATCAACATTGCCGGATTGACGACTTGATAATCTGTTGTGTGTCCTTAAACTATCTCGCCACGAAATAGTTGATACCCATCAACCCCTAAACGCAAATAAGCGCAGTGATTAGAACTGGTGCTTTACTAATGATAATATATTTTGTTCACAAGGTATACAGAAAACATGGAAATGACCGGGAAGAATAGGATAATATAATCAATGCATTATGCAGTCTATTGTAACATGCAGAAGGTACCTATCGATATGTGACGTGTTAGAACTTGCCAAATGTAAGAAATCAAATATAGCCCATTTTCACAACAGACATTGATGTTCAGCCTAACACAAATGTAAGATAACAACTTGCATGTAAAAGTCAGATGAATTAAGCACTATCGGTGTCAACCTGTGCGCACGCTATTCTCCCATTTGACATTGAAGGTCTCATTATTCCGATGTGCTTTCCAAACGATGACAGCCGGATTTCTTTATTATCAGTGCCAGCAGTTCCGACATATTTGTGTGTCGCTGTAGACCGTTTCAGATGATAGACACTAATGATTTAGATAGGAAAAATGTGTTATGATGCATTAGTACAGATGCCACCGTAATGCTAATATAGTACCTGACAGTTCTAACTTAGCGAAAATAGTTATATGACCTTCAGAAGATACGCTTTACAATTGGCATACGCAACGCTAATTAACGGCCTGATACAACAGCAGTAACACATTAAATGGGCATACAACGTAAGTCTAATCTGAATGACTCTCTCGAACACCCTCTTGATCTCGCTCGCGATCTCGCTCTCTCTCTCTCTCTCTCGTTTTCTCTCTCTCTCTCTCTCTCTCTCTCTCTCTCTCTCTCTCTCTCTCTCTCTCTCTCTCTCTCTCTCTCTCTCTCTCTCTCTCTCTCTCTCTCTCTCCCTAGAAATAAATAGTGAATGTAGAATGACAATACATACACCAATAAACACATATAAAAGATGATTACTTATTTCATTAAGCTCTTGGAGTCAGCTCACGTTTCTTTCAAAGGTGCTGCTTGTTGAGAATTGATGAGCCACGTGGAAGTCAACAACATTAATAAGACGAATTCGAGCAGAACACTATCTTATATAAATGGGTTTATTTATTGCAGATTATTAACTTTTGCGATATAAGCCTAGGAAACATCAGCTGTCCATATGATGCATACTTTCAATGCACTTGCTTTTTCCTCTCTATTGTCCGTCATTTTTATCAATTGTACATGCTAACTGCTTTGGGTAAGGTTATTGCCACGTAGTCATCTTAAAAAGAGGTTCTGCACTAGAATAGGTTTGAATTACGCTGGCTAATGACAGTTGTTATTTACCATTGACAACTACTACTTCCCTCTCAGGTGCTTAGACAGCCCAGTTATATATAATCAAGGAACATATGATGCATGTTCCGTTCATATAATGTCTGTGTATCATGCTGCTACAAGAAAGCAAAATTATGTTGAAGAATACTGGTGATGTAATAGAATTTAAGTGCATACTCCGTATACCACTGTGTTTATATATATGTTCTGGGTTTATGATAAACCATGTCAGTATTGGCAGGGCTCCAGGACATTATGACAGAACACGTATCAATTATCCAAGTGGGTAATTTGTTTTAAGGTGACTGGAGTTGTTTCTAAATGAAGCGTGTATTCCTGATATCATGTATTCATTCTAAACGCTTGATCGTGATTGTCGTTGGTTTTATCACACTGCTGATAAATATCTGTAAGATGACATGCTGTGCAAGAGATTGCCCTTTGTAAGATCAAGTAGACTGCAGGAGAGTGTAGTGTGACATTAATAAACCTCGTTAAATGTTTCAATTGCGAGTTCATAGCGTAACAATCTGTTATGTGCGGTTTCCTAACAGGAGAGGCTTATGACAGTGCTGCTAGTACTTGATGTAATACCAACCAGTGCGTCTACACACCGAATAGCAGTATTTGAAACAGGCAATGCAATGCAACGCTAGCTATAACGAATAAACGCGTTGGTTAGCTCGTGTATAACACTTAATGTTCCCGCAACGAGGTTATGTACAAATTTGAAATATGTTATTCTGTTTCCAGGAATGTACAATAAACATTCATAGAATTACTAAGTAGTCGTGGAACACATACAGAAGGTAATTGAAGAACGGAAGATGTAATCACACAAGAAGTAGGTTAATTGATTTCCTTAATTATGTACTGCATCTATTATTCATGCCTATAAGTGTTCCTTTCATCATTCTCTCTTGTTTTAATCAAGCGTTGATAGTGCATGCATTTATTCTGTTTCAAAGGAGATGATATACGTAGAAATGCAGCGCTTCTAGCACCCGAACAAACATTAGTCAATCCATCCACACAGCACCAAATACTCGTTGCAAGAGTCCCAGACTGCCACAGTAGCATGCTTAAGTTAAGACAAGTACCAGTAACATATAAAATTACAATGGCCGGATAAGCCGAAGTTAGTTGGCTCATGTACAGCTTATGACAGCTGTCCAACGATGGAACCGTCTTATCGCGTGCCAATTCGATATGACGTAAGTGGATGCGCATGTCAGTAAACGGACGAAATTAGCATATGGAGCATATCAGTCCACAGTCAATAGAAAACAAGAAGGACGGTGACACTGGATACTTATCATATATATAACATCTACAAAGCCAGCCAGTTGTGATGAAGCGCAATAGCAAGTAAAGCACCGATGGAGTCTTTGATCTTAGGATATTAACTTATGTCCTTCAAGTGCTCGAAGGCATTAACTCAAGCTTATTTATCGTAGGGTATGAGAGGGACGATAAACAACGATACAATCCGGCGATTTACTAGGTAAATCATTAATGTTTCCTACGACTTTTGTTATCATGCGGCACATTGAATTCGTGTGAAATCATTTCGATTAACATGCGTAGTGAAAATGTTAGATTCGCATTTGAGACGTATCTGATGGACAATTAGTACATACAGTCTCTTTAGTCCAGATGTACAATACCAAAGTCTCTCCATGTGGTATAACTCTTTGTTACATCCACCATATCTTATCCTACAGGATACAGTCTGGAAGTAAAACAATTTCCAATAGTTTTGAAAGAGCATTAGTGGGTATATTGTATTAAAATGCAACATTAAATCTAGACGTAAACAAGGCAAATACATTTAACTTTTGGATTTGATAGGTGGCAATTGCCGAAATTGTATTATTCTTATAATTGAAAGTAATTACGCGTAACTACCTCGACAAAGTTCATGTGCTGTTTGCATATTGTTTAGGATTCCAAATTCTTAACTGTACTGCAAGGATATACCTATCGACCGAATCATTCGCGTGACGTGGAGTGTTTGTGAGGTTAACGTACTTATGACACTGGGCTATATACAATGAAGGTTATCAATGAACGAGAAATGAAGGTGAATGTAGGTCTGATATGTTTTGCATGCTTTGGCAAAACAATACTACGCTTGAACGGATTTCTATCTTCCGTTTGATATTCATTTATGCGCACGAGCAAACATGATTTGAATCACCAAGGCACAGGTCATGTAATGTGCCTGTTCACGTTAACCTTTTATTGTCCAAAGCGTTAATGCTCGTGTATATGTCTGTAATGGAGCGAATGATATCATATTGACAACGTCCGGGGTTGATGATGGTCTCTTAGGGTCCATCTATCACAATTGATACGATATCTAAAGCTTGTAGTGTTTTTATTACCATAACGTACCAAAGTTCGTAGAAGGAAGTGTAGCGAGAATAACTAAATTGTCTGATAAGTTTATATCAACTTACACTCAAATTGTAATAAATTAAAACGTCGATATCATATCATTTCACTCACCGTCTTGCATCATTATCGGCCAATTTAGTATCTTCAAAATCCTTATCCATATCATTTGTAATATTGAAGCCCATAAACGAAAGAGGGCGGAATTCGTTGATTTAAAAAAACAATTTCGTCCAGCGCGTATTTGCACCTACCATCGCAAAACTTTTCTGTCGCATTCCAGAAGTAAAGCAATTTTCAACGATAGTTCGAACAAGTGTCTAAGTGTTAGTGAAATACGTATTCAAATGCAGCTCATGAAGTTGATTTGTGCATTTGTTTTATATCGTATTGTAGATTTCTTTTATTTCGCAATTGTTAAAACGAAAAGCACTAGGATTTGCTCTGTGCAATAATAACATTTGGTTTTATCTTTTAATTCTAACGGCAAATAATATTCCGGACGGGTAAAACCCTCATATAGCATTAAGACACTAAACCAAAGTAAACTGAACGTGATGCAATTACTTAACATTGGAACACCGACACAAAACAACTCACTTTCTAGTCCCCTAGCAATCACTACCATCAATGATCACTACTCTCTGCTGCTCAATAAACGATTTTGTAATTCCCGTGTAACGCTTTCTCGAATCTAAGCGGTAGACCAAGTGTTTTTATTTCAATGATCATTACTCGCATGCTGTCACATGCTCGACAAAGAAACATCACACCCGCTGTCTGTTTTGCAAGCCATTTGATTCACTATCTTCCCTCACAGGAGGATAAAACACATGATGGGTCTGCTTAGTCAGCTATGTTCGTCTACCTAGCACTAATCATACTCGGTTGTTCAGATCCTTACCAACCCAATCCCCATTACCACGTAGTGCAATCGTTTTGTGTTACAAACTCCCATTTTCAATCAGCCGTTCTTGCAACAGGATGATTTGTACCGAATCCTTCACCAATCAGGGTCTTTACTGAAATGCAATATAGAGACACGCAAGCATATGAACAAGGAGCCAGTATGGATAAATTCGTGTGGAACAATGTGGTAGTATCACGTTTTGAAGATTAGTTTATATTCATACACTTTAACTCAAATGCAGAGAACAACCGGTGGAATGTAACGGTATGATGAACTATTACCAAGCCGTATATGAGTTTAGAATAAATCGTAATGGATTAAAAAGATAAGTACCAAGAAAAAAGCAAAGCATGATTAGGATTGTAATAAGAGGTATCACAAATTTAATAGACATAACGTCCGACAAGAAGAGAAGATTCATTGTACTTTTATCATTGGTTCACATTTAAGGTAAGTACAGTTATTGTTAAAAAAAGCAACATTGTTCCTCCGAAATATTAGGTACACGTTTACCCAAGTCATTCATATATATTCTTTTTGTAATGCTATTTTAGTGAACACTCCGAGTAAACTTAGGCCGGCAAAATCGTAATTGCCATTTGAGGTTTTGCATGAAGTCGTGCAGATGTGTTACGTGGCGTTAAATGGTGCATATGTTTTAAAATGCAGTAACTGCGTATCCTTGCAAAACCCTTCATGATGTTATTTACGTACGTTCATGTGAGGGACTCGAAGGGTGAAATAAGAATGTTAGTTGCTACGTTGAAATTAACCGCCTCAACAGTCCCAACCCGATACTTATTATGCTTTATATGAGAAACATCTCAGTGCTTAATCTATACCAATTGAGGACAGGAGCGTTGTTTTGGTATTGTCCTTAACGTGTCCATGCATTTTGGTGTACCAATTCTTGTAAAACCTTAAACAATGATATTTATTTTGCAGACCTCACTTCGTTTGTTTCGCCTCCAGTCAACTAAAATGGTCAGTTGAGCTTTTATACTATGATGTATACGTGATACAGCTGTTGCTTGACAGCGCGTTGGCTAATTGATAAGTGCGTTAAAAGTAATTGCAGTTACAGACACGATGCAATTGTTTACACTACAAACGTGTACTTGACAGTCGCTGATCGTTGTTTTGGCCGTGTTAATACGCATTTGTCTGATTTGCATTGTCTATTTTACTACACCGCTCATACATTTTTGACTACCATTTTTTACTCGACCATTTACTCAACCTACATTAATATTTCAATCCACTCAGCTATTAACTCTTAGGCACCATTGCTGGTATTTCACTATTGTCTCACTTGATTACCCAGATATTTTTTCCCCAATTGTATGCAATGTTTATGAGAACTATTTATTTATACCAAGTAGTTAAATTGTTTAAGACCCTTTATTTCACAGACTGTGATTTATGAAACATTATGCAGTGTACTCCTAAATCACGGACATCACTGACAAGAGAATTAAACAGGCTACTTCTATACTTTCTGATACAAGGTGAACTATTGAAATGTGAGCAATCAATAAACTGTACTGGAGAGTGTGCGTACAAATACTGCCGATTGTTGCATCTCCATAGCAATTGCCTTTAGCCAAGTGCCTATCGCAGTCTCACATGCTCACTTTCTTACATTTACGCAATATAATGTCTCATTATCCATAACATCCTAGGTGTTCTGAGATATTTATTGCTTCAACGGAGGCCAGAAGGCGGTATCAAATCTTCTCAGCAAATCAGATGTAATAATTCTAGCGCATAGCGGGCACGCTGTGAAATACTAAATAACCAATTCGAGTTCATCATATTTACAAATATCCAGTTAATTATGTCTTGGCAGGACAATTTATATTGCGTGCGTGGTAGCATACTTTGTGCGTCAGGCTTACTGCTTACTAGCGGGGTGCATTGGGCATCGCATCGGGAACACGAAGGCTTTGTTTGAGCAGCTAACATTATCTTTGCTGTTATGTTACCAGGTGGGCAGAGTTTATTAGAGCCTCCAATTGTTCGGCATTGGTCAAACGTTTAACCGTGTTCCTACACAAAACATCTGTTTATTAACTTAGATGCATTGTTTCATTAACCACGTAAAGCAGGTGCCGCGTCAAGCCTTACTTACATTGTGTGCAATGAAAATAAGGCAATGCGATATAATATAAGTTGCTTATCTCACAAGGATGCATAGGACTATATGAACAATATGGTTGAGAGTTAAAGCCTCTCGCTATTAATTGCGGACATTCTATCAATAGAGTAAGCTTCGTTGGCGGTCTTGTTTCGGCCGCTTGGGACGAGCTAGTAAATCCATCGATATGAAAAACCGTCTTTATACGCAATGCTGAATTCTGTAACAGAGATAGCATACAACATCAGGCACGGTGTGCATGATTAAGCATCTCAATTCGAGGATATAGGGGCAGAAACCGCGATTTTGTTTGCTGACTACGACATCAATATTGAATGTAATGGCATGTACTCGAGTCTTATAAACAGGTTGCCGATTTGTCGTTAGCCTTAACAGATTAGGTTAAAAGGATATATCATATATAGACACATATAGATATATATATATATATATATATATATATATATATATATATATATATATATATATATATATATATATATATATATATATATATATATATATATATATATATATATATATATATATATATATATATATATATATTTTTAATGTCACTCTATTGGACGTTAAGGACAGCAACATTTTAGAAGCATATATAGCCATGCGTTTCGTTGGATGTTAAGTCATTTGGCCTGAACGGATGTGCGCTAGCGAAGCAAACATTTTCGCTATGTTAATAGGCATATCATACACGCACGTTTAGCTAATATTTATTCAAGTTGTGACAGGGAGGGTTTAGGTTTGCCAAATTAATGATCAACACGCACATGCTGTCGCATTCGCGAAGATGAAACCTTGCACTCGCTGACTGTTTTTGCAAGCCTTGTGAATAAAGCGGCCAACGATAAGATAAAGCTGTGATAGTAATCTCCCTTGATAAGTGTACTAACATCGCGAAATTTATGCAAATGTATCATCTTACACCTCATTAGATTCACTTTCTCCCCATATAAATAGCTTGCACATATTGGCGTTACCGCTAGAGCACGAAGGCAGCGATCAGCTATCATATCATTTGACATATTCTTATGAAAAGATAACATCTCGTAAAAGATCAGATCCGCCGATACTATAATTTCTGTACTTATTACATCACACAACATTGTCTAGATTTTGTGTCAATGCAGTAAGTCGTTAATTGTGTTCATTCGCTACCGTCAAATAGATACGAGTTTTGTTTGGTTGATGTTCACCGATATCAAGGTGCCTCAATTTTGTTGCGTGTATTGTTGTTTGTTAATGATATCCATCTGCATCTGTGAATGCTGTGTGGGTCAAATATTAAGCCACATCCGGTTCATGTATGAAAGTCAAAAAATTAAATCCCCTTGTAAATTGGATCGGAATTCTACTGTGAGTGCAATCTTCCTCCCGGGGTTAGGGTATATGATTCAGTAGCACCGTAACGTACACATTAACATCATGGGTGCCTGCTGAGGCTACCAATGAAATGATAAGAAACGCAAGCTTAATTAACTACGACTCTCACAACTGTGCTTCGATGGGTTTCGAATTAAAAGAGAAATTCGCTAACGAGCATTTTACGCCCCCGTGGAATCAGTATCAGATATTTTTGTTGCGTTATGGAAAGTTGTATCTATCCTGTTGCTTTGTGTACATTATTCGTAACATGCGGGTCTGATATTTGTAGATAAATAGGTTGATTAACGCCGATCAAACCATGATATTCTTTGCTGCTGGATATACATAAGAGCACCAGGTTGGACACGGACCTTATTACCATTGTTCTTAGAATGCATGTGTTCGTCTAGGTGGTCGTAACCACAACGACACAGTGTATTTCATAACTACCGTACACACGGGAAATAGATATGAAATGGTACCACGCTTTCGTGTTGAAAATGTGCAGGCTAATCGTGCCATTAGGCTAGAGACAAGCGCAAATCTTGATGTAGTATATACCTTCTTGTGATATTGGATAGATGTGATAAGCATATACAGTCAGTGCTCATGAAGGCGTTCGGCAAGTAAACAGCACAGCAAGCGTTAAGACTTCTCTCAGAAATATAGGTGATGGCTGAAGCGCAAAACCACTAGGAGTGTGCGGTCCGTTACATTTTTCAGTAAATTAAACTAGCAGGTTATCACATACTGGCGACCGTAAAAAAGACAGGAAGCACATTTGTAACCGATCCCTCAACTATTGGAGATATACGTAGGGCTCAGAGCAAATCAACGTGATGCCCACGTGCGTAAAACTAAGGAAATATTAATTCAAATAAACAGTGACAGGAATATTGAAGGTCGGATCTCTCACGCTTTGATCACGTCATGAAAAACTAAACCTTTTTTTCATGGCATTGCCACGGACAATTGTAAGCGCTTATTAGCACTTAATCAGTTTCACATAGTATTTTGTCATCTGCATTTCCGCCATCAGTTTCTAACGTTTCTGTTATTGTTGATATAGCAGCCATTAAAACGAGCAATTTAACTATGATTTATTAAGGTGTTATCATCATAAATGTGTTTACATGGAATCATTTTTGAGTAATAACAAGTCGGGCTTGGCGGCGATAAAATCATTATTTGCATTGAAGCTTTATCGGACTACTGTCCCACAAGATTTTAATAATGTTTATGACTAAAAATACTCTTGCACATATTCTATTTTGCAACAGTAAGCACATAAACCAAGATGTGGTTATATAAATGAGGCGCTATATTGCACATGCCATCTTTATTTTGCCCGATTTAGTTCCAGCTAACCATTTTGTATTGATGAACTTTTACTTGAAAATACTATCATATCATTGCTACTGGTATCTGCTTAGAGTAGCCATACCGTGTCGCATCACTCGTAGAATAAAACATGGCTATATTGCTTTGGAATGTTGAATCCAATTTACTTAAATATGCTAGTATATGATAATACAATACACGTTTCGCTGTCAACCGTTGTTACCGTCATTCCTATCACTCGAGGGATCTAGTAATCACCCTCTTGGGGCTACGATCAACTGAGATGCCTCTAAAATGAGATCAGATCGAGAAAAAATTACCTACCCTCTCCCTCCAATTCTCTTTACCTTCATCGCTATCTCCCTTTAACTCTCTCTATCTCTCTATCTTTCTCTTTTTTCATCTGTTTGTCTGTTTCACTCTACTTTTTTTCTCCTCCTCTCCATAGGTGTCTCTCTCTCTACACACACATACACGCACCTACACGCACACACGCACACACGCACATATAATTAGGCATTTCTCTCTCTCTCTCTCTCTATATATATATATGTATAATATATATATATATATATATTTATAAATATACATATATATATATATAAACATATCATTATTATTATGCAAATGTATAAATACATATTCATATATATACACATATTAAAATATATATATATGTTTATATATATACGTCTGATTATATATACGTCTACACATTTATCTAACTATACTTATGCATATATATATATATGTATATATATATAGGTATATATATATGTATATTATATATATATATATATATATAAATATACATATACATATAGATGTATATTCATACATATTTCAATAAATATGTGCACATATGTATTGCAATATCTATTTATGGATGTATTATATATGCATGAATATATAAAACATATATCTTACCATTGATGTGTTTGTATATATGTACACATACATCTATAAATATATATATATGCCATGTACATATATGTCAATAGTATATAAGTCCGTTATTTGTTCAAATATATATATATTTATATACATATATTAATACATATATATATTAATACATGTTTATTCATCAACATATATGTATATATATGTACATAAATATATATGTATATATATATATGCATATACATATATATCTATTTATATATATATGTATGTATTTATACGTATACATATATATATGTACATACATATATAATGTATTATGTATATATGTATATATTATATATGTATATATATATATATATATATATATATATATATATATGTATATATGTATGTATATATATATATATATTTATAATAAAGGTTGTTAGAAATTACTTTGAGTGTCAGCGGAACGTCCGGATGCTCATGCCGAGAACGTTGTTTTACACAGCATTGTTTGCTGGATTAGAATGACTGATCAATATCGACGCATTCACCTGTGACACTTTATCTAGTGTGGAAGCGCCCGAACGGTATTCACACATTGTGCTTGGCCGACCAAAACGCAGTACTTAATACTATGCCAGGTCCTTGTCTTACTGAAGAACTTGATATCATCTACGATTTTATTTTTCCAATAATTCAACAGTTCTGTCATTTATGTACACTGAGAAACGAATCCCAGGAACCGAATCATGACACCACTAACAACCAATTTTCATGCCAGTGCATTGCCACTCAATCTGTTGGGCTAGCAAACCGTTGATGGGGAGATAAATTAGCTGCAAATCCACTATATATTTGTATATATATCACCAGCGTCTACCATTTTAGTTACGTCCTCTAAGAATTCCAAAAGGGTGGTGAGGCAAATTATGCTCAGATTTATTTTAATTTTTAACCATTCGTAGACAATATTGGCAGTTATTTGCCTTTACCTTTAGGGATCATTTGAAGTAGGGAATGCATTTTTCTTTGAAAGCAAGTCTCAGGCGTATCTCCGAGATATCGACTATTACATAAACAGATACAGGCGTTAACATAATTATATCTGTACTGTTAAATTAATAAGTACCTTGTTGGTCACAAAGATTGCAGGTTGTACAAAAGGCTTTACATGAGCTGATATCAGTATCAAACGCTCAGCAGATAACGCAAACTAGCGGTCATGCGATAGGCTTGTTTATGTACTATGCATGGTCGTGATCGATCGCCATAGGCTTCCGTAGCCAAGGAGGGTTTAAGCAAGCCCGTTGTGGGCAGTCGATTTCGGTCATTGTGGCGCTACAGGGGTCCCATCAGTTAGGGTGGCTATGCCTTTGAATAACTATGGCATGCCATCACCCACTGACATAATCGCTCACTCACGATGGTGTCGCAGTATTCACATTATTACACTCACGATTACAAAGCAGTGTGATGAATTGACGTGTGTAAAGGATTGCCGGTGCCATTGTTATTATTGTAAATCATCAGAGTAGGAAACAGCAATCATATCTGTAACAGTACCTGCTTTCTACAAGCGAATACAACACAGAATGTGGAGGTGGGTAAAGAAAGCGTTTTCGGTCCAAGAAGACGTGAGGCATTGCATGAGACACGTGATAAAACACATCTTATATAATATTAAACATGCCATCAAGATGCACTAGATACAATATTACAGGCGACGAAAACACATTATCGCTGCCAAAGCCAATGACGCTCGACAATGCTTCGTTCAACCCGACTGTTTCTAGCAGACGCATGGCTACACCAGGCCTATGTTTGCTATATGAGGAACAATCGTCAACGGCTATCGAACAGTTCTTAAACTTACATTCAGACAATATTACAAATATGCGTATGTATATTTGTGTGTATACAAATATGTACGAACGATATTTATATAAATATTCATAAATATATGTAGAAAATATATATATATATATATATACATATATATATATATATATATATATATATATATATATATATATATATATATATATATATATATATATATATATAAGTATGTATGCATATATACATATATATATATATATATAGTATGTATATATATATATATATATATATATATATATATATATATATATATATATATATATATATATATATATATATATATATATATATATATATATATATATATAAATATACTTATGAATATATAAAAAAATTACATATA